>CM077157.1:34364027-34701852 GCA_039583875.1 Platanthera guangdongensis | reverse complement strand
TAAAATTAGGAGAAAGCTGAAATTATGAGCTACATAATTGTTGGCCATTCAAGTTATATTAATGGATCTCAGGTATTGAATGGCAACGATACTTATGTAAAGTAGGTGCGAAATGTTAATGGACAAAAGAGGCATAAAATTGTTGGGACGCCGGGGCGGCAAAATTGTTTTTCTTTCTTAATGTGTGATTGCAAAAACCAAGGCACTTTTTATTATTTTTGTGTCACGGGGAGGAATGATTTTTCTTTCTTTCTAGTGGGCTGACCCGTGATGGGGGCTTTTCTTTTCGGGGTAGTCATGGGGGTGGGGCAGGATCGGGTGCGTTCATGGATTCCTGAGTATGTTTGTTTTCCATTCGGTTTTGCATTTTTTCAGTTCAGTTATTAGCATTGGCCGGTTGCGGTGTGCGGGGGGGGCGGTTGGGACGCGGGGGGGCGCGGGCTGGGATGTGGTTGAATGCAAAGAGGGGGGCGGGGCGTGATGGAGAGTGTAGCTAGGGCAAACTGGAAGATACCGCTGGGTCAGTTCTCCTTATTTGATTTGATTCCAAAAAAACAAACTATACAAATTAGTTCACATCTCTCCTTATATATGAAGAGACCCACACAGCCAGACGATCGGTCTCGTACAACACAGAATAAACGCTACGAAATAAAATGGGAAAGATAAATATATGTTAGGCCCGCTCTAAGTACTCCATGGGTTCATGCCTCTTCGTCCCACATGCACGCCTAGTGTATACGCGCGCGAAACGCCTTCCTTCGACCGAATCCGCTCCATTTGTATGAACTACCCCAGGGTTCTCAACAACCTTGTCCTCAAGGTCAAAAATCGGGGAGGGGGGAACTGGGACTTCACTTTTTTGCCAAAATTTATGTCGTCTCGTTCTTGTCTTTGTCCCTTCCATGAATGAGACATGTCTTACGGGTTGGCCTTGAAACCTACTCAGTGCGGCTACTCAACACAACTTTGGGCTATAGCGTGGGGTGACTTCTCCCCAGGTCTTCGGGGAGGGCGTATTGGAAGGGGGTGGTTTCACAATGCCCGCTTAAACTGTGACACATGAAATACCTGATGGATTCCGACTGTCGGGCGGGACGGCTAGCTACCTATGTAGTTATTCAAGGCGAGGGTGCACCGAACAGCGCCTGATCACGGGCGAGGCGGGCGAAGTGGCTCGGGCGCGCCCTAGGCGTGCGCCTTGCGGGCCATTCAGGCGCATGTTAGGCGCGCCTAGAAGTTTTCCGGTCTACCTGCTCCGGTTGGTTTAATTAGGGTCATGGGTTTTGTTTTCTCATAAGAAGTCGGGAGGAGGGGGTCATTTTTTCGATTCACGTCGATAAGAATCGGGTTTATGGTTTGAAAGCTCGCCATCTCCTGTTCCGTTTGTCGCTTCTCTTCCGTTCGCCGCTCCTCTTCCGCTCGTCGGCTGCCGCGTTATTTTGGTAACTTCTTCTTTTAGCCGCCATACTTCTTCTCACTCTTGCCGATATTAATTCTTCTTCTAGCATAATGGCCGCCGGCTGCCCTTTTTTTCTGGCTGCCTCTTCCGTTTGCCGCATCCTATTCCTCTTGTTCTAGCATAATGGAAGCCCAATTCACTGTTGTTCACTGTAACAGTGACCTGGGCTGTCAGTTCATGTAAACAGTGAACTGGAGCCAGTTCACTGGTTTTACAGTGAACTAACAGCCCAGTTCACTGTAAAACAGTAAACTGGAAGCTCAGTTCACTGTTCGCAGTTTTCACTAATTATCCCGTTCTATGTGATTATTTTTTTGTAAAATATTTTAACAGCTGGAAATGGATGTGAGTGGATCTGGTTCATGCCGTGTCCAATCTAGGATTGATGCAGGTTGAAAGTATGTGCGTCAGACATCTGTCACTAATAAAAATGATTTAATTTACATTTTCTGTGAGAAAATCACAAAGGGTGGAACTTATCGTGCAAAGCAACACCTACTTGGAGGATTTAGAAATACCAAAGTTTGTCTCAAATACCCACAACATGTAACGACAGAAATTCAAGATTATATGGAAAAGAAAATGATTGCAAGCAATACGGAAAAACAAGCATTCCCGGACTTTGCAGATGTAGATACCTTTGGAAGCGAAGAGGATATGGATGACGTCGGAGCAAAGATTCATGGATGCGGTCCAAGCGGTGTGCCTAAAAAGCCTAGGATCAAATGACCGATGAATGTTTTTTTTGCACCTAATATTGAGAAAAAAATGAAACAAAAAGGCCAACAAAAGCTAATGAAGCAAACTTCAATTAACGAAGTGTGTAAGAAGGAACTTAGAGGGAAGGCTTGCAAACATACAGCTTAATGGATGTATGATGCAGTCATTCCTTTTAATGCGGTTACCTGTCCTAGTTTTGCAGTGATGATAGAATCTGTTGGAAAGTTTGGGGTTGTACTGAAACCACCCAGCTACCATGAAGTTCGCGTGCCTTTGTTGAATAATGAAGTAACTGAAGTCAAGAATATGATGAAGAATTATGAGGATGAGTGAAGGTTGTTTGGATGTTCTATCATGACAGACGGATGGACAAATAAGAAACAGAGAACTCTTATAAATTATTTGGTGAATTCACCCAAAGGTACATTTTTCCTGGAATCTATTGATGCATCTGATTACGCGAAGACTGGAGAGAAGAGGTTTGAATTGCTTGATAGAGTAGTGGAACGTGTTGGAGAGACCAATGTCGTTCAAGTTGTTACTAATAGTGCAAGCAATAATGTATTAGCAGGTAAATATATCATTAATCATCATTATTTAATATTTATTTAATTTTAATGACATATATTTACTATGAATGTGTCTGTTATGAAATAGAAAAATTATTGAAAGCAAAACGACCACATTTATATGAGACACCGTGTTTCGCACACTGCATCGACTTAATGTTGGAGAATATTGAAAAGATGTCTAACATTAGTAGAACAATTAAAAGAGCAATAAGCGTAAATTGTTATATTTATGTTCGACCTGGACTAGTCAACGTGCTAAGGAGCTTCACAGGACAAGTGGAGCATGTTAGAACTGCTGTTACTAGGTTTACGACTTCATTTCTTGCTCTTCAACGCATTCATAAGCAAAGGACCAATCTAAGAAGATGTTCACTTCACATGAGTGAACATCAAGCAAGTGGGCAAAGGAAACGGGAGGTAAGCAAGTACAAAGCATTATATACATGGTCTCTTTTTGGAGTATTATTGTGTACATTTTGAAGATTTTGGACCTTTAATTCGGGTACTAAGATTGATAGATGAGGAGAAAAGACCGGTTATGAGTTATATCTATGAGGCTATGGATAGAGCGAAAGAGACAATCATGAACTCTTTCAATGAGAAAGAGAAAAAATATAGTCTTTGTGATTGTCGACATGAGATGGGAAAATCAGCTTCATCGACCATTGCATGCGGCGACTCATTATTTAAATTTGGAATTCTTCTATTCAAATCCTGAAATGACATTAGATGGAGAAGTCATGAGAGGTTTATATCAAACAATGCAAAAGCTCATTCCAAATCTTGTCATTCAAGATAAAATTATGGACCAACTAAGTTTATTTAGAAATGCTAAAGGTTTATTTGGAATGCAATTTGCAGTTCGACATAGGAAAACAAAGTCCCCCGGTTAGTAAATTAAATATTATTCCAAGTTTCAAACAAATAATTTATTTAGTAAGAATGATTTATTAATTTCTTGATATTTATTTTTTGGGGCAGCTGAATGGTGACAATCATATGGAGCTGATACTGCTAATCTGACTAAATTTGATGTAAAGGTTCTAAGTCTCACTTGCAGTTCATCCGGATGTGAGCGTAACTGAAGTTTATTTTTGAACATGTATGAATTTTTTAAACAAGTATGTAAATATTAATTTATATCATTATATGATTAATTATTTATTTGTTATGTTGCAGGTCCATAGCAAAAAAAGAAATCGACTAGCACAACATCGTCTAAATGATTTAGTATTTGTAAAATACAATCGTGTCTTGCGTGCGGTGATGATTGATTGGTGATCGCGTACGTATCATCCGATCTCGTTGAAAGATATTGACGATAAAACAACGAATGGCTGATGGGAATGGAGGAAGATAAGGAGGTTGAGCGGGATGACGATTTAGTTTTTGATGACAATTTATTGACCTGGGGTGCAGTAGTTAGGGCCAGTGGAGTAGAAAAAGACATCGACTCCACGCGCTTATCCGAAGGGAAGATGATAGCTGACAAGGGGAGCACATCTAAGAAGAGGGCACCTACTACAACAATGCGTACAGATGATGCCGAAGATGAAGAAGAAGAAGCTGAGTTCAATGAAGAATAAGAAGATTTTAGTGAAGAAGATGAAACCTTAATTGATCAGACGATGACGTAATGAGTAATTATTTTAATGATGACGAGATCACGAGACCGAGGAAAAATTGAAAAACTATGTGATGACGTGATGTTATGTTATTTTTTGCACATTAGTTTAGAGTTTATGATTGCTGACTTGGTGGTTTATGTTTGTTTTTTGTGCCAAACATTACAATTTCTCAATATTTTTTTCAAATCATTGTTTTCAAATGTAAAAGAGCATTTCACCTCCAAACATTGCTAACTTGGTGGTTCTTCTCTCCAACCTGCCTGTCTACAACAAGTCGAAGTAACTTCCAGGCCCTCAACATTTCATCTCCCTGACTTTCTATTTGTTACGTAAGTTTATAGCTGAAGTTAATAGTTCTCATTGTTGTTCAATTGGTGAAAGAGCATTTTACTTTGGATGATAATTCATGTGTTTACTCGTAACTTACTCAAGTTGCCTTATTTATTCTCTTTGAATTTAATTGAAGCATTTTCAAGTTAATTTAACTCGATTGTATTCGATTGTATAGCATTCTAATTTCAATAGTAAATGTTTCTGACTTTATTAATTTCATCACTTACAGTGATTATTTGTTAGATAGTTGGCTAATTGCTTATACATTTCATGTGCATCATTCTAAGATTTTAAGACATTTCATTAACACTCACTCATTGGAGTTTTTTAGTACTCATTCTAAAATTTAAAACATTTCATGAACACTCACTCATAAGAGATTTCCAAAACTTTTTCCAACTGCTTTAGTGACTATTTGGTACGACGGTGGCGCTCGTGAACTCAGAGGTTAGTTTGTTACAACCATCATCCATTGGACATTCACTCAATTTCAGCGAATTGGACGCCCAATTGACTCAAATTCAGCAAATTGAGCGCTCAATTGGCTCAATTTCAGCGAATTGGGCGCTCAATTGTCTCAATTTCAGCGAATTGGGCGTCCAATTGGCTCAATTTCAGCAAATTGTTCGCCAAATTCGCTCAATTTCAGCGAATTGGGCGCCCAATTCGCATAATTTCAGCAAATTGGGTGTCCAATACGCTCAATATCAGCAAATTGGGCACCAAATACGCTCAATTACGAATTGGGCGCCTAATACACTCAATTTCAGCGAATTGGGCGCCCAATTCGCTCAATTTCAGCGAATTAGGCACCCAATTCACTCAATTTCTTTTTCCCTCCATTTTTGCACTTCACGTGCCTCAGGCGCGCGCCTGCGCCTTGCGCATAGGCTCCATGGCCCCTTTCCACATTGGTGCACCTTTGATAACTTAGGGAGCTACAAGCGGTAGGCCACTTCACCTATCTTCTCCAAGACAAGAAAGGGGTCAAAATACCGCACTGAGAGCTTTGGGTGGAGGCGACCGGTCAAGGAACTTCGATGATGCGGTCGCAGCTTCCCGATGTTGCTTACTCCACTGAGGTTCATGATGATCCTCATGGTCCGATCCCAGGACATCTTACCACGTCAGAATTGGATATTCTCTGTCACCTCCTACACACACAGTCAGACACTTCCCCGAGTAATTCTTCTACTTCCTTTGCTACTGCTGTTATGCTCAGTCCCACTGTTGCTGCAACAACCCCGTCTGAGTGGATTATTGACTCGGGAGCTACCGATCACAAGACTGGCTCCTCCTTAGGTTTTTCTTCATACACTCCTTTGTCTGGTAAGGACAAGGTTATCTCCGTTAATGACACCTTGTCCCCTATTGCGAGGGCAACATTTCATGCTCTTCCGCTTTGTCTCTTTCTTCCGTCTTGCATGTCCCTTTTTTTCCTCGCAGTCTTCTTTCTATTAGCAATCTTGCTCGGTCTATTAACTGTTTTGTAACCTTCTTCCCTGATTCTTGTGTTTTTCAGGAACTGTGTACGAAGCAGATCATTGGCAGTGGTAGGAACCGCGGCGGCCTGTACTATCTGGATGTTACTTCCCCGTCCTTTGTCCTCTCATCTTCCGCTGTTACTGTTGCTGATGCACGACGATGGCACTTGCGTCTTGGTCATCCTTCTTCAGTCTATCTTTCGAAGTTATTTCCTGCTTTATCGCCGTTTGTTTAAACTTTAAAATGTGATGCTTGTGCAAAGTTGAAACATGTTCGCCACTCATCGTCACATTTATCTTCTCCTAGTACTACTATGTTGCTATTATACATTCTGATATGTCGGGGTATTCCTCTGTTGTGTCTTTAACTGGTTATCGCTGGTTTGTTACCTTTATAGATTGTTTCTCTCGCACTGCTTGGGTTTACCTTTTAAATAAAAAATGAAGTGTTTTCCATTTTTCAAACCTTTCATAAAATGATTCAAACTCAGTTCAATGGAACTATCTAGATTCTTCGTAGTGATAATGAGGGAGAATACGATGATCGTGGCGCGTTTGGATCATACCTCAATAGTCATGAAATTATTCACCAAACCACTTGTGTTTACACCTCCACCCAAAACGGTGTGGCTAAACGGAAAAACCGACATCTCCTGGATGTTGCCCAGTGTCTTCCCACTACCATGCACCTCCCGAAATCATATTGGGGTGATGCTATTCTCACAGCTACTCATCTTATCAATTACCTCCCTTCACAGGTTCTCGACTATACTACCCCTCTCGCTCGTCTCACCTCTACTTTCGTTGTTCATACCGCTCATCTTTCACCCCACATGTTTGGGTGCGTTTGTTTTGTTCACGTTCATCAGCACATCATGACAAGCTTGACCCTCGGGCTCTCCGTTGTGCCTTTCTTGGCTACTCTGCCACCACTAAGAGGTATCAGTGTTATCACCCCCTTCAAGACGTGTTTACTGTACTATAGACGTGACTTTCCGCGAGGAGGAATCTTACTACTTGGACTCGACTCACTCCACTTGTCAGGGGGAGAATGATGTCATCGATGCGGTGCCTCTCCCTCTGACTCCTCCTATACCTATCATTCCTCCTACAACTGCTTCTCCTTCACCTACACCCCCTTCGTCACCAACACCTTCGTAGTTTTCTCCCATATATCATCATCCGTCTCTCATCTCTTTGTTTCCTCATATATATCATCATCGTCAAACAGGTAAGCAGTTCACCGTTGTTCCGTCGCTACGGGTGCTGCCGCCTTTGGACTCGGATTCTGATACTGATCTGCGTGTTCCCCTTGTTGTGCTCAGAGGTAAGGCTGTGTACGGAACACCCTATCTTTAATCATGTTGCTTATGATCACCTTTCTCAGCTTCATCAGGTTTTTATATCTTCCTTATCCGTGGTCACTATTCCTAAGACGTGGCAAGAGACGATTTGCATTCCGGCATGGGCACAAGTAATGAAGGAGGAAATGTCTGTCTTGGATAAATATCATACATGGGATGTCTCTTCCCTTCCTCCTGACAAGAAGGTCATCGGCTCTAGTGGATCTTTTCTGTTAAGCAAAATCAGGTGGTAAAGTTGAGCGATATAAAGTCAATCTGGTGGCTCGTGGTTATGCCCAGATTCGGGGAGTTGACTACCAGGAGACCTTTGCCCCGGTAGCAAAGATGGACACTGTTCGTATGATTTTATCTTGTGTTGCGTGCTAGGACTGGGATCTGCATCAACTGGACGTCAAAAATGCGTTTCTGCATGGTGACCTCGATGAAGAGGTGTACATGACCTTCCCCCATGCTTTGTGAAGAGGGGACAAGAACGTCTAGTCTGTCACTTAAGTCATTGTACGGGCTGAAGCAGTCTCACAGGGCTTGGTTTGGCAGATTCTACAAGACCATGGTCAAGTTTGGCTGCAAACATGGACATTCTGATCATACCTTGTTCGTCAGGAAGAATGAGGGAAAAATTGTCGTTTTTATTGTCTATGTTGATGACATTGTGATCACCGGAGATAACTCGGATGAAATCTTAAAGTTGAAGGCTCTTCTGTCAGCTGAGTTTGAAGTAAAGGACTTGGGAAGACTTCATTACTTCCTAGGAATTGAAGTGACGTGTTCTGATCAGGGTATCTTCATCTCGCAACAAAAGTATGTGCTAGAATTGTTAACAGAGACTGAGATGCTTGGGTGTGTTCCCGCTAACACCTCTATGGAGGAGAATCATAGGATCGATGAAGACACTGATGGTGATTGCACAGATGCTTCAAGTTATCAGAGACTGGTGGGAAAGCTTTTATACCTCGCACACACTCGTCCTGACATCACATATACTGTAGGAATCTTGAGTAGGTATATGCATGCCCCCAAAATCAGACATCAGGATGCAGCATACGGCGTTCTACGGTACTTAAAGAAGGCTCTGGGACGGGGACTGATGTTTTCAAAGAACAATCATTTAAAGATTGGTTTTTTTACTGATGCGGATTGGGCTATGATGACAAGAAGTCTACAACAGGATATTGCACTTTCATTGGTGGACATTTGGTCACATGACGTAGCAAGAAGCAAAATGTGGAGGCCAAATCTAGCGCTGAAGCCGAGTATCGGTCAATGTCTCAAGGCATCTGTGAAGGTTTATGGTTGCACACCTTATTGCAAGACTGGACCTTCAGGAGGATGCACCCATCTCTCTGTTCTGTGACAACAATGTTGCTATCCGCATAGCTCATAATCCGGTCCAACATGACAGAACAAAACATGTCGAGATTGATCGTCATTTCATCAAAGACCATCTAGAAAAAGGAAATTTAGTCACTTCTTTCGTTCACTCCAGAGATAAGTTACTTGATGTCTTCACTA
Source organism: Platanthera guangdongensis (assembly GCA_039583875.1). NCBI lineage: Eukaryota > Viridiplantae > Streptophyta > Magnoliopsida > Asparagales > Orchidaceae > Platanthera > Platanthera guangdongensis. Next base: position 34,692,777 of record CM077157.1, on the reverse strand, counting down.
AGAGCTTAGGGTGCGATGTTTTTATTGATGATATCCGTGGACTCAGAATGACAGATATCTACTGTTCGACTTGAGGGGGAGAGTTGAAATCAAGTCAGTTTATATGTGTATGCGTCGTTGTATTTTAACACTCATAAGGGTGTTTTAGGCTTCATTTGTTTTAGCGGTGACGAGTCGATCCGGCAGGTGGAAACGGAGAGTTCGAACCGGAGGGGGGAGGTGGCTGCTCCAAACAGAGCTTTTTGGGGCGTTTCTCAAGACGGACGGGGGTGGAAACGGAGCAAACGCCGCCGGAGGTTCATTTGTTTACCCTCCTTCCGGCGGCGTTTACCCAAAACAGAGTTGCGAAACGCCCAAACAAATAGAGCCTTAGTCTTGTATGTGTTTTTCCCTACTCTATATATAAAAGTATAGGGTTGTTTAATGGTATTATCATTCGATTGCATCTCTCAACTCAAACTATTTCTTTAATGTAGTTAAAGATAGATAGATATATATACATACATACATATATATATATATTCATACATGCATATATACATATATATATATATGTATGTATGTATATATATACACGAGTGACAGGCACGGGCCTCCGGCCCGATGGCCACGCGCCACAGTACCCAGCCGTACCCGGCCAACAACGGCGGGCTTCGCCCACTTCCCGCCCGCCGCCGGATTTCCGCTTTTTTAAAATTTAAGAATGTTTATGTCATATAAAATAGGTTTTGATATTTAAAAATAATAATAATAAACAAACACAGCAGGCTGAGGATTTGTCCCAATCCATAAAACAAATAATTAAAAACTTGAAGACGTAGGTTTCGCACGCCTCTAAACAAATAATTAAAGACTTGAAATTTTAAATTATAAAATTAAAACCTTAAAAAGCGGAAAGGCAGGGGAATAGTGATGCGGAGGAGTTGTCCCACATCGCCAAAATGACTGGACATCAGGTGTATAAATAATAGGAGGGTCCTATGTATTATCTTAGAGCTTGCGGGTTATAGGAGGGCGTTCTGGGTTGCCTTATGGCTCTTGGCATGGGCTAACTAGAGCCTTTTTCTTTCAAACACATGGGCTCACCTGAGCTGTATTTTTAAAAATCAAGAGGTTAAATTTGTAATTTCATGTTGCAGGGTAGGAGCCTTAATAAATTTTTAGGTTTCAGATACCCTAGTAGTAGATTTAGGAGGCCTACTAAAATGTGTAGAGAGGGTGTGATTTGATTGAACTCGATCGGACGGCAGCCAATTTATCAAGCCAGAGATCGACGGCAGTAAGAATTTTGAACTCATGTGTTTGATATTTCTATTATACTAGTAAAGATAGATATATATATATATATATACATATTTGTTTAAAGAATCTATGCTTAAAAGTGAGGTGAAAATTTTAAAACCATTTCTAATGCGAAAATAATCAAAAATGGCATTCATCATAATATATGTAAAGATGTAAGAAAAAGTTTAAATGTTTTCAAAGGTCTTTGGAAAAAAATATTCAAACCTCTGGAGATTTTTCAGCAGCTGTTTTCAAATCTTCCAATGCCCCTTCCCAGTCTTCCACTATGAGTTTGGCTTCACCCCTCTGTCAAAAGAAAAAAAAATAGACAGAAAACACAGTCATGGAAGATGGAATCATGATACAAAATGCATTAGATAAGATATTCCATTATCATTTATCTAAAAACTTTTGGAAATAGAATGCTTAGCTAAATATATCTATACCATATACTATAGCTTTAGCATTAGATCAAATGAATCTGGGACATCCGAATAACATAAAATAAACTGAACTAAAATAAAACAAAATAATATAAAATAAATATAAAAAATATAAGGGCATCGTTATACGTAAATCAAGTTTGGCTATACGCATGCCAAAAATTCTGTTTTTTTGGTCCTCTACACACCTATATACAAACCAAATAATGCCTAAAAAGTATCCATTCCCTCCCCCGACACCAACCCATGCGTGTAGAAGAAGCCGACCTTCGTCAGCGATCTAGCCGTCTTCCGTCGATCGCATGGATCCAATTTGTTTTTGGCTCGATATCCCTCCAGCTGGCCGGGTTCCGCCAGCATTCGTGAAATCCCACCCGCCACGTCCTTGTCTTCCAGCGCATCGTGACTCTGGATCTGCATACAGACCACTCCCAAAGAGGGTGCTCCTGCACCAGCCGATCCGCGCCCCCTTGCTCCCTCATGCCGATCTCACTTGCAAGCCCCTCGCCATGCTCCCTGCAACCAGCGCCGTTCCAAGAATACCTTTATCCACCTGCCGAGCTCCCTGCATGCAGGCAGGATTCTTCTGTAGTTGTAATATGCTGCATTTTTAGATACTTTTTTCCCTTGCAGGGATTCTTCTGTAGATTAATCTATTTTTAATATCTTCCTGGGTCAAGTTTCTGATATAAATGGAACAAATTTAAATATCAAACTTGTTACATGCTGCTTTCTTAGAACTTTTTGCATATAATGTTTTCAGTAAAGTTTGGGCATGCTTAGAATCTGATGTTGAGTTTTGGTTAAATAGGTCACTATCTGTGTTCAAATACAGCATTGTTCGATGTCTGTGAAAATACTATTGTGTTCAATGCTCAATGCATTGCTCAAACCAAAACAATGATATCATGAAGAGTATTCAGTTAAAAGAAAGTTGTCGCTGGTAAATTTTGTTACAATAGTGAGTTCACTGGTCCTCGTTGTCACAACCCGCATTATCGAAAATTTTAGAAGTATCAGAGTGGAAGAAAACGCGCGTTGTGATGCCACGTCGGACAGGGGATAACTGTCGACGCTCAGGCGACCACTAACTGCTAAGACTAAGAAGTTCAAAACTTGAATGATGTGAAAACCAATATATTTTTTTGAGGCCGTATCCTCGGCTTCGTGGATCAACTAGTCCACCCTTTCAAAATTATACTTATACGTAGCGGAAAAATACTTTATTCATTTTTTAAACATCCTAAGAGGGTGCTTACGCGTCCCAGGGGACGCCTAAGGCTATGCAAAACCCTAGATTTTAATTATCATATGAAGGAAATACCCCTTTTACGCGGTTTGAAAATAGTGATTAAGCTTTTAGAAAGGAAAACATGATGCCTATATTTTTGATATAATAGTTATTTCTTTTATAGGTTTTAAATAACTAGCAACCTACAAAATCATCCCAGAAGCAAGTTGAATAAACTCCAAAACAGGAAATATAGCAGTATAAGCAAGGTACAAAGCTCTAAAAGAGAAACCACCAGTGGGCGCCAACAACTGACACGAACCCACTGGTGAGTAGGTATATATGTACTACAAGTCTAAAGAACTACCTCCCAGGAGTGAGGAAAAAGAAACTCAGCAGAGCTACAGCACTAGCAAACTCCAGAAGATCCCTAGCCGCTCAGTCGGCTATAAACCTGAACCTGAGGCATTCAAAGTAAAGAACACCTCAGCAAATGGAAATAATAGCAATAGGGAGGAGCAATAAGGTAAAAAGAAAAATGAATGCATAAGGGTTTACCATATCCAAAAAATGAAAATTGCTGGAGTAGTCAACTAAAAGTAGGTAAGAAACAGGTAAAGGGAAATTACTCATCAAACAAGGTAAATAAAGGATGCACCAAGTGCAAGGAGGAAGCCAAGCTTCAAGGATATCTGCAAGAAGGATTAGCAGGATAGCAACTACCTAAACATCGAGCTAGAATCTGATGAATCATCTAATACTGGAGCAGGAGAAAAAAAAACAACACGGGCCTAGGCTGGTGGCATCATGTCCAACCAAGACTATCAGGCCTAAATATTCACAAGGTACTGTGGAGGTGGCATCGGTCCACTCAACCTAACAGTCCAATGTCTAGCAGACAAGAAAAAAAAAGGCGGCGGTATCGGTCCGACCCAGCCTCAAAATCCAGATCCAACTCCAGTACTAAGTGATTCACACAGACAAACAAAAGAATATTCCCAGGCTGGTGGTCTCATAACCACTAAGAGGCCAAAACAAAAATGAACCCTCATCGGTCCAAAGCAACGGCTAAAAGGACTAGACTAAGATCCTACTCTGGCAAGATGGCGTTGAGTGAGCTCCACTCACTCAACAACAAAGGCTTAGCAAAAATATTCTAAAATCTACGGCTAATACCTACTCAACTCCAAACAGAGAAACTGATAAAATAATTCTATATTCAACCTAACCTTCCAGACCACCAAAATCAGCCCAAACAAATCACCCTATACTTCATGACTTGGATATGAACGTCTGCTGTTCACCTCCCTCTACACTAACAAGCCTAATTTACACCAACCCGAGCCCAATCAAGAAAAACTCAGTATTAACAACCTATAATATAAATTGCTAGAGGGCAAAGGCTGTAGTAAAATCTACTACTCAAGCTTGAGAAAATAGGCAAAACCCGATTAATCAAAACAGGATATGTTCTGGACAATGTCTACAGCAAAAATGATCCTAGAGAGGAAAAAAAAATGCGGCTACCAAGCAAAGAAAGAGGTGAATAAACTCATTTGGCAAGGGCAAGGGCACAACTTGCTTGGTTTGCCTTTGAAGAACAACAATCGACCAAACTTCCTCTCCTCAACCGCCGACCGCAAGCAAAAGTAAGGAAAATCCTGGACAACCCACCGGGGAAGAACAACATCATCAAACCAAAAAAAAAACGCAAACCTAACCTACCAAATCGGGAAACAGAGATGGAGAAATCCAAGAAAAATTACCTCGGAACGAAGATCTAGCCTAGAGGAGTTCGGATCCGGCTCAAACAGAGATTTCGGCAGAAACGGCCGGCGAACGAGCGGCCGGGCGCTGCGGGAGGCTTCGCCCGACGGTTTCTTCCGCTCGGTCGCCTGCGTCGGGTTTGGGGGATTTCTAAACCTAACCGATGCATAAGCTATATATATAAACCTATTGATTATTTACACCTACTCTTATATTGCACACCACACTCTCCCATATATATTTACACACAAAAAAAATACACATTAAATACATATATTATACATACTCATATATTTATATACACTTATTTACACAAATATATATATAACATACACTTAAATCACACTATATATATATATATCTTCATACATACACATTAACACACATATATATATATATATATTTACACATACACTCAAATACACTGACCGCAGGCACGCACACGCAATTTATTAAAACCTTGCATGTCTACTACAGCGCTATGCCCTAAACGCGCAAACATGAAAAAAAAACGCTCGCAAAATGACGACTCGCTAACTAGCGACCGTCGAAAAGGCGCGGAAACTAATGCTCTCGGATTCCGACCAAATCCGCACGTAGCTAAACACTCGGGCTACGAAAACATCGGCGAAGTCGGACACAACCTCCGACGACCACACACTTGGGCAAAACTCGCCCGAAGCCAAAGCACAGGGATTCCCTAAGAGGCTCAGCCGGGCCTCCAAAACAGACGCCGGCTAGCTGGGGAAACCATACCACAGGCTAAAACTCTAGAACACCCAACGAGGTACTCTAACAACGGCACGAGCCGGGAATGCGCCAACGTATCGCCAAACGAGGACTTAAATAATTGCCGAAAATTCGGGGGCGTTACAGTCACTCCCCCTACAAGAAAGTTTCGTCCCGAAACTTTACGTACACTACCTCTACTAAAGCAGGAAAGTAACAATATAAAAGTTGCTGGAAATAAAACATACCCGACAAATCACGAGAACAGGCGAGGGTAAGCCTCCCTCATCGCCGACTCTAGCTCCCAAGTCGCACTTTCCAAATCTTGATTCTTCCAAAGAACTTCACCATCGGGATAGACTTTGATCGCAGCACTCGGTCCTGAGTATCCAAGATGCGGACCGGCACCTCAACATACGAGAGGTTGGGCTCCAACTGGGGCACGGCATCCAAGACTTGCCCACTGCTCCGCACACACTTCCGCAACTGGCTCACGTGGAAGACATTATGCACGCCTGGGAAGTTGGCGGGTAGATCCAACTATATGCTGTCACACCAATACGCTCCAAAATTCTGAATGGGCCCACATACCTCGGATCCAGCTTACGGTTCTTGCCGAACCTCTTCACTCCAACCATCGGAGACACCTTCAAGAAAACCAAATCCTCTACCGAAAATTCCAAATCAGACCTACGCCGGTTGGCGTTTTTCTCATATCTTTCCTGAGCTAACCGAAGCTTTTCCCGAATGAGCTTCACAGCAACAACTCCATTTCCTCTAGAGCATCAGGACCCAACAACGGCCTCTCACCGGCCTCAGCCCAAAACAACGGAGTTCTGCAGCGCCTCCCATACAATGCCTCGAAGGGAGCCATTTGCAAGCTCTCTTGGTAACTGTTATTGTAGGCAAACTCCATGAGACGCAAACGCTCATCCCATGCTCCACCATGATCTAGAACGTAGCACCTGATCATATCCTCCACAATCCGGTTCACACGCTCGGTCTGCCCATTTGTCTGAGGGTGGTAAGCGGTAGAATATCTTAAGTCTGTGCCCAAACCCTCCTGCAAACTCTTCCAGAAACGGGAAGTAAATCTGGAGTCTCGGTCTGAAATGATGCTCACGGGAACTCCATGCAACCGGATGACCTCGCTCAAGTACAGCTCTGCTATCTTCTTCATCGGGTAGTCGATCTTATAAGGCACGAAGTGCGCACACTTCGTCAATCGGTCCACGATCACCCAAACTGAATCAAATCCTCTTGGAGATCTTGGTAAGCCCGTGATGAAGTCCATAGAGATACTTTCCCACTTCCAAGTCGGGATTTCCAAAGGAGTCAGCTTTCCACCAGGCCTCCCATGATCGGCCTTCACCCGCTTGCAAGTGTAAACATTCAGAAACATACCGAGCTATATCCCCTTTCATACCTTGCCACCAGGCGATCTGCTTCAAATCATGATACATCTTCGTGGATCCGGGTGGTAGGCAACACTGGATCCATGAGCCTCTCTGCATACCGAGCTTCTGATGTCTCCAATCGCGGGATGCAAAACCTGCCGCGGTACTTCAAGGTACCCGAATCGTCGATGGAGAAATCCGGCAACTCCCCTCTCTCAGCCCTGAGGTACAGGTGTAACAAATCTGGATAATCCTTCTGGTGCAACCTGGTGAGCGAAATCCAAGAGGCTCTGCCACTGCCAAACTGCTTTGCAAATCACGGCCTCCCACAGAGATGTCCATCAACAGGAACTCTTCCACTAAACGGTCCGCCGTGAGGTTGAAGATCTTCCTGTCTTGCGGCTCAGGGCGTCGGCCACCACATTGGCCTTGCCTGGATGGTACTGGATCTCCACGTCATAATCGGCCACGAACTCTAGCCACCGCCGCTGGCGCAGATTCAGCTCCTTCTGAGTAAACACGTACTTCAGACTCTTATGATCTGTGAAAATCTTGCACTGAGCCTCATAAAGTAGATGCCTCCACAGCTTCAACGCAAAAATCACCGCCGCAAACTCGAGGTCATGCGTAGGATAATTCCGCTCGTGAGTCTTCAACTGCCGCGACCCATACGCGATCACCTTCCCCTCTTGCATCAACACGCCTCCGAGCCCAACATGCGAGGCATCCACATAAACATCATAGTCCTTGCCCTCCGTGGGCAATGTCAAGACAGGAGCAGTGCACAATCTCCTCTTTAGTTCCAGAAAGGCCTTCTCGCACTGCTCGCTCCAGATGAACGCTGCATGCTTCTGCGTCAACTTAGTCAAGGGCGCTGCCAAGGTAGAAAAGCCCTCAACAAACCTCCTATAATAGCCGGCCAACCCCAAGAAGCTCCTAATCTCCTTGGGTGTGCTTGGCCTAAGCCAATCCATCACTGCAGAAATCTTCACCGGGTCCACTGAAATGCCATCCTTGTTCACCACATGACCAGGAAGGACACCTGAGGCAACCAGAACTCACATTTGCTCAACTTGGCGTACAACTGATGATCCTCAAGACAGATAACACCAACCGCAAGTGCTGATCATGCTCCGCAGCATTCCGAGAATAAATCAGAACGTCGTCTATGAATACGACCACAAACTTGTCCAGAAAATCCTTGAACACTCGGTTCATCATGTCATGAATGCTGATGGCGCGTTGGTCAACCCGAAAGACATAACTAGGAACTCGAAATGTCCATGCCTCGATCGAAACGCCGTCCGTGGAATGTCCGACTCCCGGATTCTGAGCTGATGATATCCTGATCGAAGGTCAATCTTGGAGAACACAGAACTGCCACGTAACTGATCGAATAAGTCGTCGATTCTGGGCAGGGGGTACCTGTTCTTGATGGTGACTTTGTTCAACTCCCTATAGTCGATGCAAAGGCGCATCGAACCATCTTTCTTCTTCACAAAAAGAACGGGTGCACCCCAGGGCGACGAGCTCTGCCTTATGAAACCCTTCTCCAATAACTCATCCAACTGGGTACGCAGCTCCTCCAGCTCTCGCGGGGCCATCCGGTACGGCGCCTTAGCAATAGGACGCGTACCCGGCTCCAAATCAATCACGAACTCAACATCTCTGGCCGGGGAAGACCGGGAAGGTCGCTAGGAAACACATCCGAAAACTCACGGACAACAGGAATCTCATCCAACAACGGCACACTGCTAACAGTCCCCAGCACCGAGACTAAGCAAGCAAAACAATCGGAACTGAATAACCTCTGAGCACATACCGCAGAAATCGCCGGGGAGGCCTGACACGGATCGCCATAGATACTCCCAGGCTGACCGTTGTCCTTCTTGAAGTCCAAGCGCTTACCCCTGCACTGGATCACCGCATCGTATCTGGACAACCAATCCATACCCAGGATGACGTCGAAATCTTCCAAGTCTATAACCTTCAGATCCGCCTTGGCTGGGAAATCCCCCAACATAATAGGACAATCCAGAATGCCCTGATCTGAATCACAGAATCACCCGAGGGGAATTTGACGCAAAAGGCATCACCGACACGATCAAGAACCAGCTGGCACCGCTCTACAAAGGCCCTAGCCACAAAGGAGTGGGTAGCACCTGAGTCAAAGAGAACGCGCGCGCCCAGCGGTTCTTTACCTTAAAACTCCCTATATAAATATCAACGGGGAATAACACAGTCAATAAAGAAAGCAAAAGCCAGACTAATATGCAAAAGAAGTAAAAGACTAGCAAGAAGGTTTACCTGAAATGACTTGCGTCGAAGTTTGAGCCTCCGCTGAAGATATCACGTTCAGCTTCCCTTTGCCTCTATCCATAGACTGAGGCGGTGGCAACGCCTGAAGAGGAACTGGTCGGTGCACAGACTGGAGCTGCGGGCATCGGGCCTTGGTATGACCTTTCTGTCCGCACTGATAGCAGACCTTGTCCTTCAACCAGCAACGGGCAACATCATGCCCTCTTTCTTGCACAAAGTACACACCGCATTCTGTCTGGGAGCATCCTGTATAGCATGCACATGCACCTTCTGCGCCGCAACCCTCTTGAAACATCTCTCAGCAGGATGGCCCGACCGGCCGCAAAAACTACAAACCTCCTTGTTCCTCTTCCCCGAAGGAGCACCAGGCACTTGGGGGCTCTTTGCTTCAGCAGCTTTCCTCTTCTCATTCCTCGCCTGCTGTCCTCTATGCTTCGCGTTTTCGATGGCCTCTACCTTCAAAGCGGCCTCCACTGCCCCAGCATAACTCACCGCTCCATGAGCCACCGCTAGCTGCTGTACCTCGCTCCGCAGGCCACCGAGGAACCGCTTTGCTCTATCCTCCTCTGAGCTCACCAAACTGGGGGCAAAGCGACTGAGTTTGCTGAACTCAATCTCGTACTCGCTGACTGAGAGCTGCCTCTGTTTCAGATGTAAGAAATCATTCATCAGCCTGTCTCGCTCCACTGACGGTAGAAATTTTCGCATCAAGATCTCCTTGAAGGAAGCCCAAGTGCTTCCTCCTACCATTCCCTCCTTCTCCCTCATCCACCAACTCTTCGCTAACCCCTTCAGCTGATAGGCGGCCAGCATCACCTTCTGATCATCGGACACTCCAGAGTAGTGAAACATCTCCTCTATGGTAATCAACCAGTCATCCAATACCATGAAGTCCGCCTTACCATCGTAGGTAGGGGGTCGCAGTCGCTGGAACTGAGTGATGAAAGCCATCTCCGGGGGTACCACCACTGGAGGCACCAAAGGGGCTGGAGGTGCAGGAACAGCTAAACCCGCAGCAGGGTCCTGCGCTCTCGGGGCTAGTCCTGCCACCACAGACAACAGGGACTGGATCTGAGACTGAACGTCCACCATCTGCCTCGATAGAGCCTCATTGCTCTGCCTCAGACTTTCCATAACTGTACCGCTTTGAGTACCAGAAGACCCGCCCTCGGATTGGGGAGTCGATCTCGCCACTCTACGCTTAGGCGCCATCCTAAAAAGATCAACAAACAAACATCAGAACCTAGATCAACTACTAGGACAAAACAACAGGTACAGACAAACCTACATAAGTACTTGCTTTCACTGTCAACTTGCTCTGGGGTTTTTATATATGTATATATATATTTATACAGGGGAGATAATGTCATGCTTAACCTAAGATGGTTCACCACCATCACACTAACTCTTGTGTCTAAGTCGAGCATGCATGAATTTTTAATCTCTTTTTGACTCAAAACCATGTGTGTACATATGTCATCCTGCAAGTCTTTAGCTTGGCACGTTGTGCTTAGCAATGTTATGCTATGCATGATTGTGCTATGCATTCTAAAAAGGCCCTAATGCATGTTATGAGCGGCGTACACATGAAAATGTTATGCATCCCATACTACATAACATTTTCATGCAACGAAAAAGAAAACGTGCTAGTCGCATTCATGTGGTGAGGTTATGCATCCCATACTACATAACCCTCACATGTTGCCTCCTATGGTGGATCCATATACGAACACATATTATGCATCCCATACTACATAATATGCTCCGTATACTTCATGTTATGCTATGAGTGTAGTGTTCGTGCTTCAGCCAAGACGTGCCGATGACATATCGGTGTGTGCATGACATGACGCTAAACTTCTAATACTCACAAGGAAAGGTTGCCCGACAAATTTGTCAAGCAACCTCCCTCTGATACCAACTGTCACAACCCGCATTTTCTCCGAAATTTTAGAAGTATCAGAGTGGAAGAAAACGCGCGTTGTGATGCCACGTCGGACAGGGGATAACTGTCGACGCTCAGGCGACCACTAACTGCTAAGACTAAGAAAGTTCAAAACTTGAATGATGTGAAAACCAATTATATTTTTTTGAGGCCGTATCCCTCGGCTTCGTGGATCAACTAGTCCACCCTTTCAAAATTATACTTATACGTAGCGGAAAATACTTTATTCATTTTTTTAACATCCTAAGAGGGTGCTTACGCGTCCCCAGGGGACGCCTAAGGCTATGCAAAACCCTAGATTTAATTTATGTATTATATGAAGGAAATACCCTTTTTACGCGGTTTGAAAATAGTGATTAAGCTTTTTAGAAAGGAAAACATGATGCCTATATTTTTGATATAATAGTTATTTTCTTTTATAGGTTTTAAAATAACTAGCACCCTAACATAAATCATCCCAGAAGCAAGTTGAATAAACTCCAAAACAGGAAATATAGCAGTATAAGCAAGGTACAAAGCTTCTAAAAGAGAAACCACCAGTGGGCGCCAACAACTGACACGAACCCACTGGTGAGTAGGTATATATGTACTACAAGTCTAAAGAACTACCTCCCAGGAGTGAGGAAAAAGAAACTCAGCAGCAGCTACAGCACTAGCAAACTCCAGAAGATCCCTAGCCGCTCAGTCGGCTATAAACCTGAACCTGAGGCATTCAAAGTAAAGAACACCTCAGCAAATGGAAATAATAGCAATAGGAGGAGCAATAAGGTAAAAAGAAAAATGAATGCATAAGGGTTTACCATATCCAAAAAATGAAAATTGCTGGAGTAGTCAACTAAAAGTAGGTAAGAAACAGGTAAAGGGAAATTACTCATCAAACAAGGTAAATAAAGGATGCACCAAGTGCAAGGAGGAAGCCAAGCTTCAAGGATATCTGCAAGAAGGATTAGCAGGATAGCAACTACCTAAACATCGAGCTAGAATCTGATGAATCATCTAATACTGGAGCAGGAAAAAAAAAACAACACGGGCCTAGGCTGGTGGCATCATGTCCAACCAAGACTATCAGGCCTAAATATTCACAAGGTACTGTGGAGGTGGCATCGGTCCACTCAACCTAACAGTCCAAATGTCTAGCAAGACAAGAAAAAAAAAAGGCGGCGGTATCGGTCCGACCCAGCCTCAAAAATCCAGATCCAACTCCAGTACTAAGTGATTCACACAGACAAACAAAAGAATATTCCCAGGCTGGTGGTCCCATAACCACTAAGAGGCCAAAACAAAAATGAACCCTCATCGGTCCAAAGCAACCGGCTAAAAGACTTAGACTAAGATCCTACTCTGGCAAGATGGCGTTGAGTGAGCTCCACTCACTCAACAACAAATGGCTTAGCAAAAATATTCTAAAATCTACGGCTAATACCTACTCAACTCCAAACAGAGAACTGATAAAATAATTCCTATATTCAACCTAACCTTCCAGACCACCAAAATCAGCCCAAACAAATCACCCTATACTTCATGACTTGGAATGAACGCCTGCTGTTCACCTCCCTCTACACTAACAAGCCTAATTTTACACCAACCCGAGCCCAATCAAGAAAAACTCAGTATTAACAACCTATAATATAAATTGCTAGAGGGCAAAGGCTGTAGTAAAATCTACTACTCAAGCTTAAGAAAATAGGCAAAACCCGATTAATCAAAACAGGATATGTTCTGGACAATGTCTACAGCAAAAATGATTCCTAGAGAGGAAAAAAAAATGCGGCTACCAAGCAAAGAAAGAGGTGAATAAACTCATTTGGCAAGGGCAAGGGCACAACTTGCCTTGGTTTGCCTTTGAAGAACAACAATCGACCAAACTTCCTCTCCTCAACCGCCGACCGCAAGCAAAAGTAAGGAAAATCCTGGACAACCCCACCGGGGAAGAACAACATCATCAAACCAAAAAAAAACGCAAACCTAACCTACCAAATCGGGAAACAGAGATGGAGAAATCCAAAGAAAAATTACCTCGGAACGAAGATCTAGCCTAGAGGAGTTCGGATCCGGCCTCAAACAGAGATTTCGGGCAGAAACGGCCGGCGAACGGGCGGCCGGAGCGCTGCGGGAGGCTTCCGCCCGACGGTTTCTTCCGCTCGGTCGCCTGCGTCGGGTTTGGGGGGATTTCTAACCTAACCGATGCATAAGCTATATATATAAACCTATTGATTATTTACACCTACTCTTATATTTGCACACCACACTCTCCCATATATATTTACACACACACAAAAATACACATATAAATACATATATTTATACATACTCATATATTTATATACACTTATTTACACACATATATATATACACATACACTTAAATACACACATATATATATATCTTCATACATACACATTAACACACATATATATATATATTTACACATACACTCAAATACACTTGACCGCAGGCACGCACACGCAATTTATTAAAACCTTGCATGTCTACTACACGCGCTATGCCCTAAACGCGCAAACATGAAAAAAAAAACGCTCGCACAAATGACGACTCGCTAACTAGCGACCGTCGAAAAGGCGCGGAAACTAATGCTCTCGGATTCCGACCAAATCCGCACCGTAGCTAAACACTCGGGCTACGAAAACATCGGCGAAGTCGGACACAACCTCCGACGACCACACACTTGGGCAAAACTCGCCCGAAGCCAAAGCACAGGGATTCCCTAAGAGGCTCAGCCGGGCCTCCAAAACAGACGCCGGCTAGCTGGGGAAACCATACCACAGGCTAAAAACTCTACGAACACCCAACGAGGTACTCTAACAACGGCACGAGCCGGGAATGCGCCAACGTATCGCCAAACGAGGACTTAAATAATTGCCGAAAATTCGGGGGCGTTACACTCGTCCAGCGCCTGGGTCCTCTTCTGTCGTCTTCGTCCAGCTGGCGCTCCCCTCTGCCCGTAGTTCTCTACCCACGCGCGAAAGCGCGATCTCTCGCCTCCATTTATGCTCGACATTTCCCCCGCACACAATCTCTCTGGTCTCTACTTGCAGATCTAGCTTCCTACCGACCTAACTTCAACGTCGTTAAGTGTGCGTTGTTTCGTGCTCTGGTCGTTGACTAGCGACCTCGCTTCCTGTCGGCCGATGGCGCCCTCGTCACGTCGTCGGCCACCCGCTCCATGACGGGCCACCGCTTAGACACCGTCGAACGGCGTTTGGACGAGCAATCCTCTGCCCTCGTGGATAACTCCTCTCGACTGGTAGCCACGCAAGATTTGGTGTCCGCCAGACTCCAGAAACTGGAATACCGCGATGACTGTGCCTCCAACCAAGCCCCACCGTTGTCGCCAACGGGCAACCTCTCCTCCTTCATGGGCCACCCGACAACTCTGTCGGTCATTCCTACGTTGGCTGTGTTAGCCACATTTCCCGCACCCCGCACCCCGCACCCTCGAGATTCCACATTTCAACGGGTCGGGCCCCCTTGGGTAGATAGCCTGGGTCGAGCAATGTAACGACATCCACGAGACACCCGACGACCAGAAGGTCTCCTTGATGCTCCTCGCCATGGAGGGCTCTGCGCTACATTGGGTTTGGTGGCTCCGCAACTCCTCTCCGCTCCTTTCGTGGGCCGATCTCAAGCTAGTGTTAGTCAAACGTTATGACCACCGCTACTTCGGTAATGTGGTTGAGAGCATGTGCACCTCCGCCACTAGTCCATGGTGGATCAATACATCGATGGCTTCATCAAATTGGCTAATTGATGCAACTCACGTCGCATCTTTGCGCATATTTATGTTATTATTATTTCCTGCATTTTTTTGTGTAGCGCATGTCTTTGCGCACTTTTAATTATCGTACATGTAGTTTGTTTTATTTCGCGCACATCGCCCGCGCTCGTTATGACGGATTCCGGTCTACATCACCAATCATGTTCTTGGCATTCCCTCCAATCACTACATGGGTTTCTTCCATCAGGGATTGTAGCCGAACATCCGCTCATCATCCTCAGAGCATCTCCGCCGCCAGGGAGTGCCCGCTTGGTTGAGGCTAATTTTTCCATTCTGCCATCTGACCGCTCTCGCCCACCGCTGGCGGACACCGTCCCTCCTCCCGAGTCTCTTGCCTTCCATCAGCTTTTTAGTGGCTACCCACGAGAGACCTGGCCCTAGGGGTGCAAGTTTAGTTGAGCCGGCTCGAAAGCTCGATGAGCCAGCTCGAAAAAAGCTCGACTCGAGCTCGAGCTCGTCGACCTCGAGCCTGATTTCGAGCCGAGTTCGAGCCTAAGTAACCCAGTTCACGAGCTCGCGAGCCGGCTCGCGAGTTTTTTTAATTAAATAATATATATATATATATATATATAGTAGTAGTAAATATTTTAATATATTATAATATTAACATAATATTAATATAATATTATTAAAATAATAGTTTAATACGCTCTAAAACTTAGATTAGGCTCCAATGGATCCTTGAACTTTAGTAAGTTTGAGCCGAGCTCGAGCTCGAGCTCGAGCTCGAACCGAGCTCGCCGAGCTCGAGCTCGAGCCTTTTAAAATAGGCTCGTTGAGCTCGAGCTCGAGCTAGCTCTTTTTGATGAGCTCGGCTCGAGCTCGACTCGTTTGCAGGCCTACCTGGCCCCGACGGGCCATCAACCCCCTAAATCGCCACCTCCTCATCGACCGCCTCGGCCGTCGACGCACAACCGCCAACCCTTAGAGAAGAAATTTTATTTCTCAAAGAAAAATTAATAGAAGAAAATTCACTAGTAGTAAATTATCAACTAAGAATAGACAATGAAAATCTCGGAGAAGAAATAGATTATCTAAAGATAGAAAATGAAAACCTAACTGAACAAGTTGAAAAGGCTAAAGCATTTGAGGACAGCCTCAATGTGAGAAGTCGGCAGCTTAAGTCCATCTTTGAAAATCTCACTGTGAGGTTCAAGAATCTAGAACTATGTTGAAGTCTCCAATGAGAAGGATTATACCAGCATTTTATTACGGGTCTTAGAATGTTGCCCGGAGGAGTGACCGACGGTGGAGATGACGGTGACGGAGATACTACGGAGCCTTGACCGCAGCTGCCTAAGCGGAGCATGCTCGAGAGAGAGAGAGGTTCCTCAATCTCTTTTAGGGTTAAGGAAATAGAACTCTCATTCATACCGATATAAGACCGAATAGGTCCCCTTAAATAGGACTTACAATCGACACTAAAAAGAAAATAACATTAAAGAAAATAACGACAGACTTGGACATGCGAATAAAAAGGACACGACACAATAATGACGTCATAAAAGGACGTGACTCTTAAAACGGGATAAAACATAATAAGAAATAAGAAATATAAAATAACGCTATTAAAGGACATGTAACACATTCCTGCTTGGAAGAATCTCATAGCCTTTGTAATTGCAAAATACAAAGAGTCTATGTTATCTAAATAAGACATTCTCTCTACTTCTAAAAATACTAAAATGAAAGCTCCTCATAAAAGGAAGCATAATAATAATAAGGTGTTGGAGACCTCTATTCCTTGAGAACAAAGAGCGATCTTAGGAGAGCCACCCTTGCACTTAAGAAAAATACAGTCAAGAATTCAACGTATGTTGACGTATATCGAATGTTGTTCAACTTACGTCGAATAGAAATCGACGTACGACTAACTATACGTTGAATAATAATCAATCTACGTCAAATAATATTCGACGTTTAAGTCACTATATGACTGTTTTCAATCAACATACTAGAAGTTCTGGAAATTCTCAAAGAACATTTTTGTCAACCCCTCTCAATCTTCTAACTTCTAGAAAAGGGTCAACATAATAGGTTTCAGTGTCATCATTTCCACAAGGTAGAGCACTTCATAAAGTATTGCTGATACAATCAACCACCAGTTACCTCCTACTCCAGGATCTTCATGAAAAGACCTTACTCATTAATTACTCCATTTAACAAGAACTATGGACCCAAGGTAACCCGGGTTCCCTTTAACAAGTGATTGTCTTGCAGGTAGTATCCAGATCTGCCTGGTAGCTGGACAGTGGAAGTTATAGGCATATGACTGGAAATAAAAGCTAGTTGGAAGAATATAAACATAGACAAAGTCCTAAGGTAATATTTGGCGATTTGAGTTGTGGACAGACCCAAAACTATGGGTTAATTCATGTTGGTGTCATCACCTTCACCAAGATTGCTTATTTTGAAGGTAGAAACACAACCTCATAAGTATTAGTCAATTGTGTGGCAAGAGATTCAAAGTAGTCTTCACACATGACCATGTCAAAACATTTGCAACAATTCAAATAACGTTGTACTAACTGGTATACAAAAAGGTTATGTATATTTAGTTGATTTCCTTTCTAACAAAACTAAAATATGCTTATTCAAGTCTAAAATATCCAATGTTGAATTATGGCATAGAAAACTTGGACTTCTCAACCTCTAAACAATGTCCAAGCTTTCTAAGAATAACCTCGTAAGAAGACTACCACCATGTAATGATGTAAGTATACAAAGGAAAAATCTTGTAGAGCTTGCAAATTGAGAAAGCAAATAAGGGTTTCTTTTAAGGCTCTATTTGGCGTGGTGTTTAGGGCATGGGGTCGTGGCTTTTCAAAATGCCGCGCCAAACAAGTTTAGCGCTCCCCAGTTGCAGTCCACTGCTACGAAATCACATATTATTAGCGATTTCGAGTCGCAAAAATTTTTCGCAACTCAAAATGACGCGCTTCCCTAGTGGTGTTTTCTCCCCCGATCCCCCCCCCCTCGCTCTTTTCTCCCCCGACTCTCCCTAGGCGTGATTTTTCAACGAGCCCGCTGCCCTCCTTCCCTACACGTCGGCGATCTACCTCCCCTCCGGCGAGCATAGCTTTTGATTTTCCATTCTCTCCGGTGAACGTCGTCCCCCTACACGCCGGCGAGCCTCGAGCTCCATTTAAGGTACCGATTGAAACCCTTTTTCTGATCAATGGAGATCGCATGTTTTCTTCTTACTTCAATATCATTGCAATGTCTCTTTCTCGCCCTTCATCTTCTCAAAAGCACTGCTGTAGATTTCTGCCCGGAGAACAAGCAGAAAACCTCATATCTTGTATTAGGTTACAACATTTTTGGAGATTCATCAATGTTTTTTTGACTGTTATTCAGCAAAAAAACATTTTTTTACTGTTATTTTGAAATCCAACAACATTATTTCAAGCTTTTTGGCATTTTTTAGATTCAGAAAACCTCAGCTCTCAACATTTTTTGAGATCCAGCAACGTTTTTTTGATGTGGGCTTCTTTCTATGGATTAGTTTGATGTATGCGATGGAAACAAAAACTTCATTCATCCAGAGGCGTACGAGTTGCGACCAAACGATCGCCCAAGAACCATCGATCCTAACCCAAACATTGCACCAAGTACATTTGAAGGAACGGGAGTTACTGAAATGGCCAATATCAGGGACTACAGCTCTGTTTGGTTGGGCTGTTGCAAATAGTAAGTTGTTGATGGAAAGCTGCTGATAGGAAAAGTGTTGATTCTGCAAAATGTAGTTTTGTTAAAAAACTGTTTGGGTGAAATGGAGTTTGCAAAATGGAGTTTTCAAAAATTTGTTTGGAAACAAAACAGAGTTTTGAATGATTTTTTTTCGACATATTTGAAGTACCAAAAATTATTTTTTGGAGTAAATATTTTTTTTCCATAAAATAACACTCAACACTCAAAAAACGTTTGATTCAAACGATTTATAGAACAAATACCCGTCATCTCATGATCACGACTCTTTTGCCCGCACTCACTAAACAAACTGTAAATCAGAGCTAAACTGTCTAATCACATCAAAATGTTCAAATCTAAAAGACAGCATAAACAGGAAAAACCCCTAAACAAACTGTAAATCGGAGCAGGGAGATGGAAAGCTTCAACTCTTTCACGAAGCTTTTGATTTCTGCCATGGCCAGCGATGTTGGAGGGATGGAAAGCTTCAACTCTTTCACCAAGCTTTTGATTCCTGCCATGGCCGGCGGTGTTGGAGGTATGGAAAGCTTCAACTCCTTCACCAAGCTTTTGATTCCTGCTATGGCCAGTGGTGTTGGAGGTATGGAAAGCTTCAACTCCTTCACCTGTCACATCCATGGCTGGAAGAGGCGTGCGATGGATGGCTCGGCGTTGGAGGATATCCCTGATTTCTATCATGGATGTCACTGATATCTGCCATGGATGTCGTTGATATCTGCCATGGATGTCACTAATTTCTGACAGAAGCTGGTAAGAGGACAAGGGGAAAGGGACGAGACGCATGAGGAATGGGCGATGTCTAGAGTGCATATGGAGAAGATTGTGGCTTATTTCCTGTTGAAGAACCATAAATTTCACCGAAAATTTGAAATTTGAAGAACTATAAATTTCATAACTAGACATGCCTCCAGAAATCTGAATCGGGAAGGAGTGGACGGGAGCAAACAGAATCGGGAATGCACCTCCACTTCCGAACTAGCCATGCCTCTAGAAAACAGAATCGGGAAGATGAAGATCACTGAAAATGGCAGAAATGGAGAAGAGGGAAGATGAAGATCACCGGATCTGCAAGTCATTCCTCCAGAAATCCGAATCGGGAAGGAGTGGACGGGAGCAAGCAGCGAATCACATCACAATCGAATCGCGGAGGAAGAGGACGAGAGTGTTTCGCGAGGAAGAGGATGGGTGCGGGTGTCGCGAGAAATCGCGGAAGTGGCGAAACGGAGAAAGAAATTGTGGATGGCGCGTAGAAGGAAACATCTGTCGTTAAAAAACACAGTTTTGAGGGTCAGCCGAACCAAACGCTGCTTTTTGCCTAAACTGCGTTTTTTGTCATCCGCACCGCAACCCATCAGCCTAACCAAACGCCACCTACATTGTTGATCAGCTCATGGAATATCACAGGTATATAAAATTATGACGTATGAAATTGTAAACATAAATATAAATTTCAATGACTATATTTATTCTTATTGTGTTGTTAGCGTTTGATGATCAAGAGGAATGTTTCATGGGCAAGACGTAGAAGGTTTATGATTTTATTTTGGAAAACCACTTGTGAAAAGTGTATGTTAGTTTTGGATATAATTTTGGGGCAATTAAAATGAATTAAGTTAACTAATTTGCTTTATTATTTTGTTGTTTCTCTTTAAATTTTTAAAAAAAAACATGTTTCACCTTTTTCGTTTGAAACAGCACTGCAACAACTGTTCTTCCAAACAATTTCATATATTCTGCCACCACTCTGCAAAACAGCTGATTATTTCACCACTGCTTTTTCAGTCGCTGCAGCTGAGCCAAACAGAGTCTAAGAGTGTATCTAAAAATGATTCACCAAGAATCTTGCATTAATCCACATGGACTTGTTTGGTCTTATTTTTGTCAACAACTTAAAAGACCAATTTTATTTTCTAATTATTGTGAATGACTTCTCTAAATTCACTTGGGTGTTTTTCTGAGAACTAAGTCTGACACATTCAAGACCCTCTCAACTTTTCTTTGACAGATCCATAATAAATGGAATACTTTGGTTGTTATGATCAGAAGTGAGCATGACACTAAGTTTGAGTCTCATAAGATGTGTGAATTGTGTGAGTGTGAAACGATCAAGCATGGCTTCTTGACTCCTAGAACTCCACAACAAAATGAAGTTGTTGAGAGAAATAATAAAACTTTTATTAAATCTGGTAGAACCTTGCTTGTTGAGGCTAAGAATAAAACTCTTATTAAATCTGGTAGAACCTTGCTTGTTGAAGCTAACTTGCTGATGTATTTTTAGGTAGAGGCAGTTAACACAGTAATGAAGATTGTCATCAGACTACAGGTTGTACGTCGGCGGGGCACACTTTTGTATATTCGCACAGGAGGCGATGATTGGATCAGTGATCCGAGACCGTGAGAGCGTCCGGCTTGTCGCGCTATTATTTTTATGTATTTTATTTATTTTATTTTGAAATTTATTTAGTTGTTTTAGGGCCTCGGGCGTAACGACCAATCATAGCCGTTCAAGTCCGGTGCCCAACCGCCCCCTCTTGTTATAAATAGGGGCGGGTGTTGCAGTTTATTTTTATTGCTTGTATTGTGAGAGAATCCAGATCGGCATTCGGTCGTGGTGCGACGCCGCGAGTCCGAGGTGCGACGCCTTGGAAATTTTTGTTACTTCCTTTGTTTACATTTCCGTGAGACCCTCCTCCCCCTCACCCACGTCCTCTCAATCCCACCCCTCAATTTTTCAATTTTCATGTAGCCTCCACGTCCAAGCTGCACGATTCCCATGTATTCACTGTAGTCCTCCATCCTCTCGTATGTTGGTAACCTGTTGTCGACGCCTCTCCCCCATCGTGAACCTTCCGGCAAGCCACGATAGTGTCTCCTCCTTCATTTCCACTATGTTTCCTCTCGTCTCTATCTTTGTCATTCCTAAACCTGCAAACCGTAAGCAGCATCCAACCAACCTGTCGCAATTTACGCACTTCCATACCCTTGGATCTGGTCGGCCATACTTTCTCGTTGCCGGCTCTGTCCCATTCGCGGAATCACCATCGAAATACGCTAGTCTCGCAGCCCTCCCCATATCCTTATTAACCTCCACCCTCCAAGCTGACGTGGATCCACCAATGTGAGCCATCGTCTCTTCTTGCCTGACACTCAGTAACACACTCGAGAGCTCAAATCTTCTCTCCTACAAATTCTCCTACCAGTCATGTATCTACTACTATTTTCGGCCGTCACCTTCATCCCCACGCAGCAGCAGCCCGCCATCAACTATCGATCGCCGGATTCCACACATTCGTGAGAACTATTGTATCGTGCTTATTTCTTCGTTTATTAAATATTGGAAAACATCTCATATGTGTCTAGATATCTCAAAGCATGTGTATTTGTGCGGTAATTTCTTTATTTTATACACTTAATTCGTGAGATTTGTGGTAGAAAGTGCTTCGTGAGAAATCGAGCGTGATTTACTTGCACATCTAAAAAAAAATGTTCGCACTGTGTTAATTTGTCTCATTTATAAAAACAACACTGCAAATTCATTTCCGGATAAATTTTTTAAAAAAATCCATTTGCAATTCATTCACTTTATTTCGACTCCACCACGTATCACGAGCACTTGGGATCGTGCTAGTGTCGACACACCCAAGCCTCACGGCCTACCCTGCGGCACACCGCATGTTATGTTCTCAACAGAAGCCTTATTCATAAGATTAAGGAAAAGACTACTTATGAGTGTTTGAAGGGAAAGGCTCCAAATATCTCCTATTTCAAAATATTTGGAAGCATCTGCTATATCCTAAATAATGGAAAAAGTCATCTTGTCAAATTTAACAAAAAGATTGATGAAGGTATCTTCTTACGATACTCTACATCAAGTAAAGCATATACATACTTTAACAAAAGAACTTTAAAAATTAAAGAATCAATACATATCACATTTTATGAGGATAACATGTTCTTAATAGATCCAAGCTCTTCTCATAGTCCTAATGTGCAGGTTAAAGAAGTAGCTAAGCAGATGGATCAACTGGTACTAAGTGAAGAAACTTCATGTTCTACCAATCCTCCTATTTTATTTGAAGCGACTCCAAATATCAGCACTCATAAAAGTGATGAGGAAGACTCTATACCAAGAGCTGAAGACTCTCATCAAATTCCATATGCTCAATCAGGGGATTAAAAGAAGAAATCCCTGAAGAAGTTATTGTCTACTCACTCAATGAGACAGATATATCAACTTATGAGTTTGTTACTCTAAGAGATCCTCCCTCACAAATCATTGGGGATATATTTGTTGGAGATCAAGCAAGGAGTAGTATCTCCAATGAAGCTATGTTTCTGGTCACAATTTGAGCCTAAGAAGTTTGAAATGCAAATAATGATCTTCACTGGATTGTTGTTATGCAAGAACTTGCTCAATTTGAAAGAAGCAAAGTTTGAACATTGGTTGAAAGATTAAAGAACTATCTTATTATTAGAACAAAGTGGGTGTTCAGAAATAAGCTAGATGTTGATGGGATAATAATCAGAAATAAAGCAAAGCTAGTAGCTCAAGGCTACAGACAAGAAGAAAGGATTGATTATGATCGGTCCTTTGTACCTGTAGCAAGGTTGGAATCCATAAAGATGTTCCTTGCCTATGCTGCTCATAACAAAATCAAAGTCTGTCAGATGGATTTTAACAATTTTTTTCTCAATGGTAGTCTTCAATAAAAGGTGATGCGGAGCAGAGACGAAGACGCGTTTTGAGCCCGTTCTAGGCTGATTTGACAACTTTTCATATATAGCGTGCCCGGATCGACTATCGGACTACGTGATTGCGTCTGGAGCGTCGCCGCGACTCAAAAATCTTATATTACTTTATGTTTTTGAACTTTTATTTCATGTATTTTGAGACATCTCCCGCCAGCCAATCATAGTCGTCGAATGGGATGCTCTAGTGCTTCTTTTATTATAAATAAGAGTGGTAAGAGGCTGAATGAAGCATTGTTGGATTTGGAGAAGAAGCATTCCCGGATTCTAGTGATCCCTCCCTGGTGCCGACGCCATGGAACCCTAGGTGATGACTCCTACGCCGCCAAACTCCTCCCCAAGGTACACCCTACCCCCACCATCGTTTTCCACCTCTCCTCCTCCATATCCAGCCACCGGTTTTCCCAAAATCCCCCTCCCAACAGCCGCCGGCCTGCAGTCCAGTAAACCGGCCAACCCCCTCATGTTTTCCCCTGTCTGCCGCCGCCTGCTTGCCCAGAACAGGCCGCCGGCCTTGCTGCCAGCCACCCAGCACCCCACCGCCCAACCCCACCTCAAACCTGCCACCTCCAAGGTCCTCTTTGCCCGAGCCAACCACTCCTCATTGCCCTCCGTGGATCCACTTCTCACCGCTCCGAAAACTCTAGATCTATCTTGATCTAGTGCTACCACCCTCTGATCCATCATTTTCCCCAATATTCATCATCTCATAGCCCAGATCCGCCGTCAAAACATCGAATCTATCCACCTACACCCGGATCTTTCCGTTTCAGGCACATTTTCCCTCTTTTCCACCGTGGGCAGCCACCTCGCCGTCGTCGTACCATCGGTTTCACCTCCGATCGCCCGTCTACATATCCGGCCCTTCAAATTCTTCAGTTCCTTTGTTCAGCCCTCTACGTTGTGAGCATTAGTGGTATTATATTCTGTGATTTGACATTTTTCATTTTGTGTTTTATTATACTGTGCTGAGATTATTGTTGCGTGGAAATTGGTTTTATTATACTAATAATTGCAGGAGTTATTCGCCGCACGCTTGATTTGACCCTCCGAGCAAAGGAAGTCGTTACTTAATTGCTAAAATTAATTGTTTGTCTCCTTTTAATTACCTGCATGGTGTTAATAATCTCATTGTTTATTTTAATTGTCGTCGCCGACCGCCGGTTGCATCGCATTTAGAGTTGCATTAGTGTGTCACCCCTGCACCCGCAGCTAGAGTCATAGTTTTCGAGCACCCCTAGCCTACCCCAACATCATTTATGATGTAGGGACCAGGAGTCCACCTGTCGTTGCTTAAGTCCACTTTAATGATGCGGGACCAGGAGTCCACCTTCCCGCCACCCTGGAGTCCCACCAGGGGGCCCACCTGGAGTCAGCACCAGGCGGCTTTCATCAAGGCCGCGGCGTGTACACCCCAACCAGCTCTCCGTCATGGAATCACCACCATGCGGCAGGTTGTTGAGGCCGGGGCTCGATCCCCAGACCTCCTAGATAAGAGGTCTTCACCAGCGCTCTCATCACCAACTGATCCGCGGCTCAGTTGGTGATGAGAGCGCTGGTGAAGGCCTCTTATCTCGGAGCTCTGGGGATCGAGCCCCGACCTCAACAACCTAACGCATGGTGGTGATTACATGGCGGAGAGCTGGTTGGGGTGTACGGGTCGCGGCCCTGATGAAAGCCGTCTGGTGCTGACTCCAGGTGGGCCCCCTGGTGGGACTCCACGGTGGCGGGCAGATGGACTCCTGGTCCCGCATCAAAAGGTTTATGCTAAACCTCCAGAACAAGAAACTTCATGTTCTACCAATCCTCTTATTCCATGTTAAGAGTGTTTTTCTCAATGGTTTTGTTGCTCCAAACTTTCTCTCTCATGTTTACAAATTAAATAAAGCATCATATGGTCTCAAGCAAGCTTCAAGAGCATGGTATGAGATCCTCTCTTCATTCCTTCTTGAAAAGTCTTTTCAAAGAAAAAAGGTATATAAGACATTATTCATCATAAATCACAAAGACAAACTCATTTTAATGCAGATATATGTAGATGATATCATCTTTGGGTCAACAAACAACAAACTTTGTAAAAGATTTGTTGTCGTCATGCAAAATAAATTTGAAATGAGTAGCATGAGTGAACTATCATTCTTTTTTGGTTTTCAAGTGAGGAAAGAAAGTGAAAGTATGTTCATCTTTCAATCTAAATATAACAAAAAACTAATAAAGAAATTTGGGATGAAAAATACCTCCACTATGAAGACTCTCATGACTATGAATATTGATAAGGATGAATCAGGAAAATACATGGATCAAAAGACCTACAGGGCTATTATTGGTTCACTACTCTACCCCACAGCTAGTAGACATGTCATAATGTTCTTTACCCGTGTTTGTGCTAGATTCTACGTTGCTCCCAAAGAATCTCGAATGACTATTATTAAAATATCCTGAGATATCTTAAGAGAACACATGATGGGATCCATCAAATCATGCACCTGGAGGGGTTCGCCGCAAGGCGGGACCCACATTCATTTATTCGCGCAAGAAGGCTTGATCAGATCGCCAATCTGACTCCGCGGTTGCGTCCAGCACGTCACCGCGAGTCAAAAATATATATTAGTTTTTTGTTTGTTTTTTTCATGCATTTTGTGGCCGACCCCACTGGCCAATCATAGTCGTTGATGGGGATGCCCTAGTTGCTCTTTTCTTATAAATAGATGTGTAGGGGATGAAAAGAGGCTATTGCAGAATTTGGAGACTTCTATTCCCGGATTCCAGCGATCGACCCTCGATGTCGACATCGTGGAACCCTAGGTGACGACTCCTAGGTGCTCATTCTTCCCCCCCAAGGTAACCCCTAACTCTAGCCCTCATTTTCCACCCCTCACACCTCTCACCCAGCCGTCGGCTGCCCCCAAAACCCCCTCACAAGCCGCTGGCCTGCTTCTCCCAGGCCCTATAGCCGTCGGCTCCCATAAACCCCCACTGTCGGCCTTCCCCCACCCTCCAACCCGCCATTATTTGCTTCCCCCTTCAAGTTGACCACCCCCCTTCAGCCTCCCATCCAACCAACCACCCTCCTCCCCTCCACACCACCCGAAAGCCTCCTCAAGCCCCTAGCCAGCCACTCCTTAAATCCCCTTTCACGTGGATCCACCTTCCTCTAATATGAATTCAAAAGATCAATTCAAATCTTGCAATTTCAGCCCCGGTCCGTTATTTCCATCACTCGTACTTTCCATTTTTACCTGGATTCTACCCTAAATAGCGGATCCACCCCTCCCCGGCCCAGATCTGCGCGTACGTGGCCTACCCATTTCTCACCCGATCTCATCATTTACCGCCGAGGATAGCCACCACCTTCATTTTCACGTCGCCAGTTCAACCTCCGATCGCTGATCTACACATCCGGACCCTAATTCTTCAGTGTCTGGGTTCAACCCGCTACTTTGTGAGTTTATTGTGGTATTAGATTATTTGATTCGACATTTTCATTGGTGAATAAATATATGTATTGTGATTCTTGCTCGTAGAAATTGTTTTGGTCCGCTAATAATTTGCAGAAGGAGAAATTTGTTGCGCGCTTTGTTTTGGCCCTCCGAGCGGAGGAAGGCATTATAAATTGCCAAATTAATTGTCTTTCAATTTCAAATATTTGCGTGGAGTTAGAATAATCATTGCTCAAATTTATTTGTCGAGATAATGACGATTACATTGCATTTAGGTTCAGATTAGCATGTCACCCTTGCACTATCATCTAGTGTCGTAGGATTTGTGCATCTGTAGCCTACCCCAACATCAACACATGAGCTAGGCCTATGGTATTCTACTGGTTATTCAGATGCTGACTATGCAGGTTGCATGTTGGATAAAAAAAGCACCCATGGACATGTCAATTCCTTGGAGCAAGGATAATTTCTTAGTTTAGCAAGAAACAGACTATTGTGTCCATATCCACGGTAGAGGTTGAATATATCTCAGCTGGGAGATGTCGTTCTCAACTCTTATGGATGCAAAATCTCAGATTATGGTTATAATTTTAATAAATTAATTATCTACTGTGATAGCTTTATTGCAATTTTAATTGCATCTAACCTTGTACTGCACATTAGAACTAAGCATATTGAAATCAGACACCACTTCATTAGGGACAATGTGAAGAAAGGTAAAATTACTCTAGAATATATGTCCACTAATGATCAAAAGGTTGATCTTTTCACTAAGACTTTGTTTGGCACGGCGATGACGGTTGTGAATGTGGTGGTTATGAACCATTGTTCGTGAATGCCCAACCTCACCTAAGGAACTTCAACTACTTTTATGTTCAAAACTAGTTTTTTTTTCTTGGTGGCGGTCATAACCATTGTTTTGTCAAGCATTCATTCTATGATAGTGACGTTTTTTTCCAAACTCACCAGTGCAAAAAAAACACGCCAAACAGAGCCTGAGCCTTTTGATGAAGTGAAAAATAAGTATTCCATTCATGCCTTAGGAATGTTGGATGGAGCAAATTAAATAACTTAAGAATCTGCTTATTAAGACAGAATTCGGCGTACGTAGAAAAGTTTATTTGATGCATGTCGATTTTTCAGTGCATACATCGACCTCTATACGAGTATGCGTCGAAATCTCAGAAGACATTGAAACCTTGTATGCATCAAACTCTAAGGCTTTATGCGTCAACTTCTTCTCGATGCAAGCCTTAGGTCTCGACGGATACCACGGAGCCTGGAGATTCCACTTTTTGTCTTCACTCTAATTTCAAACCTCTTCATCTTCCCTCAATTTTCTTCCTCATCTAACCATTTTTGCAGGTACTTTCAATGTCTCCCAAGATTCACAATGGTTTTCATGTAGATATGGAATCTTTCTCTGATGTCAATCAGAAATTCAGAGATAACTTGGAAGTTATTTTCTGATCAAGAGTTAATCAAGTTAATCTCTACTCGCTCTCAAAAACTTATTTCAAAACTCTTTGCTTTTCACTTTTCGTTAATCTATCTGAGGAGGATGTAATGACATGCATCATTAATAACTCTCTGGTTAGGGTTTTTGGCAGAGAAATATTGGTTGCATTCGACGTCGTGAGAGATTGTGATGAAAATTTAACTGATGAAGAAGTTGATGTTGTGTTGAAGTTAATAAACTATTCTTGGAGCAAGCCATCAAACCTGAAGAAAGCTGAGGTTTCTGAATATTAGGGTTTCTTGGCTGACTTAGTTGGCAAAGTCATATTATGCAAGATTTTTGCTCATGATGCAATTCTCAGAGCACAACTATAGATTATGGGGTTTCTGATCCTACAGAAGAAGTTTGATTGGGGTGCTTGCCAGTTCAAGCTTATCAGATACAAATTCCAGCAAGGAGTAATCACCTTTGGAAGAATCATGAGCTTAGAGCTCTTTCACTCATTCCCTTCCTTGTGCACTTCTGAGAATGTACATATTCCTCCAGGAAGGAGGCTTTCCATCAAGCTATTTGCTAAATGGACAAGACATATCCATCCCAAAATCCAAAGCTTCCTCTTCTCATCAAGCTTTGGATTCTTCTACTCCCCTTGTTGCTCAAGATGATACTCCAGTTTCTCCAACTCAATCATCCTCTACTCAAATTCAAACTGATGTTTTTCCATTTCCTTCTACTTTTGCTCCAGCTGATGCCCTTTCCATCCCTTTATCTTCTCCTACACGTCAAGTTGCTGTCACCTCTACTTTTCAATTGACTTCTACTTCTACTATACCTACCACTTCTACTTTTCTTCATTCTCAATCTGAGCTTGCAACTGATCTTATGTTAATGTTAAATCAAGCAGCTCAGGCCATGGTTTCTTCCTTCTCCTCCCAACTGAATAATATTTCCACCAGTTTGAACACAAAACTTAATTCTCTCCAACTACAGCTCACTGAGCTCTTTACTTCTGTTGAGGCATTGGCTAGGCCAATGGCCTCCTCCTCTGTCACCAAGTCTGTCTTGACATCATTGTTTCATGATGTCATGAAGGGGGAGAATCCCTGTGAGGCTAGGGAGCCTGGTGAAAGTTTGGCTATCCATAGTGCTTCTTCTTCTAAATCTCATGAAGGCTTTGACCCAGACAAGACTAATGGGAATGTTATGGAAGAGGTTTGTTGTGATGCTGCCGAGAATAATGATAGTTTGGATGATGTTGAGATGAATGAACCTGTTCCTGAAAATGTTTTAGATGTTGGAAAGGTTGTTATGACTGATGAGTTAGATGTTGATGAAGATTTATTAAAGATATGTACTACTAAATAGATAAACTTTGTATTTAGGCTTTGTTGAATCTGGTAAGTCCTTGGACACTCCTTCTTAGGGCGAGTTCATTGCTCAGAGGGAGTCAGTATCAAATATTCAGGAGAGGCGTGTGTCTCGAGTTTATATAACTTCTGGGGAAACTTTTCCTCACTTTGGCTGAGAAGAATCTCCGCTCCCTGATACTCCTCCAGATGATGATGAGTCTACTGATGTTGTTTCAGAAAAGGTTGTTTCTCCAGATGTTTCCACAGAGACTCTAGTGACCTCCCTAATGTCTTCTCCTGATATTACTCCAAAAGCCATTTCTCCTACCAGGTCAATCTCTTCTCTTCCAAGAGCTCCTTATGGCAGAGGAAGAAGAGGAGAAGTCGTTTTGACAACAAACCAATCTGGAAAAATATACTAAGGCTAAGAGAAAACAATTTAGACAGATAAGATCTTATAATGCCCCAACTCCTCATATTCCTATTGAGGAAAGTCTCATTAACAAATGGCCACCTGCAGCTAATGACCCAGAATCTATCAGAGTTCAAAAGGAGATTGCTGCAAGAGATAAGGCAGAATATGAGGCTGCTCAAAAGGCCATTTCTAATAAAATGTGTTAAGGAAAAATGATAAAAGCCCAATATAAAAGCCCACTCTTGGGGCCCATGTAAAACTCTCTTTAGTCCCACATCATAGGATTGGAGTTTTCTCCTCTTTTCTCTTCCTATATAAGTGTATGTATACATGTAATGTATAAGTTGGAGAAAATTAATAAAATTTGAATTATTTTTCTCAAGTACTGCTTTTCTCTACATTATCAGAGTCATCGGTCCGGTTCTTCTCTGCTCTCTGCGGATAGTTTTTTTTCTAACCGCCGGCCTCCTGTCTACCCGCACCCTGCGGTCTCGCTTCTCTACCCGCAACTCTTCTTCAGTGGTTTCACATTATCTCAGCCCGCTAGCTTCTTGTGCGGTTACGACCTTCCTAACCGCACCCCCCTTCCTTTCTCTCTCTCTCCCATCTCCTCCCCGTCTCTCTCCCTTTATAGGGATTTCTCTGGGCCCCACTCCTCTTCAGCCCGCTCCGGACTCTTTCCGCTGCTACTCGCGGTCTCCCGCGGTCTCCTCTTCCCGCCGCTAGCTAGACCGCACCGCTCTCTTGGCAATCCGCCTATCGCGACGAATTGTCTTGTTTGCGCGGACTGTTCTTGCCGACCTAATCTTGTCGCGCGTTCTGCCCGCTGCGTACTTGTCGTTGTGTTGTCGCGCGGACTGCTGGTGACTGTTCTCTGAGACCTTGTCCTGTGGACTGTTCGCCCCGGACTGCTTCTCCTCTTACCACTGTGTTTTCACGTGGACTGGTTCTTCTCTAACCGTTGGTGTCGCGCGGACTGTCTCTCTGCTTGTCGCGTGGACTGTTCTCCTCTACCCGTTGCGCTTATCTTCTAGCCGCAGCGGGCCCCATTGCGGTTTATTCGCAACCTTCTCTAGTCGCGGTTTCTCAGTTCTGCTTCCCGCCTGTATCGGCCGCTTGCCGCAGCTTGCTCTTGCTGCCCGGCCTTCCTTTGTTGTTCGTCGGCTTCTTCTCCTCTAGCCGCTGCGGGCTCTCAGCTCGTCGACCTCTCGCGGACTCTCCCTTCTCGGCAGCTCTCTCAGGCCGCCCTCTTCTATTCGCCAAGTCGCCCTCTACTGTGATCTCCTCTAGCCGTCGCGAGCTCCCTTTGCTGAAAGCTCTGCCCGTTGCGTGCCCCTTTGCGACCTATCCTCCTTTGTTCGTCAGACATCCTTCCTCTCTTTTGTCGTCATGCACTCAGCAGCTGTCATGGACTCAGCAGCTGCCTCTTCTCTTCTCGCTCGTGTCGCTGTCCCTGCTCCTGAAGTTCGTGATCAAAAGTTCTCACATTTTTTCTCTCCGGAATCAAAAGTTCTCTCCTCCCTCCAAAAGAAGCTCTCTCCAAGAACCCTAGCCGACAAGATCTCTCTCTTTCTCTCTAACCTTAGGCTCTCCTTCTCTCAGGGGTTCATCTTCATCTCCTTCAGGATTCCTCACAGATTGGATTCAACGTCACTTTATTGAATTCATACTTCTCTCTCAAAAGGAATTGTTTATTGTTATTACAATTAAGATTCCACACAGGGCTTCAAAAATCAAGATTGTTCAAAGCTTTGTTGAAGAAGGGTCATATTATGGAAAATTTGCTTCTACATCTTCGCCATTAAGAAAAAAGAGTTTTGAGAATCTGATGTAGGGTAGGCTATGGGGGTGCACAAAACCAAGGCTACTAGGGGCGGAATGCAAATGCGACACACAAACCCTAGTCAAAATGCAATGCAACCGTCGTTGAAGGCGATGAATAATTTCGAGCAATGAAAATATTAACAGCACGCAAAATAATTAAAGAACAACATTCAATTTAGCAATTACATAATGACTTTCCTCCGCTCGGAGGGTCAAAGCTAAGCGTGCGGCAAATTGGTCCCACCTGCAAATTACAATCGGATCACAATAAATTTCCACAAGCACGAATCTAAGCAAAGCATGATAATCAACCAATAATAATGTCAAATTAAATGTTCCGATACAACAAGAGGTTCACGAAAGTAGCGGGCTGACTGAGGCACTTTAGATTCCGGAGTCGGATGCGTTGATCGGTGATCCAAAGTGGAACCGACGGCGTGGAAACAATGACGGTGGCTGTCCTCGGCGGTGGATGGCGAGATCGGGCCGGAAATTAATAGATCCGGCCACGTGGGAGTAGATCTGGGCTAAGGGAGGATATATGAGTGGTGGGGATGATGAACGGGTGGTGGAAATAACAGATCGGGGTGCTAAAACTCTTGATCTGAACTGATCTAGAATCTTAGGTCTGTTTGGAAGGTGGATCCACAGAAGGGAGTTGGCAGTTTGGAGAGGGGATTTTTTTTTTTTTTTGGGGGGGGGGGGGGGGGGGGTAGACTGTTTGGACAGCAAAGAGGGGGGCGGTCGGCAGTGGGAAATGGGTAGGAGGGGTCGGTTGGAAGTGGGGCTGGCCTGGGGAGGTCCGGCGACTTGAAGAGGGGTCGGCGGGTGGACGGCTGAAGGCGGGGAGGTTGTGGGGGCTGGCGGCTGTTGTAGACAGCAGGCCGGCTGTAAGTGGTGACGGAAAGGGCGGCTGCAGCGGGGGAAAATGAAGTTTGAGGGGTGGAAAATGATGTCAAGGGTTGGGGGAAGGATATGAGGGAATAAAACCAACCTAAGAATCGTCACCTAGGGCTCCACGGCGTCGGCACCGAGGGGTGATCGCTGGAATCCTGGAAGAAGACTCTCCAAAATTATGCGATGCCTTGGATCAGCCCCTAACACCCCTATTTATAATAACATGAAGACTAGAGCATCCCAATCAACGGTTATGATTGATCGAGGGGAAAAACACTTAAATATAATAAACCAAAATATATAAAGTAATATATGATCTCGACTCACGGCGCGGATACGGACACATCTGCGGAGTCGGATCGGCGGTCCGGTCAAATCCTCCTGCGCGAATACACGAACGTGGGTCCCGCCTTGCGGCGAACCCCTCCTGGTGCACGATCTGTTGGATCCCCATCAGAATCCCTCTTAAAAGGATTTAGATTGGTTCTAAGAATCTCCTTATCAAAATATTCAAATTGGTTCTAAAAGTCTCATTAGCAAAAGACTGAGTGTATTGGCTTTAAGAGTTTTTTTATCAAAAGACTCGGCACTGATTAGTGAAAATCCTGCCGGGGGGCAAAAGAGAGTACCCAAACATTTGGGAGAACCTCTATAAACTTTTGTGTCTTCTGGTTGCATATTTCTTTTATTATTTCCATGCTTTACTTTTTTCCAGTTGTTTACATTTTAATAACTGTGGCATATACTGTGAGTGAGTGTGGTATTAGAATTTTTAAATCTTTATTCATCCCCCCTCTCGAGTAATTCTTAATAGCTCTCCCTCACTTTCAATTAAAGCATGGAAATATGGAGCACACCTTAAGATCATGGATATCGATGGGAGAAGTCACCTTCAAGATCATGGAGCACCTATCTGAGAGGGACAGAATAGTGGGAGAGGATAAGATGTTCGCAAGGACACTGTAGAAATGAGGTGGCAACTGTGTCATTATTAGATCTATGTCAACAACCTCCTTCTGAGCACGTTGGGTAGCAAAATCCAACGTCGAAGGCTGGTGCTCAACGCATGCCTTGATAAGTGTCTTGCATTGAGCCACAAATGATGTCAGATCACAGTTTGAAATAGGTTCGATGGCCTGAAGATCCCGAAAGATATTGAATATATGATGAAGGTTGTCCTACCCAGAGTACAAGGTCTTCAGTTCATCCCATATAGCTTTAGCGGTCTTGTGGTGCATAGCTATGTGAAAGGGCTCACTATCCATGGAGTTGAGGATCCATGACTATATGCGTCCATCCTAGAGCCATTGCTCGGTAGGCTCAACAAGGGTATCGCGGGTGACATGATGAAGGAGACCTTTGGTCTGGAGGACGCAGCGCACAAAATGTACCCAGTACCCACTCAACAAAAAATTTCTTCCCAGTGAGAGAGATTGTTATAATGTGAAATTAATCCCGGATGTTAGGCAGCGATGCCGGAGCAAGTTCAGGGAGGGTGGAGGTGGCATTCGCTCCCGCGTGATGGGACATTGTCGAGAAGGAGTTACAGTGAACTCTAGAGAAAATAGGGGCGGCGAGCTCCGGAGAAAATAGGGGCGGCGAGCTCTGGAGAAAATAGGGGAGGAGAGCTCTCGAGAAAAAATAGGGTCCTGCGAGATCTTCAGGAATTAGTTGCTACTGAGAGTCTACGAGATCGACAAACACCACGGGCAGCAAGCTCTGAAGAAGAAGAGGTTGTGAGATCCTTGGGAGCAGCAAGTCACGTTATAGATGAAGAAGATGGTCATGCGAGATCGTTAAGAAGAGCATAGGCTACTGAGTCTGCAAGATCTTCAGGAAGTAGCAACTGTTGAGAGTCTGCGAGATCAACATACGCGGCGGGAAGCGAGCTCTTGGCGTGATCGTTCGCGAGAGACTGAGGAATGGCGATTGGCGAGAACGAAGCGGGCATTGCGAGCGATGAGAGCTTGGGCAGAGGAGCTGTGAGATCAAAGCAGGATTGTGAGCAACGAGAACGATCACAAGCGACAACAGCTGAGGTATGGCAGAGTGATCTCGTAGGATCGTGACCAGTGAGACGTCAAGCAAGAATGTCGTCGGAAGAGGAGTTGCGAGATCGAGCAGATGATCGGCGAGTGCTCAGGGGTCCGAAACGCCTATAAAAGAGGCGGGCTGACAGGTTTTAATGGAGTTGTCGAGAATCACGAAAGTGTACGAGTATCCGGGTTAGGAGGGACGAGTAGCCAAACAGAGAAATAGTCAATCGCTACTGAGTCTGCAAGATCTTCAGGAAGTAGCTTTGATAACATGTGGAAATAAAAAATGCAAAGGGGGAAAAAGAGTTTATTTCTCTTCTA
Organism: Platanthera guangdongensis; assembly: GCA_039583875.1. Lineage (NCBI taxonomy): Eukaryota > Viridiplantae > Streptophyta > Magnoliopsida > Asparagales > Orchidaceae > Platanthera > Platanthera guangdongensis. The sequence continues at coordinate 34,657,665 of CM077157.1, read as the reverse complement.
CTACTCTAATCAATACAAGGATTTTGTACAAAATATATAGGAAGGAGTGATAATTAACCTACAACCCAAGATGTGGGACTAAACTACATGCCAACAACAGGCCTTTATATGGGCTTATGCATGATCTAAGTGAAGTCTTCTGCAAAAAGTTTGTTTAACTGACAAATATTCATAAAAAGTGAGAAATTAAATGACAAGGTTGTTATTTAGTGGTAAACAAACATATATACTTTCAATCTTGAATTTAAAAGTGGTAATAGAAAAAAAATGTGTGAAGAATGTGACGGGGAATAGAAACCTCGATCGGAGCATGCACGTCAAGGCCGCTCAAGATCAATTATTGGCGCAGATATAAGGTTATCTAAACGATCCAAGCCTATATATGTGATATAATATATATATATATATATATACACGATTCTAAAAAGATATATGGTGGTCTGCCAATAGCGTGAGTTCGAAAATATGGGGAAAATAGGTGGTCGTCGGATTTGAGAGTTTTGATCAACAAACGTTGGATCTGGGGCTGCAAACAGCGAAATTGGTCTGCCAATAAAAAATACCCCAAAAAACCTCACTCTCACTCTCTCCTAATTCCCGATCCACGATTTCCCCTCCCCCGAATCTCACGGACATCGTCGGCGCCGGCGGCCTGACCGAAGTCCCCCAGCGGGTGCGCCGGGAGCAGGCGAACCTGCCGGCGAGTGGCTCAGGGCGCTCCGGCGGGGCCCCCGCCTATAAAAGAGGCGGCGGCCCTGACTGTGAGGTTTTAATGGAGTCGCCACCGGCGGTGGCCCCGTCGGAGCGCCACCGGACCACCGCCGGCAGGTTCGCCTGCTCCTGGCGCACCCGCTGGGGGACTCCGGGTTCAGGACGTCGGCAGCTCCGCCGCCGGCGCCGACGAGTAGACCGTGATATTCGTTTTTTTTTATTTTTTTAATTATAGAGAAATTAGTAATATAAAATATATTAAAAACGTCTAGAGTCCATTAAGATATTAAAATATAAAATATAGTGTGGCTTAAAAATGTAAATTAAAATATATTAAAATTAAAAAGGTAAAATTTAAATTATAAAAAAGGTGCCACATCGACCCGGGGGGGGGAAAGCCCGCCGGGGGGTGGGGGGGCGAGCGGAGCAGTCGCCAGCCGGGTATTTGGCGCGTGGTCTTCTAGGCCCACTGTACTCGTATATCATATATATATATATATAGGGTTTAGGATAGTTTAAAAGTGCAGAAAACAAAATATATAGCAAATACACAGTAAAAGCATTTATAGAAAAAGTGATAATTAACGAGATCTACAACCCAAGATGTGGGACTTTTCCTAAACTACATGCCAACGAAACTAGGCCTTGTATTTTCAAAAGGCACGGAACCGGGCGGAATTATTGCATGATCTGCAAGTGAAGTCCGCCCTTCCGCGCCTGAAAATACACCTAGTAAAATGCATTTTTAGGAAAAGTGTTCAACATGACAAAGTTGTAGATCTCATCGAGATCTACAACTTTCATGTTGAGAACCACTTTTTCTAAAAATGCATTTTACTAGGTGTATTTGTCGTATTACGCTCTGTTGTGTTTCTGCACTTTTAGCAGCCCGCTAACATCCCCTAAACCGATATATACTATTCATATATATGATATATATATATATAGTGGTATATATATATATATATATATATGTATGATAGAATGTCCGACACGGGGAATAGAAACCTCCGCCCCTATCGGCCAAACGCGACATGCACCCGCCCCCCGTCAAGGCCGCTCTAATATCAATTTTATTGGCGCAGATATGTATTAGGTTATATATACGATCCAAGCCTATATATGTAATATCATATATAATATCCTTGTATTATCTACAGCTATTCTAATATATAGATATGTTAATGGTGGTCTGCCAATAGCGTGAGTACATTCGAAAATATGGGGCAAAAATGAAATGTGGTGGTCTTGGTCGGATTTGAGAGTTTTGATCAACAAATGGTTGGCGTTGGATCTCACCCGGGGCTGCTTTATTTTTTTATTTTGTTATTAAACAGTTCTCGAAATTGGTCTGCCAATCGTGGGTTAAAAATATGCCCCGGTATAAATTAAAAACCTCACTCTCACTCTCTCCTAATTCCCGATCCACGATTTCCCCTCCCCCGAATCTCACGGACATATCGTCGGCGCCGGCGGCCTGACCGAAGCTTCCCCCAACGGGTGCGACCGGGAAAGCAGGCGATAAAAACCTGCCGGCTATACGGTGGCCCCTCTGGTTTGACGCTCCGGAGAGAGGGGCCCCTGCCGGCGGCGGCCCTGACTGTGAGGCCCAGATATGGGCCACACGATCTTTATAGGTTTAGTCGCACCCGGCGGTGGCTCTCGGAGCGGCCTTCGGACCACCGCATCTAGGCGGGTTCGCCCTGCCTCCGCACTGGCTTCACCCGCCTTCGCACGGGACTTCGTCGGTGCTCGATGAGTCGTTGCGGCAGCTGCGCCTGCATCAAGGCGGCCGACGAAGCGTCCGATATAAATCGATATTACAATTTTTATTTTTTTAAATTATAAAAATTATAATATAAAATATATTAATTTCCCGCACTCTTTCTCTTCAATTCGTCCATTTCTCTCTCCCCCTCTCTCTCCTCCCCTCTCTCTCCGCTCCTTTCTCCTCTCCCTTCCGCCATCTCTCTCTTATTCTCTCTCCCCCTCTCTCTTAAGATATTTATTTGAAATCCAATGGTCAAAACTTAAAGTATGGTGTGCCTCAAAATATGTATATTGCTTTATATATATAAGATATATTAGAGTTTTATTTTAGTGTTATGGCAATTTGGGTCCTTTGTGTCCCTGAACCTAATCACTTTGCTTTAAATATTGAGCTTTATAGCTGAGTTAGAAATCGAATGTTGTGGAAGAACAAAATGGTTGGTCTCTAGTTCTCGGTGTCAAAGACGGGTAATCTTGGAATGAAGCCAAGTCGTCTCTGCTGAAAAGTTTCCACATGATGAAGCTTGGATCTTCTGTTATCGCCCCTACTCTTTCCCCTGATCTCGAATCCATTTCCTCTAGCCAATGTCGTTGCACACAACCCCAGCCAACTACCGCTCCTCTATTTCCTTCTGAGTTCAGTCACAACTACCATTCCTGTTATTTTCTTCTGTTGTGCACCCTCACCCGCCTGCTTTCCATCAAAATCTGCATACCCTAACCCCTATATATATATATATATATATACTATATATATATATATATATATGCATATATATACGTGAGTCTTGATATTTAGTTTTTTCGCAATGTACGGCATATCTATAGTTTTAGTGGCACTCAACACATAGTAGTGCAGCTTCATTTTCTTAGAAAAAGTGGTCCGCATGAAAGTTGTAGATCTCGACGAGATCTACAACTTTTATGTTGAACACTTACATCCTAAAAATGCACGAAACTATTATGTTATGGGCTTTTCCCGTAACAGCAGTAGCATCGCCGGAGGAGTGGCCAGAGGCAGGGATGATGGCGGCGGAGGGTCGGTGAACCGTAATATGGTTCCGCCAGACGGGATGTCCGCGCCTTTTGAGAGGAGAGAGCTGCCACAATTTCTTCAAAGGGGACAAAGTGTTCAACATGAAAGAATACTTCTTGCTAGATCCTTCATCGAGATCCATACAATCTTTTATGTTGACCACTTTTTCTAAATAATGCATTTTACAAGGTGACCCCATTAATGCAACTCCGTATTACGCTCTGTTGTGTTTAAACATGACACTTTTAGCAGCCCGCTAACATCACTACTCATAAACCGACAACATATATAGGCAAGACAACACGCATATATGCATAGATATACAGTATATATATGATATATATCACTATATATAGATACACTATAGATATATTGAGTGCCCGCCACGGGGCTCCGAGGACCATAACATCTCACTTGGCCTTCAAACGAGCTTGTCCTACAGCTAGAATGAAGCTCGACCGATTGAATCATCGGTTTGCTTTACTTCACGCCAAAATAGCTCCCGGTAGCAAGTCGTTGTAGCGGTCGAGTGGTAGGTCGTCGTCATACTCAAAGATGTCACGAAGGGTTGTGAAGATCAAGCGTGGCGGGGGCGCTAGCTGAGGAGAGATTGTAATGCATAATGGCTAGAGGTGGGACAAGTGCACCCGTTGAATGTGAGTTGTGGCGATCGAAAGTGGAGATGCCAGCTGGTGGCGATCACTGGCAGGAATGGCGCTAGAGGTTTCAGCGGAACAAGAGTCTGTGGTCGGAGCAGAGAATGCTGGGTAGAGGTGTCTAGCATAACAAATGGCACGGGGCTCAAAGGCAAGGAGATCCACGGCGTCGAAAGCGACAATTGGATCTGGAGGAGGCTTACAGGAGTCAGCAGCAGAACAATCAACGACTTCGATGGTGGTGCAGAGATCGGAAGACAAGTGAGCAGTTGTTCATGTTTGTGTGCAGCAATTAGGTTGTCGAGTCTGGCGAGGATAGCGGTTGCGCAGCTTGCCATTGTTGAGTCGTGAGAGGCCATCTTGGCCTCCAAATATACATGTCGGGCCGCCTCAGACGTCATTTGTAAAAATACAATTAATTACCAATAAAGGAAATATTTAATTAAAGATTTTTTAATTAATAATTAACTAACCAAATAATTGACTAATGAATTCATTGCCTCTTTTTTTTGTGTGTGGTGAAAAGGAAAGGCACAAGACTTGAAAAAAAACATGGTCATCTGCTGCTTGGGGGGCTCGAAACAAGAGCATGGTAGTTTTACCTTTCTGCTGGGGATACCAAGGACAGGAAGGAAGGTGGTGGGCTCGATATATTGTTGGTGGTTAGTGGCTTGAGGAAGGGAGAAGCATGTCCTACGGCTAGACAATATTGATGGCCGACGTTGGGGTCAACGTTACAGAAGGAAGACAGCTGCGACGTCAAGGAAGATGGTGTGGCGCTTGACATAATAGGTGTCCGTGACGATGGAAGGAGCGTGCATCTGGAGGAAGGAGTGTTGGCGGTTTTGTGAGCGTCGAGGAGGACGAAGGCGCAACTGTCGACAGGGACGTGCGTCGATGAAGGAAGGAGCATGTGGCTTGCTCTGTGGGTGCGTCTAGCGAGAGGAGACGAGCTAAGGTTTCGATCATAGATGAACAAAGCGCGTCACAGCAAAAAAATGGAGTGTGGATCTGCCGGTCCTACTGCATGTGGAGGCGTCTTGTGAAAACGTGAGGGCGTAGTGAGTGTCAACTTCTCCGGATTTCGTCTTCTTTTTTCCTTTTTTCCCCGTCGGATGATAGTGGTGGAGACCCGTGAAAATTAGAGGCAAAAGGAGAAAGGCCTTTTTGGTGGTCGCGGAATGTGGCGGAGAATGTGATGTTGGAGGAAGAAAGGCTCTGATACCAAGTTGTTATGGGCTTTTTCGTAACTGCGGTGCCATCGTCGGAGAAATGGCCAGAGACAGAGATGACGGCGGCGGAGGATACGGTGGAGCCGAAACCGCAGTTGCCTAGACGGGGTGTACTCGAGAGGAGAGAATTACCACAATCTCTTCAAAGGGGGATAGAGAAATGAGACATGCTTCCTTCATTCCATACAACTCATGCCTTTAAATAGGCTTACAAGACCCCATTAATGCAACTCTTTACCTCTAACCACGACACTCCTAACAGAGTCACAGCTCATACAGATAACACAAAAGACAACATAAAGGCAAGACAATACAAAAATGCAAGACAACACAATAATAATGATAAATCACTAATAAGACAACAGTAAAGATCACTAGGCCCACTGCTCAAGGCCCATAACATATTACTTGTTTGCTTTTTAAGGGGTGATAACTAGTTAGTTTTGTTTGAATTATTTGTAAATAATTGTAGCTAACTGTACAAGTTTTAAAATTATTGTATTTAATTAAGGAATTGTTATCCACACCCCACAATTGGATATTCACACCCAAAATATTAGAAATTTCAGCGTTTTATATTTTAACCCAACCCGATATTTGTACCAAAAGCCTTTCATTCGGTTCTCTCGAGCCCTAAACCCCCGCAGCGAACCCGCCTCTCCTTCGTTGTGGCTCCCAGTCGCTCGGTGTTTGTCGTCGATCCCTCGTCGTCGGTCCTTTCCCGTCGCAGCCTTTCGCCTGTTTCCTCGCCGGCTGGCAAGTTGTCGGAAACTTGCAAGGATCTCCGTACAGTCTCTCTGCACCGGCAAATCGCTTGTTTTTTGGTTCCCACAACCATCCTATCATCTTCCTTTCACACTTATATCCAGCTCGTCTCCTTGTATGACCCGGCGATTCCAAAATCTTTTGTAATCATCTTCAGGGATTCTGAGATTTAGCTTATTCCGATAATTGGAGCGCTTTGATTCGGACACGAGGTGCGTTTATTTGTTCCTAGGAGTTTGAGGCTCCGCCCTCGAGTCGCGAGCTGATGACGTCGGGTCTTGCGTTGTTGATGCTTTTGGCGACACCGATCTTGGTGGTTGTGGTTGGTCGATTGGCGGGAAGACTATCATGGAGCTGCAATAATGATCGGGTTGGGTATCTGAGATTGTCAAATAGTTTCCAGCTTTTTTGTTGACGGGGAACCGATCGACGATCGGGTTTCATTTGGTGAATGAGTGTTTGGATTTTGAATCTTTGTCTGAGGAGTGGGGAAAGTTTCAGCGGGCGCCACTTGTGATGAAAATTGTGGTTGCCAGTTCAAATTTTTTGTTGACTTAGATCGTGATGCTATTTCTTGTAAGCCTTTTCTTATTGTCGGTGGCTTTGCTTGCTATTTACAGTCTGTATTTTACACAGGTTGGGAGCAAAGCTAAATTTACTGCTAATATTTTCTGTGTTGTGCATTTTGTATTTTCCAAAAATCTGCATGTCTGTGTTGTATGTAAAAATTGGTATGTAGAAAGAATTGAACGGTTTATCTGATTAACTGGTTTGTTGGTTTCCATAAGATCATCTGGTTGGAAGACTAGGGTTTTGTAGTTCATCAAACGCTTTAGAAACTTATTGATTTCCCTTGACCAGCTGGATAGTCTTGTGTGTGTTTGGATTGATTTACGGGGGGTGGGGGGTGGGGGGGAGGGGGGTTGGAGAATTCAGATGCGGAACGAATTCTGCTTCAGCTCGGCATCGTTGACGAATTACTCGTTGTGGATGTTCTGCTGGAGCTGCACTTTGGCTCAGGAAGTGCGCACCGAGAACCTCTACGACATAGAATATGATAGCTTTTTTTGAAGGATTAGAGAGCAAGATGAGGAGAGGCGGCGATTGTTGAGCAGTAGAGATAGTGGTGATGAGTGTTTGGTTGTTAGTGTTGATAAAGTAATGGCCAGTTTTGTCGTTGGTGGAGGTGGAAAATGGGTGACTCATAAAAAAGAAAGGCTCATTTGTGAGGATAAAATATGAGGATAATGATCATTTCTCTCTTTGAAAGGGTATATAAACATACGCTCATACGCGAACAAAAACATGTATATACATATGAGAAAAAAAAATTGATTTTAATATTATAATGTATGGGTATGATTATCATCTATGGATACAAATATTCTATTTGGGTACAAATATCAATGGTTACTGTAGAAAGTGCCCGAAGCTTGTATGTATTATTCAAGTATCTAAATACAAGGAGAGAATACAAATATATAGGAGAGAAGAGAGAAGAATGAATCCTATACATGATGTGGGACTAAAGAAGGAGGAGGAAAAAATGGGCCATCAAATGGGTCTTTTACATGGGCTTTTCTAATACTCCCCCGCAAGCTGGAGCGTACAAGTCATATGCGCCAAGCTTGGATAGGCACTGATAGAAGAGGGTACTAGGTAGAGCTTTGGTGAGGATGTCAGCAACCTGTTCAGTACCCGGAACATGCTTGAGCTCGATCTTCTTCATGTGGACTTTCTCTCGGATGAAATGACAATCTACCTCAATATGCTTCGTTCTTTCATGGAAGACCGGGTTTTTAGCAATATGTATGGCAGCTTGACTGTCACATAGGAGGAGAGCTGGTGAAGGTAGTTTAACTCCAAGGTCGGTAAGGAGACTCTCAATCCATGTGAGTTCAGAGACCACAGCAGTCATTGCCCGATATTCTGCTTCTGCTGAGGATCGAGCAACCACTGCTTGTTTCTTGCTTCGCCAAGTAATCAGATGTCCTCCAAAATAGGTGCAAAACCCGCTAGTAGATCGTCGATCGTCGAGGGAGCCAGCGTAGTCGGCATCAGAGTATGCCACTAGTGTAGAAATGAAAGATGAGGTTTTGTATACAAGTCCTTGGCCAGGAGCTGTCTTAAGATATCTGAGAATGCGTTCCACAGCCTGGAGATGAGAGCTTCGAGGAGAGTGCATATAGCGACTCACAAGTCCCACAGCGAAAGATATATCAGGTCTTGTAACTGTTAGGTAGATAAGCTTCTCAACTAGACGACGGTAATATTCTGGATTTGGTAGAAGCGAATCAGAATCCGAGCCCTGAGCACATATTTTGTGATTTGCATCCATGGGAGTGTTAATAGGTTTGCAGTCAGAGTAGCCTGCATCATGAAGAAGATCCAGGCAATATTTGCGCTGAGAGAGAACCAACCCATCTGACCGTCTGGCTACTTCCAGACCGAGGAAGTACCGAAGAGGTCTCAGATCTTTAGTTTGGAAGACGGAGCTCAGATGTAGCTTAACGGCCTGTATGTCGTCCAAGTCACTGCCAGTAATAATGATGTCGTCGACATATACCAATAGGAGAACCGTACCAGTGACCTGGTGGCGAGTAAACAATGAGAAGTCAGTCGAGCTGCGAGTGAAGCCAATTTCCCGGAGAGCTTTGCTGAACTTGTCGAACCATGCCCGAGGGGATTGTTTGAGACCATATAGAGATTTGAGAAGATGACAAACCCGTGACTCCCCCGTGGTCTCAAACCCGGGAGGTTGTTGCATGTAAACTGTTTCCTGAAGGTCGCCATTCAGGAAAGCGTTCTTGACGTCGAGCTGAAATAAGGGCCATTGGCGATGGACAGCCACAGAAATGAGAATGCGGACCGTGTTGAGCTTAGCGACCGGAGAGAAAGTCTCGTCATAGTCCAGCCCCTGTTGTTGGGTGAAGCCACGAGCAACCAAACGAGCTTTGAGGCGATCAATGGTCCCATCAGGAGCATGTTTAATGACGAAGACCCATTTGCACCCAACAGGTTTCTGGCCGGGAGGAAGGGGCACCAAGGTCCAAGTCTGGTTGGCCCAAAGAGCAGCCATCTCGTCTTCCATGGCCGCACGCCACCCAGGATGTTGAAGAGCGTCCTGGACAGAGATAGGAATAGAGACCGAGGAGAGCGAAGTAGCCAAGGTCTGAAGAGGTGGAGAGAGGCGATGGAGAGAAACATAGTCCGCCATTGGATGAGCGGTAGAGGCCGACACCGGAGCAGCAGAACACGGAGAAGCCGAGGTCGAAGCCGACTGCAGAGGAGCAACGGGAGGAAGAGGCGCGACGAGTATAGACCCGAATGACTGGGGTGTCGAGGAGGGTCAAGGGTGGGAGGAGGCGGAGGGACGGTGGGGGGTGACTGGACGGGGATCACCGGCCGTGGGAGGGAGGGTGTTGTAGGAGGTGGTGGTAGAAGTGGTGGCAGAGGGGGGGGAAGAAGGGTTGATCCTCCCGGAAAGTAACATCAGCCGATACAGAGATCTTCCGGGTGAGCGGAGAGTAGCAAACATAGCACTTTTGGGTGCGGGAGTAGCCGACGAAAATGTGTTTGGCCGCACGGGGATCCAGTTTGTCAAGAGTAGGGCCCAGGTGATGGACAAAGCAGGTACATCCAAAAAAAACCCGGGGGTGAGGGGGAAGGCAGGTGTGGAGGGAAAAAGAAGGCTGAAGGGGGTAGCGTTCTGGAGAACTGGAGAGGGGAGACGGTTGATAAGAAAACATGCAGTGGACACCGCAAAGTTCCAGAAGACTTTGGGAACGTGCATGTGAAGCATGAGGGAGCGAGCAACATCGAGCAAGTGGCGGTTCTTTCGTTCGGCGACCCCGTTTTGTTGAGGGGTGTAGGGACAAGAGGTCTGGTGAACAATACCGAAGTCTGCGCAGAGAGTGGCAAACTCGTGGCTAGTGTATTCCCGGGCATTATCAGAGCGGAAAGTTTTAATGGTGGTAGAGAATTGCGTACGAGTCTCTAACACAAACGCCTGAAAGACACGAGGAAACTCAGAGCAATCATGTAGGAGATACAACCAAGTAGTGCGAGAGTAATCATCAATAAATGTTAGAAAATAACGATAACCAGAAATGCTAGAAACTTTATATGGTCCCCAAATATCAGAATGTATTAAATCAAACAGAGCAGAGCACCTAGTACAATGAGCGGGATAAGAAGAGCGAGGCTGTTTGCCAATAATACAAGAATCGCATTTAAAAGCAGGAAGAGAAAGGTCTGGAAGCGCCTTCTGGAGGATAGGTAGAGGGGCATGCCCAAGCCGACAATGCCAATCAGACGAGGAAACAAAGGAAAGGGATGTGGGAGAGACATCGAGGAGGTAGAGCCCATTCTGCAGCCGACCCCTACCAATGGTAATCCGCGTCTGCCGATCCTGTATCAAAAAACCAGAAGAGGTGAAGGTGATAAAGCAATTCATATCAGTAGTAAGACGACCAACAGAGAGTAAATTAAAAGGTGAGGCTGGCACATAAAGAGCGGAACGAAGAGAGAGAGAGGGAGGGAGGAAGAGATCTGCGCAGCCGGAGACCGGGACAAGCGCACCATTGGCCACAGTAATAGACGGGGGATGAGCAGCAGCAGAGAACTGGGGCGGCCGCATGGAAGTGATGTGGTGGGTGGCGCCCGAGTCCAGGATCCAGCGAGAGCTGGAGGAAAGACAGGCAGTACCTGCAGTGGAGGTGGAGACAATACCTGCATGGGAGGTGGAGGCAATGGAAGCAGAGGGTGGGTTGAGGAGCCCCTGGAGTTGTTGCAGCTGAAGGCGAAGAGCCTCAAGATCCGTACCAGTCGGAGGAGAGCTATCGGTAACAGCAGCAGTAGGCGGGCGAGGAGGGTAGCCATGTTTCTTGTGACAGACTGCTTCAGTATGGCCATCCCGGCCGCAGTAGGTGCACTTGGGCCGTCCGCGGCCACCACGGCCCCGCCCACGGGAGCCCGTACGGCCACCCCGAGTAAAAGAGGGTTGTGGAAGTAAAGGAGGAAGGGCCTGCTGAAGAAGGGTCGGCGAGGGTGGTGCAGGAGCCTCCGGTGGAGGTGGTACGCGAAGTAACATCGAGCAGACATCAGAGAAGGAAGGGGTAGTGGGTGAGGCCAGAACCTGGGCCCGAATACTGTGCAGGTGTGGCGGGACGCGAGCCATAATCATAACAATACAAACAGCCTCCTTCTGGGCGCGTTGGGCAGCGAGATCAGTAGTCGTGGGTTGGTGCTGAATCCAGGCTTCCGTGAGAGTTTTAGCACGGGCCACGAAGGAGGTCATGTCCAGAGCTTTGCCAACATCCAAGGCTTGAAGATCAGTGATGATGTCAAAAAGGTGCTGAAGGCTGTCCTTCCCGGAGTACAAGGAATGAAGTTCATCCCACATGGCTTTGGCGGTCTCATGATACATGATCATCTGGTACGGCTCACCCTCCACCGAGTTCAGGATCCAGGTCTGGACGCGACCGTCATTGCGGAGCCAATCATCAGTAGGAGGAGTTGGTGAGCCCTGGGTAAGGTGACGGGCAAGACCCTTGGCTTGTAAGACCCGGCGGACGGAGTGGACCCGGGGAATGAAGTTGGACTTGCCAGAGAGGGAAATAGTAGTAATCCGAAGCTCATCGCGGAGTTCGAGAGGAGCCACGTGGTCGGCCGGGGGTTGAGCGGTAGTGGAGTCGCTGGAGGACATGGCGACTGAGGAGGAGCAGACAGCAGGGCTCGGAGAGAACAGACCGCGCGGCAAGCAGTGGGAGAAAGGAGGTCGCGGCGGACTGGAGGTCGCGGCGGACTGGAGGTCGCGGCGAACTGAGTGAGGCCGCGGCGAACAGGAGCAGTCCGCGAAAGGAGGTCGCGGCGAGTTGGAAGAGGTCGCAGATCATGGAGCAGATCGTGGAGCTGTTGATCGCAGCTGTTGAGAGCAGAGCTGGAGCAGTCCGCGACAGAGGTCGCAGCGGTTTGGAGCAGAGCTTGGAGGAGGTCGCGGCGAACTTGGGGCAGTCCGCGGCAGAGGTCGCAGCAATGTGGAGCAGACCGCAAGAAAGAAGTCACGCAGCAAGAGAAGAGCGCACAGTGGACACAAGGAGAGCCCGCAGCGGACAGGAGCAGTCCGCAAGAGACTGCGGATAGAGAGTCCGCGAGCACAGAGGCTCGAGCGGACAGAAATAGAGCGGGCTAGAGGGAGCAGTCCGCGAGCAAAGAGGCTCGAGCGGACACAAACAGAGAGTGCAGCGGACAGGAAGGATCGTCCGGAGCGGATAGAGAGAGGTGGGCCCCACGAGTCAGAGCAGAAGATGGCTATAAGAAGCCTGAGGAGGGTGGAACCACGGAGGGAGAGAAGAGAGGCGGAAGCAGAAGGGCAGTCCGCACGAGACCGGAGCGGACAGGAAGGCAGTCCGCAGGGTAGCCGAGCGGACAGATGCAGAGGGGCAGTCCGCAGAGAGGCGGATGCAGAAGGGCAGTCCGCAGAGTGGCGGATGCAGAAGGTCAGTCCGCAGAGAGGCGGATGCAGGAAGGCAGTCCGCAGGAGACCGGGCGGACAGAGAAAAAGCAGGTCACAGTTAGAACGAACCTGGCTCTGATACCATGTAGAAAGTGCCCGAAGCTTCTATGTATTATTCAAGTATCTAAATACAAGGAGAGAATACAAATATATAGGAGAGAAGAGAGAAGAATGAATCGTATACATGATGTGGGACTAAAGAAGGAGGAGGAAAAAATGGGTCATCAAATGGGCCTTTTACATGGGCTTTTCTAATAGTTACAAATATTCATTTATGAGATACCAATAACAATTTCCTTAATTATTTGCACATCAGAATTTTTGCATGTTGAATCAGATAATTGCATCGTATTAGTGTTACGTTAGTTATTATTCATTTACACACGTTACATGTCTACCTACATCCTCATATAAAGTTAGATCAGATTCAATCTCTAGTTTTTTCCTGCATCAAAATGTAGTTGCATATATATATAGTTGTATCCAATAAACTCTCAAATTTATATAAAAAAATAGATAATGGATAGAGAGAATACAAGATTTAGGAAAGATCAGCCATACTAGCTTGATCACTTTTCTAGAAGGTGCTAACATTATTGTACTTTTAATTTATGAAATTGACAAAGAATAATCCTAATTGTGAAATCAACTTGCAGCTCATGTAAATAGAGAAGAGTTGATAGATGTTCAATATTATTTCTTTCCCAAACTTAAGGCTAAACTACATGATCAACATCACATCAAGCGAAAAATAATAATATGTCGGATCCTCAATTTACTTTTAAGAATCAAAAAGTCCATGAAGATGTTAAACTCAATTCAATGCTGAAATTAATAGTACTAAAAGCAAGTAAAGAATAAGCAGACCTGAGTCAAGGCTTCAACAAGCTCTTCATCAATGTTAAGTGCTTCAGTGCAGGTGTTGACTGCATCATTTCCGCGTCCAAGTTTAACCAACACCTTGCATAAACCAAGATAAAGATTCACATTATGTGCAGTATGATTGGGATCCATGGTAAGAGCTGCCTTGAAATCCTCCACAGAAGCTCGTAACTTTCCCTTCTCAGCATTATCTTCTGCCTGAAGTAAATGTGAAACAGATATTCAGTAAAAATAAGGGTCATTTGCTGCAGCCTCCACACTAGCTTTGCATAATTACGATAACCTTCCCTCTAACATTGCATAATTACAAGGAATTCCCCTCAAACTTTGCACAATTACAGGGGCTTCCCTTCTATCTTTCAAACTTACCAAAACCTCCTCCCTAAAGGTACATTGCTATCATATATGTACGAAAAGAATAGCCAGGAGTTTTTTTTAGTGCATGTATGTTAGTTAGCATTGTAAACATAAGGAAATGTTATGGTAATCTTGAAAGATAGGGGGAGATCACTGCAATTATGAAAAATTAGAGGAGACTTATTTGTAATTATCCCATAAAAATAAAGAACAAAAGCTGATTTCGTCAAGATATAATAAATGATAAACGATACTAGGATAAAAAAAGATTTGAGAACTATTTCTCCGGGGAGTCTTACAATCTTCGTTTTCTTGAGCAGATTTTTCAAAGCAAAATATGCTTTCTTTAGTTCGCCATGCTCGGGGTCGAGACGAAGTCCTTTTTGATAGTGCCTACATTGAACAACGATGACAATAATGATAATACTTATATCACATTTTAATCAACTGAAATGATTTTCATGCATTGTTATTTAGACAGATTGGTTCGAGCTTAAGGCTCCGTTTGGCATGGTGGTGGAGGTCGTAAACGATGGGTTAAAACGTCATTCATTAAGAATAACCTAACAAACATCATCCGTTTGAACATAAAAGTGGATGAAATTCCTTAGATGAACGTTAACAAATGACAATTTAACCCCCCGTTTTCATGACCACCACCATTGTGCCAAACGGAGCCTAAGTCAGCTTAAATTGGCTAAAGTCGATCTACTCCATCTTACAACATATCCTATTAGAAATTTTAGGCTAATTTAATAAGGCGTTTACCAGTTTAAAAAATAAGCTAGGGTTAGCTTACTCTCCCTCCCCTGAGCACTAGGCTAATGTCAGTCGATTTCCATTTTTTGTTCTATCCCACTTGTTCAACCAGTCTTCGTCAAGGGCAATCGGCACTTTGTCCACGCCAGTCATGCAACATAAGGCCAACAAACTGATTGTTGCCTCAAGGGTCATCGTACGAAGGACTTATTCAACTCGTCGGTAGCTCGGAGCCACCCCACCCAACACCTCTTTAGCAGCTCGCCAGGAGAAAGAGATCAACTCGTCACAACTCGCTGACGGGCGACGACCCGTCTAAACTCGCACAAGGGTGGGATCCGCTCACTAACACCTGACCCCATAGTTCTCGTTGCCTATAAATATGACTCTATGTCAAAGGGGAAGAGGACCGCCATTGATGAGCCCACGGGAGACTTCGCCCAGCTAGCAAGCCTTGAAGCATGTTTTTGCCTGCTCATAACCGGTATTGAGAGTTCTAATCTACTCTCGGAGTCTCGGGTGTGCAGTGGGACTTCCTCGTTGTAGCTAGCCGACATTGGGAGTCATTCGAGCAATCGAACCCCCATCCTTCATGTTCTCACTTTGGATACTTGGGTTTTACTTTGGTGTGCCAGTAACCTCGGCACATACCCAGGTCTGAATATTGAGGCTGAATTCTAGGTATTAACACCACCCTTGATTTAGAAATGAATAAAATAAAAACCACTTAATTAGCATATTATAACAAATTAATTTGTAGTTGATTAAAAAAAGGCAGTCAAGTGCACAAAGCATCCACGCGTAACGAGGGTTCGGGGAAGGGTCCCACCACAAGGGTGAAATGTAGGAAAACCTTACCCTGCATTTTTGCAGGAGGCTGCTTCCAGGACTTGGATTCGTGACCTCAAGGTCACACGGTAACACCTCAACCAGTGCGCCAAGCCTCCCCTTGAGTTGATTAAAAAATAGTTGGACAAAATTTAAGTAACGTCAAATATAAACTAAAATGAAATAGAAAATTATAGAGTAATAAAAAAGAATATTTCTGAATGAGGAAATTAAGCAGTGGCTGAAGGTGCCTCAGCAGTCAAACTATATGACGTTAGGAGTTGGGTACTTCAACTATGCACAGGAAGATTGTCATCGTCGGAAATTGTGTATGGGAAACACCATGCTCACGACACTAGTTATTATCACGTTTTTTTAAAAAGAAGTAATTATCACATATTTGGTATACAATAACACGTAATTGCAGAGAACTTTTTGGAAATAAAATAACAATAAAAATAATTAATCACATAATTAGGGACCTAACTATGAATAGACCAACTCACCGGAGAAGTATTCATGAAATAATAATTTTACCTTTTAATTGACTATATGCTAGAGTTTAAGTCTCTGATTCTTTAAATAATTAATACCTTAAACTGAAAATTATTGTTTATTTGCTATTCTTACCATCTATTAATCCCTATGGAATTTCCCTAATTAGTTTACTATTGTCAACCCTAATTAATGATTAATTAAGTTCTTAATCAACAATAATTCACAAAGTATTTACTCAGGATTCCAATATTAGATTTAATTATAACCAATCTGATATTTCCATTACTAATTTGAGGTGAATTATTGCCCAAATCATGAAGAACATAATCTATAATTTGTAATTTTAAGCAATGAATTTATTAATAATATAATTAATGTCCTAATTATCAATCAATTTGTTAAGCCTCCAGACGAGGCTAGGCTATTTGGGCAACATTACCAGCGGCGGCAACAGCGCGTGCAAGGCAACAACGGGGCTGAACCAATGGGTTCAGCCCCCTCTTCTTAAAAGATCGGCTCAAGGGGGCCGAACCACATTTGGTTCAGCCCCATGGGGGCCGGCCGGCCCCTCGGTTGGCCGGCCTTGGGTCCCAGATTATATATACCCGGACCCCTCTCTTTTGGAGGCATGCAAGTATTATCCAAGGTATTTCCCTTCCCTCTTATTTCAACCCTAATCTCTATCTTCTTCCTCAAGTTCTTCTTCTTCTTCCCTAGTTCGTGTTTAACATTTGGTATCAGAGGATTCCTTCCTCCATCATGGTGACTACACGTTCGCAAGAGGAGAATGACCGCTTGGAAACCCTAGAGAAGAATTTGATGGGGCTTACCGATTCGGTAGCCGCCATCGAAGAAAATGTCAAAACGTCCACTCAAAGGTTGGAAGAGCGAATCGACGACCGCTTGAACGATATCATGACGCTATTAGCGCAAAACTTGAAGGGCAAGGCGGTGGCGGAGTAGGAACCGGGCGGATCTACAGGGAATAGGCCGGAAATGCCCGGACTTGGTGGATCGGGTGCGGGAAGCGCCGGATCGGGGGCGGCTGGCTTCGGACCTGCTGCTGCGAGCCAGGCGGGGGCTGGATCTGGTGCGGCGAACCACGGAGGGGCCGGATCGGCCTGGGGCGGCGTCGGCTGGTCCGGATCGGCTTCAGCGCACACGCAGGGGCCCGGAACGGCGGTTGTTGGCGGTGGCTGGGCTGGATCGGGGGTGGCGAGCACGCAGGGGGTCGGGTTTGTCCCGACGGGCTACGGAGCGGCGGGAAACGTCGCAGGCGGCTCCAGCGGGGTCGGCTGGGCATCAGCGGCTCCTGTGGGGCTTGGATCGGGACCGGCGAGCCATCAGGGGGGCGGTTTTGGGCCGGGTGGCTTCGGCATGGCTGGGGGTGGCTTCGGAGTGGCTGGACCCCCCGTGGCAAGCACGGGGAGGGCCGTATTTGGGCCGGCAGGCCTGGAAATGGCCGGCAGGGGTGGCGGCTTCGCAACTGGTGTTGACGGAAGGGCTGGGATTTTTACCGAGCACGCTCCTTGGAGGCAAGGTCGGGATGGGTTGTTACCCCCACTGGCAGGAAGAGGGCAACCACCAGGCTTTGGAAGAGGGGTGCAGTGGGGAGAAGGGGGGCCTTTCCGTCATGGGGCCCCAATGGCGGGGGAACGCGGCCAAAGGCCGTACATGGCTCCCAAGTTGACTCGGATGAATTTCCCTCGGTACAGTGGGGGCGACGCTTTGGAGTGGGTACAAAAAGCTGAGTTGTTTTTCAGCTATCAGGAGGTGCCAGAGGCTCAGTGGGTGCAGCTAGCGTCCTTCCATCTGGAGGATGACGCGTTCCAGTGGACACAGTGGTTCTTGCGGGGACGGGAGTATGTTCCGTGGGAGGAATTTGTGGAAGGCTTCACGGCTCGGTTTGGGCCTTTGGAGTTTGAAGACTTTGAGGCGCTTTTACAGAAGCTACGGCAGAAGGGTACAGTGATGGAGTACAGGACGGAGTTTGAGAAGTTGGCCAACAGGGTTCAGTGGGAAGAAAAGACACTCCTCAGCTGTTTTGTATCAGGACTGAAGGATCACTTACGCGATGAGGTTCATGCCTACATGCCCCGTAGTCTGAACCACGCGATCAGCTTGGCGCGCATCCAAGAGGAAAAGTTAAATAGGCAACGAGCCCGCAGTATGGCAAGGCATACTACTACACCGGCCGCGGCCCGGAGAGAGACTCCAGTGGTCGGCCGACCGACGGTGACACGGTTGTCTTGGAACGAGTTACAAGCACGGAAGGAGAAAGGCCTTTGCTTTAATTGTGATGAGAAATTTACGTCAGGACACAAGTGCCAGAAGGTCCAGGTCTTTATGTTGCATCAGGAGGAGCAGCTTGAGGAGGACGAGTTTCCGGAGGAGGAGTTGGATTCTGGGGGGGACTTCGACTTAACGGAGTTGGGTGTCCCTACATGCCATGGAAGGGTGCAATCCACCTTCGCTTACTATGCGGCTGGCGGGGAGGATTCGGCAGGAGAGGGTGACCATTCTGGTGGACAGTGGGAGTACTCATAATTTTATTCATCCAAATGTGGCACAAAAGGTGGGGCACGTGATTAGCGTAGGAGCGGCGTTCCAGGTTATGGTTGCAGACGGCAGCAAACTACAGTGCCAGGGAGTGTTGAAGGCGATGGAGCTTCGGATGCAGGGTTATGTGGGGTGCACGGATGTCTATCTCTTACCGATCCGAGGCTCAGATATGGTGCTTGGAGTGCAGTGGCTGCAGCAGTTGAGGAGGGTGACTTTTGATTGGGACCAGATGACGATGGAGTTCTTGCAAGGGGAGCGCCAGTTCTGTTTGAAGGGGCTCAGATCTTCTCCGGTCAAAGAGATCTCCCTTCGCAGCCCACAGCAGCTTAAGGAGTCCAATAGTCTGATGACGGTCCTGTTGGGGGTGAGGTCTGACGAGGATAGACCGACGGAGGTTCCTGACCAGATGCGGGCATTAGTGGAGGAGTATGATGACATTTTCCAGGAGCCGGGGACGCTTCCACCGTCACGGTTCCGTGATCACCAGATTGTGCTACAGACTGGGGCGGAGCCGCCCAACACTCGTCCTTACAGGTATCCCCACATGCAGAAGGCAGAGATCGAGCGTAGTGTGAAGGAAATGCTTGTTGCCGGCATTATACGGCCTAGTACCAGTTCCTTCTCAGCACCGATTATTCTGGTTAAAAAGAAGGACGGATCTTGGCGTTTCTGCGTAGATTACCGTGCCTTAAACAGTGTTACCGTAAAGGACAAGTTTCCGATTCCCGTGATTGAGGAGCTGTTGGATGAGTTGAGTGGGGCGACTAGATTCACGAAGCTGGATTTGCGATCCGGCTATTATCAGATTCTTATGAAGGAGGAGGACGTGCATAAGACGGCTTTCAGGATTCATGACGGCCACTATGAGTTCTTAGTGATGGCGAATGGATTGACGGGGGGACCGTCTACTTTTCAGGCCAATATGAACGAGATTTTTCGCCCATTCCTGCGACACTTCGTCTTGATCTTCTTTGATGACATTCTGATCTACAGCACTACTTGGGAGGATCATTTACGTCATGTGGCTCAGTTCTTCTCTACTCTTCGGCAACATAAGCTCTATGCTAAGCGGTCCAAGTGTTCTTTTGGACAACAGGAGGTGGAGTACTTGGGGCATCTAGTTTCAGCGGATGGGGTGAAAGCCGACCCACGGAAGATCGAGAGTATGATTTCTTGGCCACGGCCTCTAACCATTCGGGCGCTGAGGGGGTTCTTGGGCCTCACTGGATACTACCAGCGTTTTGTACGGGATTATGGGAAGATTGCTCGGCCACTTACGCAGCTGCTACAGAAGGATGCTTTCTCGTGGCAGGATGAGGCCGAGACCGCCTTTCAGGCGTTGAAAAGGGCGATGACGACGACTCCAGTGCTGGCACTTCCAGATTTCACCAAGGAGTTTGTGGTGGAGACGGATGCTTCCGGCGTGGGAATGAGAGCGGTCTTGATGCAGGAGGGACGGTCGATCGCCTTCTACAGTAAGGCCTTGGCTCCACGGACACTGGGACTATCGGTGTATGAAAAGGAGATGCTAGCGGTTATTCATGCGGTGGCCCTATGGCGGCCATACCTGCTGGGACATCGTTTTAAAATACGGACTGATCATCAGAGCTTGAAGCACTTTCTCGAGCAGTGGATTTCTTCCCCTCTTCAACAGAAGTGGGTCACCAAGTTATTGGGATATGATTATGAGATCGAGTATCGGCCGGGGAAGGACAATCGGGTGGCTGACGCCCTATCGCGCTTACCGGAGGGGGCCTTGGCGCACATTTCTATGCCACAGTTGGAGTCGATGGATGAGATTCACGAGGAGGTGCAGCGAGATCCTGAGTTACGGGTTATTGTGGAGAACCTGCGGCAGGTTCGTGAGGTAACCCCAGGTTATCACTTACAAAATGATCGGCTATATTATCAGGGACGAGTGGTCATTCTTGGGCAGTCAGCTTGGAGGACGGTGATGATGCATGAGTTCCATTCGTCGCCGACGGGCGGTCACGCGGGTATTCTTCGCACTCTCCAGCGGGCTCGGGCAAATGTATTTTGGAAGGGGATGCGCCGTGACATTCAGGAGTTTGTTCAGAAATGTGATGTCTGCCAAAGGCAGAAATATGAGACTACTTCTCCAGCCGGGCTACTCACCCCCTTAGAGATTCCGCATCAAATCTGGGATACGGTTTCTATGGACTTCATTGATGGGCTGCCCAAGTCGAAGGGTAAAACAGTTATCTTAGTGGTGGTGGACAAGTTGTCCAAGTATGGGCACTTCCTTGCACTGAGCCACCCTTACACAGGGGAGTTTGTGGCGGCTTTATTTGTTCGGGAGATTGTTCGATTGCATGGGATTCCCCGGGCGATCATTTCCGATCGGGACCCTACTTTTGTTGGCAGATTTTGGACGGAACTCTTTCGCTTGCAGGGGACTTCATTACGTTTCAGCACGGCTCACCATCCCCAGACCGATGGACAGACGGAAGTCTTGAATCGGGGCGTGGAAACTTACCTTCGTTGCTTTATCATGGATGAGCCAAGGACATGGGCCAGTTGGTTACATTGGGCGGAATACTGCTTCAACACTTCGTATCACTCCGCTAGAAAACTCACCCCCTTTGAGGTCGTCTATGGTCGGTCACCTCCCTCCTTGAGCAGTTATGAGTCAGGCAGTACCGCAGTGGCAGCAGTTGATCGGGCACTCCGTGATCGTGATCGGACCCTCGCCACCTTGCGCGAGAATCTTCGGGCGGCGCAGGATCGTATGAAAGCACAGACAGATCGACATCGGACGGAAAGGGAGTTCCAGGTGGGGGATGAGGTTTTCCTCAAACTTCGCCCTTACCGGCAGTTGTCTGTGGCGCAGAGGACAAATCAGAAGTTGGCACCCCGCTACTATGGACCATTTCGGATCACGCGACGGGTCGGGCCAGTTGCGTATACCTTGGCATTGCCCGAGGGCTCACGGATTGATCCTACCTTTCATGTCTCCTTATTGAAGTGTAAGCTGGGTGAGGTTGTTCCGGTCTTTCCCGTGCTGCCAGAGGCTACTTCTGGAGGCGAGCTTCGCCCCATTCCGGCAGATGTATTGTTGATCAAGTGGAAACGTCGGGGCACAGTGTACTGTCCAGAGCTGTTAATTAAATGGAAGGATCTCTCCGCGGAGCACAATACTTGGGTGGACTTGCTGGAGTTCCGGGAGCTTTACCCCGACTACCCACTTGAGGACAAGCTGGCTTTTGATGGGGAAGGGAATGTTAAGCCTCCAGACGAGGCCAGGCTATTTGGGCAACATTACCAGCGGCGGCAACGGCGCGTGCATGGCAACAACGGGGCTGAACCAATGGGTTCAGCCCCCTCTTCTTAAAATATCGGCTCAAGGGGGCTGAACCACATTTGGCTCAGCCCCATGGGGGCCGGCCGGCCCCTCGGTTGGCCGGCCTTGGGTCCCGGGTTATATATACCCGGACCCCTCTCTTTTGGAGGCATGCAAGTATTATCCAAGGTATTTCTCTTCCCTCTTATTTCAACCCTAATCTTTATCTTCTTCCTCTAGTTATTCTTCTTCTTCTCTAGTTCGTGCTTAACACAATTAGTGATTAGTCATGAGTAATTATGATGTGACGAAATACTAAACACCTGTACATAACTCATCCAAGCAGTCGCAAACATGTTAATGTTTAGATGAGAAGTCATTTTAATACTGCCAAACATATAAAGTAGATGCAAGTCCTCAGCTTCTAATGTCCATAACTTGAGAATAAGTAATAACCCGACAACCAAACAACACCATACCTTTTCTGCCTACCCGTAACTTTTCCTTTGTCAAGCTGGGGCAGAATACCAGAGCAAGTGCAAGTATTAGTAGCAAAGAAAAGATGTGTCCCTTGCCATTAAAATTACTAGGTTTGCACACGGTAATTGTGGCCTATCAGGATAATAGATGACTACATCTTTGATGGACTGTATAGACTTATGAAATGGCTATTTATAAAAGATTATCTCAGATTTATGCCAAAATACTGACCATGATTCTAAAATATTGTAGAACAGAATGTGACAAGATGAGATTAAATGTTGTGGAAAGAAACAGAGAAAGAAACAAGTTACCTACTCCTAATGGTCAGCAACATGGCTTACATCAAATCTACAAATTGAGAGGTTTCAAAAGTAAACCTTGAGGCAATGTCATGATCAGCCAGATAATAATACGCACTGCCACGTAATAAAAGTGCATCCAAATTGTTCTCATCTTCTTTAAGCAGGTAGCCAGTTTCAGAGATAGCGCTCGAGTAGTCCTTCAAAGCCAAGAGCAACTTCACTTTAAGAAGCTTTGCCTGCAGAAAATAAAAGATCTCAAGTCGCATGGAAAATTTAAACAATACCTAATAAACCTAACCAATAAAAAGAGCACCTTTAGGCAACCGGGGGAAAAAATAAGAACAACTTTGTCAATATACTCCAACGCTTTTGAAAAATCCCCGGATTCTAGAAGATTATTTGCCGAGTCCAGTGCATTTTTGGCTTGTGACAGCTGAGAAAGTTCTTTCTCTACAGAAGAAGTCCCGGACTTGAGCTCCAAAACCTTTCTGTAGTTATTCTCCGATTCCTCAAATCTGCAACAACAAAAATCTGGCTGAAGGATGAATAAATGTACATTAATCTGTTTGTTTCTGGATTATTAGTTATTTCCCTAGAACAACATATATTTTTGCTTATGTTTAAAACACCACATGCAAAATCCTTGATAGTTTGTTGTCTAGAATCTTAAAATGGAAGATAAATGTTAGATACTAGGGTTGAAGAGGAGAAGTGGGAGAGGGGTGAGACGAAAGGGGAAGAAGAAGAGAGATGAATCTAGCTTCTAGGGCTCCAACAAAATAGTTCTTACTCCTCGATACCTCAAATGAAAGACAAGTCTAGGCTTTATATAGATCCTAGTTACAATATATGTGAGAGCAAACCGTAAATAGTCAATGACTTGAGATACATGTGTGTTAATAAAATATAACGATGACGGGTGCGCTATGTCCGCGTGCATAACTGGAAAACATCTGTCCTCAAATCGGGATCTGTGTCAGCGACACTTTGGTCCCGACGACGACATGTGTTGTGTTCACGTGTCCTCGTCCCTAACCATCTTCCGTCGTTGTAACAATGTCGTCCCCTCAAAAATTCGCCTTATCCTCAAGGTCAAAGTAACTTCCCAAACGCACGGTATCTGGGACGGTGGAGAGTGGTCGGATAGTTCGGCACGACGTCCCGCAAGTGGGTGGCAAAGTTCACTGCCACTAGCTGTGGAAACGGAGTGAGGGTCGTCGTCGGGATGGGAAAGGGCACCGCCCCGGCAAGGAGGAAAGGCACTCTCGCTGGAGGAAAGCGCATCGTCATACGAGCCCAGTTGACATACACATCGCTTAGGGTACGAAGCCACGTGACGTCGAGAATGACGTCAAGGCCACCTAGCTCGAAGGAACAGAAGTCTGCAAGGAGAGGGCAGGGGACCACAGTCATGTGCAGGTTCAGAAAGTGGCCCCCACTGGTAGTGCGGCGGTTGTCGCCAAGCAAACCGCAAGAGGAGCAGAAGACAGGCGAACTTCAAAGAGTGTCACCAATCGCGGGGAGATGAAGTTGTGCCCAGCCCTACAATAAACCAAAATAGTCAAGGAGTGCCATACATGGACCCAAAGAAAGTCATAGTGAGGGGGGTGAGGGGCTGCTAGTCACCGAGCACAAAAGTTAAAGACGATGGAGTCGCGCATGGGGTCCCGTGATGGCGAGGGATTCATCGCCCTCCAGGGCTACAAAATCCACAAGGATGATCTCTGGGTCTTCCTCGCCAATGGTGATGCAAAACTCCTCCAAAGGACAATCGTGAGTCGGAGAGTAGGGTTGTTTACAACGAAGACAAAGGCCCTTGGTTTAGTCATCCGGGGTCCGAGCAGCGGATGAGGTGGTGGGCTGAGATGTGTGGGAGTCGGGTAATGCACCTGGGGTGGCAGATGGAAGGGTGAGGAGGGTAAGCGACCGGACAAGGCGTTGAACTCCCCGGAGGCTGGCCGGTGTCGACGAAGGGGGCATTGAAGTTTGCTTTCACCAAGCGGGCAAGGTCCATGGCCTCAGCAATATAGGGCGGGTGATTTGTGCGCAGAAGGACATGAATATTCGGGAGGAGCTCATGCATGAAGAAGCTGGGTAGTGATCAGGGGGAAGGTCGGGCACATGCGTGGCGAGAGCGATGAATTCGTCGATGTAGTCGTCGAGGAGCCCCGTTTGACGAACATCACAAAGGTACTCCACCGCTGAACCCAAGTAGTGAATATCGTATAGACGAATGAGATTTCGTTGCAGGTCAAGCCAAGAGAAAGCAGGTGTAGACTGCCAGAGCCAACGTACCCAATGGAGTGCGGAATCCTACATGCCTATCATAGCTGTGTTGACTTTGTGCGGCTCCGGAATTTTTTGGATGTCAAAAAACTTCTTACGCGGGCAATCCAACCCTTGGAATCAGAATCGTTGAAGGACAAAACTTCGAAGAACCCGGGTGTCGGGGAAAAACCAGCTGACGGAGGAACCGTGTCCCGGTACGAGTCTGGGGGTACACTGAGGAGGGTGGGGAGGCCGTTGTGGAGGTTACGGGCGTGCTTGGGTGGCCAGCCATGATGCCATCAAGTTTCGCGTCCATTCATAACATGAGGGCTTGGAGCGAGGAAATGGTGGCATCGTGACAATCAAGGCGACGAAGGATGGTCGGATCCACTGGGGAGGAGGCGACAGTGCGTCGGAATGTGCCATGGAGCGGAGTCGAGGGGGCATACAAATAGTGAGGGGCTAGCTGGAACAACCAGAGGAACTCAGTAGAAAAATAGGGACGGCAAAACCTGCACATGGTCGAAGGTAGTGAGGGGAAAAAAATCGAGCGGTAGCGGGCAATGTCGATGTCATTGTGGATGTCGCGGGGAAGAAACGCAAACGTGGTTGCAATGGATGTCGGCAAAAACGGTGTCGGTCGATGTCGTTGTGGATGTCGGGGAAGAGACGCAGGGCGGCGGTGGGCAATGTCGCTATATATGTCATAAGGAAGAAACGCAAGCGTGGTCACTGTGGATGTCGGAGGAAACATTGTCAAGCAATGACAAGGTCAAAACCGACGGAGTGCAAAGTCGAAGGCAGGAACTGTACGAGTAGCGCAGGTAGGGTTCGAGCAAGGTCAGAACTGCAATGAGGAGTGTGGGTACTGCTTCGGGCAAGGAGACCGTGGAAGAAAGGGAGGGCAGGGCGGACCAAATGGTAGATACTAGGGTTGAAGAGAGAAAGGAGAATGAGACGTAGGGGGAGGAAGAAGAGAGATGAATTTAGCCTATGGGGCTCATACAAAATAGCTCTTACTCCTTGATACACCAAATGAAAGACAAGCTTAGGTTATATAGTGTCTAGTTACAATCTATGCGAGAGCAAACGGTAAATAATCACGGCTCGAGATACATGCGCGATAATAAAAGATTACAATGACGGGTGCGCTATGCCCGTGCGCACTACTAGAGAATTCCTGTCATCGAATTGGGATTCGTGCCCATGCCACTTTGGTCCCGACGTTGATATATGTGTTGTGTCCTCATGTCCTCGTCTCTGACCCTCTTCGGTCTTCGTAACAATAAACCTATAAAATATGCTTATTGACCCTATAAAATAATGGCAATAAGAGATAAGCAACTAAGCAAGAACCCTTTCCTTTTATTCTCTTTCTTCAACATAAATTACTGATGTGAAAATCAGTATCATTCTTATAGTACACATGCAAAATAAGTTTACTTGTATGTAAAACATCAAACAATTAATATGCTATTGAGTTTGTTAGCGTTTAAATAGTGTCTTGTTCAACATATAAGTATTCCTTGACTTCTATATTTTTCATATTTTATCACAGAAATGACCTGTACATACAGCCTAAGAGCCAGGCTAGTAAGATTTTACAAGATATTATTTAGACGTCGACAAATAGCAACAATTGGATAAAGATGAACACTGTATAGCATTAAAATTAAACTAAATAAAAAAATTTAAGATGTCAGAATATTGTGAATTTAAATAAGTAAATTGTTATGCACGCACAAACAACATCTTTTTTGTATTTTGTATCTTTAATTTGTAGGCATTAGGGTAAAATATATGTGAGCATCCACCCCCTCCTTATATAAGGAGGTGTCTTGGGAGTTTTAGGCTCCACTTGTTTTGGTTGTTGCTGAACGAAAAATAGCTGACAGAAATGAAGTTTGAAAAAATAGTTATTTATGGTATTAGAAAAGCCCATGTAAAAGGCCCATTTGGTGGCCCATTTTTCTTCTCCTTCTTTAGTCACACATCATGTATAGGATTTATTCTTCTCTCTTCTCTCATATATATTTGTATTCTCTCCTTGTATTTACATACTGAAATAATACATACAAGCTTTGGGCTCTTCCAACATGGTATCAGAGCCAGGTTACGTCTAGCCGCGGACTGCCCTTTCTCTGTCCGCCCGGTCTCCTGCGGACTGCCCCTTGCTTCTGTCCGCCCGGCTACCCTGCGGACTGCATTCCTGTCCGCTCCGGTCTCGCACGGACTGCCTTCCTGCATCCGCTCCGGTCTCGTGCGGACTGCCCTTCTGATTCCGCTTCCCTTCTCTCCCTCTGTGGTTCCACCCTCCTCAGGCTTCTTATAGCCATTTTCTGCTCTGGCTCGTGGGGCCCACCTCTCTATCCGCTCCGGACGATCATTCCTGTCCGTTGCGGGCTCTGCTTGTATCCGCTCGAGCCTCTTTGCTCGCGGACTGCTCCCTCTAGCTTCTCTCTCTCTCGCTGCGGGCTCTGCTTGTATCCGCTTGAGCATCTTTGCTCGCGGACTGCTCCCTCTAGCTCGCTCTTTTTCTGTCCGCTCGAGCCTCTGCTCGCGGACTCTCTCTCTCTCCGCCTTCTCTTACGGACTGCTCCTGTCCGCTGCGGGCTCTGCTTGTATCCACTGCTCCTCTTCCAGCGACCTGCCCACAGTTCGCCGCGACCTCTGCCGCGACCTCTGCCGCGACCTGCCCCAGTTCGCCGCGACCTCTTGCGGACTGCCCCTGTCCGCTGCCGCGACCTGCCCCCAGTTCGCCGCGGCCTCTGTCGCGAACTACAGCTCTGCTCTCACCAGCTGCGATCTGCTCCACTGAACTGCGACCTCTTCAAACTCGCCGCGACCTCCAGACCGCCGCGACCTCCAGACCGCCGCGACCTCCAGACCGCCGCGACCTCCAGACCGCCGCAACCTCCAGACCGCCGCGACCTCCAGACCGCCGCGACCTCCAGACCGCTGCGGGCCCTCCTTTCTCTCCGAGCCCTGCTGTCTGCTGCTCTTCAGTCGTCATGTCCTCCAGCGACTCCACTACCGCTCAACCCTCTGCCGACCACGTGGCTCCTCTCGAACTTCGAGATGAGCTTCGGATTACTACTATTTCTCTCTCTGGCAAGGCCAACTTCATCCCCTGGGTCCACTCTGTCCGCCGGGTCTTACAGGCCAAGGGCCTTGCCCGTCACCTTACCCAGGGCCCACCAACTCCTTCTACTGATGATTGGCTCCGCAATGACGGTCGTGTCCAGACCTGGATCCTGAACTCGGTCGAGGGTGAGCCGTACCAGATGATCATGTATCATGAGACTGCTAAAGCCATGTGGGATGAACTTCATTCGCTGTACTCCGGGAAGGACAGCCTTCAACACCTTTTTGACATCCTCACTGATCTTCAAGCCTTGGATGTTGGCAAAGCTCTGGACATGACCTCCTTCGTGGCCCGTGCTAAAACTCTCACGGAAGCCTGGATTCAGCACCAGCCCGCGACTACTGATCTCGCTGCCCAACGCGCCCAGAAGGAGGCTGTTTGTATTGCTATGATTATGGCTCGCGTCCCGCCACACCTACACAGTATTCGGGCCCAGGTTCTGGCTTCACCCACTACCCCTTCTTTCTCTGATGTCTGCTCGATGCTACTTCGCGTACCACCTCCACCGGAAGCTCCTGCACCACCCTCGCCGGCCCTTCTTCAGCAGGCCCTTCCTCCTTTACTCCACAACCCTCCTTTCCTCGGGGTGGCCGTACGGGCTCCCGTGGGCGGGGCCGTGGTGGCCGCGGACGGCCCAAGTGCACCTACTGCGGCCGGGATGGCCATACTGAAGCCGTTTGTCACAAGAAACATGGCTACCCCCCTCGCCCGCCTACTGCTGCTCTTACCGATAGCTCTCCTCCGACTGGTACGGATCTTGAGGCTCTTCGCCTTCAGCTGCAACAACTCCAGGGGCTCCTCAACCCCCCTTCTGCTTCCCATGCCTCCACCTCCCATGCATGTATTGTCTCCACCTCCGCTGCAGGTACTGCCTGTCTCTCTTCCAGCTCTCGCTGGATCCTGGACTCGGGAGCCACCCACCACATCACTTACATACGGCCGCCCCAGTTCTCTACTGCTGCTCACCCCCCGTCTATTACTGTGGCCAATGGTGCGCTTGTCCCGGTCTCCGGCTGCGCGGATCTCCTCCTTCCTCCCTCTCTCTCTCTTCGCTCCGTTCTTTATGTGTCAGCCTCACCTTTTAATTTACTCTCTGTTGGTCGTCTTACTACTGATATGAATTGTTTTATCACCTTCACCTCTTCTGGTTTTTTGATACAGGATCGGCAGACGCGGATTACCATTGGTAGGGGTCGGTTGCAGAACGGGGTTTACCTCCTCGATGTCTCTCCCACATCTCTTTCCTCCGTTTCCTCGTCTGATTGGCATTGTCGGCTTGGGCATGCCCCTCTACCTATCCTGCAGAAGGCGCTTCCCGACCTTTCTCTTTCTGGTTTTAAATGTGATTCTTGTATTATTGGCAAACAGCCTCGCTCTTCTTATCCAGCTCATTGTACTAGGAGCTCTGCTCCATTTGATTTAATACATTCTGATATTTGGGGGACCCTATAAAGTTTCTAGCATTTCTGGTTATCGCTATTTTCTAACATTTATTGATGATTACTCTCGTACTACTTGCTTGTATCTCCTGCATGATCGCTCTGAGCTTCCTCGTGTCTTTCAGGCGTTTGTGTTAGAGACTCGTACGCAATTCTCTACCACCATTAAAACTTTCTGCTCTGATAATGTACGGGAATATACTAGCCACGAGTTTGTCACTCTCTGCGCAAACTTCGGTATTGTTCACCAGACCTCTTGTCCCTACACCCCTCAACAAAACGGGGTCGCCGAACGCAAGAACCGCCACTTGCTCGATGTGGCTCGCTCTCTCATGCTTCACATGCACGTTCCCAAAGTCTTCTGGAACTTTGCGGTGTCCACAGCATGTTTTCTTATCAACCGTCTCCCCTCTCCCGTTCTTCAGAACGCTACCCCCTTCAGCCTTCTTTTTCCCTCCACACCCGCCTTCCCCCTCACCCCCCGGGTTTTTGGATGTACATGCTTTGTCCATAACCTGGGCCCCACTCTTGACAAACTGGATCCCCGTGCGGCCAAACACATTTTTGTCGGCTACTCCCGTACCCAAAAGGGCTATGTTTGCTACTCTCCGGTCACCCGAAAGGTTTCTGTTTCGGCTGATGTTACTTTCCGGGAGGATCAACCCTTCTTCCCTCCTCCTTTGCCACCACTTCTACCACCACCTCCTACAACACCCTCCCTTCCCCGGCCAGTGATCCACGTCCACTCTCCTCCCACCATCCCTCCGCCTCCTCCCACCGTTGACCCTCCTCGACCCCCAGTTATTCGGGTCTATACTCGTCGCCCTCTTCCTCCCGTTGCTCCTCTGCAGTCGGCTTCGACCTCGGCTTCTCCGGGTTCTGCTGCTCCGGTGTCGGCCTCTACCGCTCATCCAATGGCGGATTATGTTTCTCTCCATCGCCTCTCTCCACCTCTTCAGGCCTTGGCTACTTCGCTCTCCTCGGTCTCTCTTCCTACTTCTGTCCAGGACGCTCTGCAACACCCTGGGTGGCGTGCGGCCATGGAAGAAGAGATGGCTGCTCTTTGGGCCAACCAGACCTGGACCCTGGTGCCCCTTCCTCCCGGCCAGAAACCCGTTGGGTGCAAATGGGTTTTCGTCATTAAACATGCTCCTGATGGGACCATTGATCGCCTCAAAGCTCGGTTGGTTGCTCGTGGCTTCACCCAGCAACCGGGGCTGGACTATGACGAGACCTTCTCTCCGGTCGCTAAGCTCAACACGGTCCGCATTCTCCTCTCTGTGGTTGTCCATCGCCAGTGGCCCTTGTTTCAACTCGACGTCAAGAACGCTTTCCTGAACGGCGACCTTCAGGAAACGGTTTACATGCAACAACCTCCCGGGTTTGAGACCACGGGGGAGTCACGGGTTTGTCATCTTCTCAAATCTCTATATGGTCTCAAACAATCACCTCGGGCATGGTTCGACAAGTTCAGCAAAGCTCTCCGGGACATTGGCTTCACTCGCAGCTCGGCTGACTTCTCATTGTTTACTCGTCACCAAGCCACTGGTACGGTTCTCCTGTTGGTATATGTCGACGACATCATTATTACTGGCAGTGACTTGGACGGCATACAGGCCGTTAAGCTACATCTGAGCTCCGTCTTCCAAACTAAAGATCTGGGTCCTCTTCGGTACTTCCTCGGTCTGGAAGTGGCCAGACGGTCAGATGGGTTGGTTCTCTTTCAGCGCAAATATTGCATGGATCTTCTTCATGATGCAGGTTACTCTGGTTGCAAACCTATTAACACTCCCATGGATGCAAATCACAAAATATGTGCTCAGGGCTCAGATTCTGATTCGCTTCTACCAAATCCAGAATATTATCGTCGTCTCGTTGGGAAGCTTATCTACCTAACAGTTACAAGACCTGATATATCTTTCGCTGTGGGACTTGTGAGTCGCTATATGCACTCTCCTCGAAGCTCTCATCTCCAGGCTGTGGAACGCATTCTCAGATATCTTAAGACAGCTCCTGGCCAAGGACTTGTATACAAAACCTCATCTTTCATTCCTACACTAGTGGCATACTCTGATGCCGACTACGCTGGCTCCCTCGACGATCGACGATCTACTAGCGGTTTTTGCACTTATTTTGGAGGACATCTGATTACTTGGCGAAGCAAGAAACAAGCGGTGGTTGCTCGATCCTCAGCAGAAGCAGAATATCGGGCAATGGCAGCTGTGGTCTCTGAACTCACATGGATTGAGAGTCTCCTTACCGACCTTGGAGTTAAACTACCTTCACCAGCTCTCCTCCTTTGTGACAGTCAAGCCGCCATACATATTGCCAAAAACCCGGTCTTCCATGAAAGAACGAAGCATATTGAGGTAGATTGTCATTTCATCCGAGAGAAAGTCCACATGAAGAAGATCGAGCTCAAGCATGTTCCGGGTACTGAACAGGTTGCTGACATCCTCACCAAGGCTCTACCTAGTACCCTCTTCTATCAGTGCCTATCCAAGCTTGGCGCATACGACTTGTACGCTCCAGCTTGCGGGGGAGTATTAGAAAAGCCCATGTAAAAGGCCCATTTGGTGGCCCATTTTTCTTCTCCTTCTTTAGTCCCACATCATGTATAGGATTTATTCTTCTCTCTTCTCTCCTATATATTTGTATTCTCTCCTTGTATTTACATACTGAAATAATACATACAAGCTTTGGGCTCTTCCAACATATGGAAAATGAAATTTGTTGTAAAAACTGTTTGTATAAAATGGAGTTTGCAAAGCTGTTCGAAAAGCCGTCCAAAAAATTGTTTTGCAAAAATGGAGTTTTTGTGACTGTTTTAGAAACATAGGTTTGGGATAAAGGCGCTCAATTGGTGGTGAGGAGTGGATAAACTTCATAGTTAAGCGTGCTCGGGCTGGAGTGGTCTCGGGATGGTTGACCTCCTGAGAAGTCCTCGTGTTGTCCGCTTAACTTGAGCTCCCTCAACAAAAGGAGGTTGCGGCCTTCAACAACGTCAGTGGGCATGGAGAAGCGTTGGGTACGGTCTGCAGACCCGTTGAGGCTGAACTCTTTCGAGCTTGGTGTTGGGGGTGTCGGCGGTTGTCCTTTCGAACTGTGTGTTGGGGAGGCTGTTACATCCCGTTACAAATTATATACAGACAGCCACCGCCATGCATCATTCTCCATCTACCCATGGAGTACCAAATGGAGTCTCTGGCACAGTAACTAGACGAGCAAGATGAGATTATATAACAGCTACAGCAGCATTTGCAATGACCCAACAAAAAATGATAACCCAAGCCAACAAACATCATCGATACATTGAATTTTAAGTGAGAGACACGATGATTGTTAAACTACGACCATAACAACAGTTGTCAGTGGTCAACCAATCTCATCCCATGTTAGCAACTTAGTACTACGAACCTTTCATGATTATGACACATATCGGAGGAGTGGCATATCAATTGCGGCTACCCCCTACAAGGCATATGTTTCACATCTCGCAATTGAAGAAGGACGTGGACGCCCATGACATTGAGGACTCTCTGCCGACACAGCTTGAACGAAATGATATACTAACATTGGCCACAACATCCATTCATGACCATTGTGCGCTCACCCGAGCAACTATCATGGTGGAGCATGCCCTTGTGCATGGGCACCATTGAGCCAAATGGACGATACATGGATTAAATGCAACGAGTGCCCAGCTCAATTTACTTACTTCTGCCATGGGGACAAGGTGAGTTCCCAAATGACAGCATTGTTACAGATGGAGAAGAGGGAGCAACATTCCCGCAGGAGTAGTGTGTGTATATGCCACGCGGCAAGGCGGGAATCAAGACTTTATCCGGAAATGCAAACGTCGAGACTTGATCCATGGACAGGAATCCACGAACACACTCTCCATGGGACGACGTTTAGATAGCTTTTTAATGTTTTATATGTTGGGCATTGTTTAGCCCTATTTATTTCCTGGCTAGCTTCTTTTGTTTCTTTTTCTAATAGGACTTTATTTTGTTTTTCCATGGTAACCAAGTTTATTAAAACTTGGGTTGTACATATATATTTTCTATCTTTGGAGAAATGAAATAAAGCCCTAGGGCCGGCCCAAGCTTCCTTTGGATTCTCTTCCTCCCCCCTCTCATGTGGCGTCTTCCGCAGAATCCCCACAAGAACTCAATACCGCCGCCCCAATGGGGCAAGATATTTTGTATACAAAAAAAAAGAATAGATTGCCTCTGAAATTATTCCAATATTGGACTAGAAAGAAATATTGCATGCTCATAAAGGCCTATTGTGAGTTCTTACCATAATGGTCTTTATGAAATCTGACATTGTTATGACATACTCAATTATCTAAAAATATAGTTCTTAGGCTATTTAACCATACCACAGCAGTATTAATGTCACCCTACCGACATCTAGGTACGGGCATGCTCAGCTCACAGGTCGAATATCAAGTCGGATCATTAGTAGGCTTAACACAAATAAATTTCCCTTATACACCACCATTGTCTACTAAAAATAACAGATCAGCCTAATAAAAAATTGAATGTGAACAATCTTTTAGACATTATTTATCTGTAATTGCTAATTATATAAATTCAAAAAAAACCTGCAAAGGTGACGAAGCACAAATGCTCTCTGCAGATAAGCTTCTGAAAGTCCTGAATAAGCCTCAATTGCAGCATTTAGAATATCTAGGGCTTCTCCATATTGCTTTAATTTTATTCTTTCAGATGCCTGTTTCACTAAATTTTTCGCTTCAACTCCTTTATTTTCTGCATTATGAAACATCGCATTAGTATATTAATGGAATAAAAAATGCTACTCAGTGTCGAATATACTTCTTCATTAATTTAGAGAGGTTTGCATAAAACATTAGAAAAAATGTTGTAATTAAGGTGTTAAAAGGATTGTTCACCAAGTAAATTGAACAATGAACAATCTTTAAGTGTTGAGTGAAACTGGAGAAAACCATTGAGAAACAAAATGGACAGATATGTGAACGTTAAATTTAACCCAACAAATCATATGAGAGGGGAAAGCAACGGCAACAGCTTTCATCACATAAACAAGTCATTAAAGACATTTAAATAAAACTTGAAATAAGATTGATTAGCTGAGAAATTCACCATCATAATTAGCCAGTGCCTTCAGTGAACAATTCATATTTCGCTATGAAATCTGTTGCTGTAATATTACATCTTGTTCTTATTCTATTTCTTGTTTTATACGATAATAGTTAGATTTTTTTACCCTCACTTGTAATTTGTACATAATACCCATAAGATTAATGAAATGTCAAATGATTCTAATTTCCTACATGACATCAGAGATCTTGTAGGAATTGTGTCAAGCCGCAGTCCACTACCCTCATTGCAGTGCTCGACGATGAAGAGAGATATTGTTCTTGACGACGAAGAGGAATTTGTTATGGGCCGCTCATTCACGGGCCTAATCCCGCTGGTCAAGCCACGCAGCATGGGCCGCGGCCCGCACACCCCAACCCCTTTCCGCACGTGTTCTCGGTGCGGCGGGTTGTTGAGGCCGGGGCTCGATCCTTAGACATCCTTGATGCAACCTCTTAACGTTAGCTCACATTCCCAACTGAGCCGCAACTCAGTTGGTGATAAGTGCTCGGGAGAGCCTAACTTATCTAGAAGGTATGGGGATCGAGCCCCAACCTCAGCATCCCGCCCTACAGGACTGACGGTCGAGCCACACAACATAGGCCTCGACCTGCACACCCAAACCTCTTTTTGCATGTGTTCTCGGTGCGGCGGGTTGTTGAGCCCGGGGCTCGATCCCTACGTCTCCTTGATGCAAGCTCTTAACGTTAGCTCCCATTCCCAACTGAGCTGCGACTAAAAGGTCTGGGGATCGAGCCCCAGCCTCAGCACCCCGCCCTACGGGACCGACCATAGATCCATTGCGGAGCGGCTCGGGTCCCCTGGGGAGATGGATTGGGGCGTATGGGCCGCGGACCTGGTGCAATCTTCTGGGACCGACCATGGATCGATGGTGGAGCGGCTCGGTAGCCCAGAAGGATCGTATCGAAATCCCATGCTCGACACTGATTTTGATTGTCGTCATTTTCCTTTTTTCAGATTCCAGCCTCTGGCTCAAAGTCAATCTCTTCTGGACAATATTCTCACGTCATCCTCTGTTGATCCAAACTAGCATGTCGGATCAACAATCCAATCTTGACACTCTTGTTGCTAGGCGAGCCTGCCCTGTCGACTTCCTCTGTCAAACCAAATGGACCACTCTACCCAGACGCCAACCTTCATTCTACTTTGGTGATGCTATTTTAGGGTGATGATCTTGTGTTGTTGTTGTTCCAATGTGCTTCTATTGGAATTTTGCTCTTTTGTTGTTACTGTTTACTGTCCTTATTTCTCCTCCTTCGTTGAGATCACATCGATTGGCCTCGACATTCCGTCTTCAGGTATTAGAAAGGCAGACTACTCTAAATTTGTTGTAGGTTCCACCAGCATGACTGTAACTCACCTTACCAAAACGATCTCCCAATTTTTCATCTCACCTGCTACCTCAATGGAAAAAATTATCTTCAATAGGCCCAAGCTATTCGCATCACGTTGAAGGAAGAAGAAAATGGAATCATATATGGCTTTCCCTTGATAAAATTGATGTGAAAGTTGAAGAATGGGATGATGATGACTCTATGATAATGGCATGATTATGGAACTCTATGTCACCTAAAGTGAGCAAGAATTGCATGTTTTTTCTCATTGCCTAGGAAATCTGGGATTATCGTCGTTAGATATACTCTATGAGGCAAGATATTGCCACAAGCTATGAATTCAAGACAAAAAAAATTCCACCAAACAAGGGAATTTATCTGTCACGGATTACTATAGGATCTTGAATGAGCTTTGGATAAAACTGAACCCATACCAAAATTTGAAGATAGAATGCAATAAAGATCCTCCACTTTGGCTACCTTTGTCGAGAGAGATAGGATCTTCAAGTTTTTGTATGGCTTGATGTTAGGCTATGCACACTTGTAACACCTAAACTCTAAATATGTTCTCATCTATGTCCAAATCCTTAGTAAAGAAAGCCTTCCCTAACTCTCTGAAGTTATTTACACTATTAGAGGTGAAGAGAAACATAGGGTTGTTATGATAAAGGACAACTCTACTAAGGTATCTGCCCTCGTTACAAGTAAATTTGTCAACCCTGAAAACTCCTTCAACCACAATGCTCCCGGTCCTAATCATGAGAACAGTTGGTGTACCTACTGTACAAAATATGAACACAAGAAATATGCTTTATGATTCATGGAAAAGAACAGGTTTTGAGTAGTGTTGGAGGCTTCAAAGACTTCCAACGTAATAAGGCCAATTTTGTCGCATACGAGACTACTGATGAGATGTAGCGTGAATTTAAAAAATGTGCTATTGATGACATCCCAACTTTTAGAAAACAAAAGTTAAAGCACGTACGAACCCCCATTGGTTCTCTTAGTAAACCCACTAGTACCTGCACTCTAGCCATCACTGGTTAGAACTCAAGTTCAAAATCCCATAATGTTTCAATCATTGTTATTAATCACTCATGGGTCATGGACCCAGCTGCCACTCACCACATGGTTTACATTAACACTTCTTATTCATCCTTCTCAACATCTTCCTACCAAAACACCATTACGACTGTTGATGGACACAAGCATTAGTAACTGATAACGGAACTATTGCATTATCACCATCTCTTCACCTAAAAATATTCTTCATATTCCTAAACTATCCACAAACCTCATTTTTGTCCACAAATTGACTATTGATTTAAATTGTGTTGTAAATTTTTTCCATTTCAGTGTCTTTCAGGATTTGGTCACAGGCAAGACGATTAGAGTTGTTGAGAAGAAGAGAGGATTGTATCATTTAGACGATTAGAGTTGTTGAGAAGAAGAGAGGATTGTATCATTTACTTCAGAAGTTTGTTGGGACTAACCAGAAGTCCTTTAATTCTAGTCACCGGTCCAAGGAAACCTCTTAGATCATGCTCTAATAGAGACGACTGAGGCATCCGCCTCTTTTGCTTCTCAAAACGATGTTCCTACTTTGTTTCTTAAAAAGTTCGTTGAACTATTGACTTGTGAAACTAGTGAACTTGCTAAACATTATCGCACTTCTTTTTATCTCAGTATTACTGCTAGCAATGAACCATTTGATCTTATACATTTTGATGTTTGGGGACCTGTCTCTATTATCGGTATTTTTGGTGCTAAGTGGTTTGTATCAATTATTGATGATTGCAATAGAGTATCAGAGTTTTTTTATATGAGGAACAAAATTAAAATCACACAATTGTTTACCCAATTTCATAGTATGACTCAAGCTCAATTCCCCAGATCTATAAAATACATTCGTTCTGACAATGGTAAATGTAAGAAAAGAGAAACAAGAGATAGAAATTTGCCTCAAATTATATTATTATCAAAGTATAGGAATACATACACTTATATAGAGGTAGATAGAGAGAGATATATCTACATTTACAATGTGGGACTAAAGTAGTTATACATGAGTCAATACACATGGGTCTCCCAAATGGGCTAATACTATTTTATCTTTAACACTCTCCCGCAAGCTGGAGCGTACAAGTCATAAGCGCCAAGCTTGGATAAAAACTGATAGTACAAAGTTCGTGAGAGAGCCTTGGTGAAAATATCAGCAATTTGACTGGAGGCCGAGACATGTTTCAATACTATCTTCTTTGACTGAACCTTTTCTCGAACGAAGTGACAGTTAACTTCAATATGCTTTGTGCGTTCATGGAACACTGGATTCTTGGCAATATGTATGGCAGCTTGACTATCACAGAGCAAGATAGCAGGAGAGGAGAGTACGAGACCCATATCACTGAGGAGGCCCTCTAGCCAGGTGACCTCAGATACGAAGGCTGCCATAGCGCGATATTGAGCCTCGGCAGACGAGCGAGCAATAATAGTCTGTCTCTTCCTGCGCCAGGTAATAAGATGTCCACCGAGGTAGGTGCAGAAACCAGTGGTGGAATGTCTATCATCAAGATACCCTGTGTAGTCCGCATCAGAGTAGGCAACAAGAGATAAAGAAGACGATGGCTTATAAACAAGTCCTTGTCCAGGAGCCTTCTTTAAATATCTGAGGATCGGCTCTATGGCTCGGAGATGAGAAGTCTGAGGAGTATGCATGGATCGGCTTACCACTCCAACAGCGAATGAGATGTCAGGCCGCGTAACTGTGAGGTAGATTAATTTCTCCACCAAGCGTCGATAGTACTCTGAATTGGTCAGAACAGGGTCATTCCCAGAGTCTTGATTCGACAGCTAATGATTCATGTCCATCGGAGTATTTGTAGGTTTGCATCCCGAGTAGCCCGCACTTTGTGGAAGATCTATGCAGTACTTCCGCTGAGATAAAACTAGTCCATCAGGTCGCCTTGCAACATCAAGTCCAAGGAAGTATCGCAGATTGCCCAGATCTTTTGTCTGAAAGACGGAGTTCAGATGTTGTTTGATTTTTTGTATCCCGATGGTGTCGTTTCCCGTAATCAGAATGTCATCAACATACACAAGAAGAAGAACTGACCTTGTTGCTTGATGACGAGTAACTAGAGAGAAATCTGCAGAACTCCGAGTGAATCTCATCTTGCGAACCACCTTACTGAACTTATCAAACCAAGCACGAGTGGATTGTTTGAGACCATATATAGACTTCCGGAGAAGACAGATATGAGACTCCCCCGTGATCTCAAACCCAGGTGACCGGTGCATATACACAGTCTCCTGAAGATCTCCATTGAGAAAGGCATTTTTGATATCCAATTGATGAAGGGGTCATTGGCGGTGCACAGCAAGAGAGATCAGAACCGTACAGTACTTAGTTTTCTCACCGGAGAAAACGTTTCGTCGTAATCGAGGCTATGTTGCTGAGTGAAGCCTCGAGCCACCATACGGGCTTTGAGACGATCAACCGTTCCATCAACAGCATGTTTGATTGTAAAGACTCATTTGCAGCTAACACAAAATTGACCAGGAGGGAGAGGAACAAGGTCCCAAGTCTGGTTAGCCCAGAGAGCTGCCATTTCGTCGTCCAAGGCCGCACGTCAGCCCGGATGTTATAGAGCACCCTGCAAGGAGTTAGGCAGGGAAATAGTGGAAAGAGAGAGAGCAAAAGTGCGAAGAGGTGGAGAGAGGGGATGTAGGGATACATAGTTTCCCATGGGATGAGCCGTAGAGGGTGGTGCTTGATCGTCAAGGCGCAAAAGAGCATCCGTAGTAGGGGGCTGCTGGCGGGCTGCAATCCTGGACGAGCGGCGAGTGTAGACACGGGTAGGTGGAGGAGAAGGGAGAGGTGGTGACGTTGGTACTGGAGGAGCGGAAGGAGTGGGAGGCAGAGATGTGACGGGAACAGCCGAACGAGGAATTGTGGGCTGAGGTGGTAGAGTGTAGGTGTGAGAGAAGAAGATTTCATCTTCAGCAAAGGTAACATCCGCGGAGACGAGCACCTTGTTGATTGTGGGAGAGTAGCAAACATACCCCTTCTGGGTACGAGAGTAGCCTACAAATACACATTTGGTGGCGCGGGCGGCAAGTTTGTCACTTGGTGGTCCGAGAGAGTGAACATAACAGACGACCAAATGTGTGAGGCGTGAGAGAAAACGGGGACTTGGAAGGAAACAGGAGACTGAAGGGAGAAGCAAAGTTAAGAACGGAGGAGGGCATACAGTTAATGAGATAGCAAGCAGTAGAGACAGCGAAGTTCCAATATTCAACGGGAACTTGCATTTGAAGCATGAGTGACCGAGTGACATCAAAGAGATGGCGATTCTTCCGCTCGGCCACACCATTCTGCTGGGCTGTGTACGCAAATGAAGTTTGATGAATTATGCCAAAGTCAGTACCTAAGTTGGAGAAGCTGCGACTAGTGTATTCACGAGCGTTGTCAGTGCGAAGCATTTGTACGGTAGTAGAAAATTGCGTACGTATTTCAATAACAAACGCACGGAAAACAGAAGTTAGCTCAGTACGATTACAAAGTAAATAAAGTCATTTGAGCCGTGAATAATCATCAATGAAGGTTACAAAGTAGCGATAACCAAAAAAACTGGGTAGTTTATAAGAAGCCCGAGGAGGAGGGTGGAACCACAGAGAGAAAAGGAAGCGGACCCAGAAAGGACAGGCCGCAGGAGCCAGGCGGCTAAGGGAGCGGATAGAAAAACGCAGGCCGTGGACAGAAGCGCAGGCCGCGGGCGAGTAGGGTAGGCGGATAGAAGCGGAGTCCGCAGGCCGCTAGCGATTAGGGTAGGCGAATAGAAGAGTGGAGTCCGCAGGAGGGGACGAGTTCCTCTGATACCATGTAAGAAAAGAGAAACAGGAGAGAGAAATTTGCCTCAAATTGTATTATTATCAAAGTATAGGAATACATACACTTATATAGAGGTAGATAGAGAGAGATATCTGCATTTATAATGTGAGACTAAAGTAGCTATACATGGGTCAATACACATGGGCCTCCCAAATGGGCTAATACTATTTTATCTTCAACAGCAAAAAAAATATTAATCAATATTTCTTGAAGTTTACCAAAGATCGTAGCATCATTCATGAGCTTACATGTGTTGATACCCCCAACAAAATGGTGTATCTGAATGAAAAAATTGACACCTTGAAGTTACTCGCATTTAACTCTTTTTGATGTCGGTTCCTAAGCTAGACTGAGGTGAACCCCTTCTTACTGCCGCCTACCTAATCAATTGTCTACTCTCACGAATTTTTGGTGGGGTTAGTCCTATAAAATTCTTGACATCATTCTTTCCATCTGTCTCTAACATGAAATTTCTACAAATACATGTGTTTGGGTGTGTTGCTTATGTCCACATACACCACCATCATCGCCCCAAGCTTGACCCGCAAGCTACTAAGTGTATTTTTTAGGTTATGTTTCTGACAAAAAGGGATAAAAATATTACCATCCCTTGA
Source organism: Platanthera guangdongensis (assembly GCA_039583875.1). NCBI lineage: Eukaryota > Viridiplantae > Streptophyta > Magnoliopsida > Asparagales > Orchidaceae > Platanthera > Platanthera guangdongensis. Next base: position 34,616,165 of record CM077157.1, on the reverse strand, counting down.
GTCATCATATGCTCACCACCATGTATGTCGCCTTCCATGAGCATGTTCTATTCTTTACTCAATCTCCACTTCATAGGGCAAAATATATTGGAAGTGGAAACTTTTTTCCTACTCAGTCCTTCACCCATTTGTCTTGTGTTCTCAGCCACACACAATGATGGAGATATTATCATGACACCTGATCATTTTGTCATTTTTACAAGAGACAGACACAACTCGAACATACCTCCCAACAACTCTAGCAGTCTCAACCTCTGGCAGATACTGAGTCGACGGGTAATTCATCTGAAACTACCTTAATTATGATCCTATTTTTGATCATACTCAAGATGATTTTGACCTTCTCGTTGCCTCAAGGAAGGAAAAAAAATATCTCGACCAATTATTATATTTCTTCACTTATCAATGCAACAACAGTACATGAAACATTAAAGGATGAGAACTAGGCTCAAGTCATGAATAAGGAGATGAGAGCTCTGAAGAAGAATGGAACTTGGGATATAGTTTCAAGGTAAAAGGACAAAAAAATTGTGGGGTGCGGCCGTGCGGGTGGATCTACTCCTTAAAATACATGTCTGATGGCACCCAGGATCGGTATAAGGCAAGATTGGTTGTAAAAATGTACCCTCAAACATATGAAATAGATTACTGGGAAATTTTTGCTCCAATATCAAAATTTAATATTGTGAAAGTCTTCCTTTCCATGTTCAATTGGGAACTACATCAATTTGATGTCAAAAATGCATTCCTTCATGGATATTTTGGGGAAGAGGTATATATGGATATCCCACCTGGTTTTCGCTCCAACAATAATGAGAATCAAGTGTACAAGCCAAAGAAGGTTTTGAATGGGCTTAAGCAATCTCTCCGGGACTGGATTGGTAGATTTTCCAATGCTATGTTGGCATTAGGGAATAAATTGAGTCAAGCTAATCACATATTATTCTTCAAACACTCACAAGAAGGTAAACTCACATTGTTACTTGTATGTGTCAACAAAGCTGAGAGTACATTGTTAAAGGAAAAATTAGCAGCCAAATTTAAGATAAAAGACCAGGAAGACTGAAGAACTTCCTAGGAATTGAAGTTGTTTACTCTAAAGGGGGAAATGACATCTATTAGCAAAAGTATGTTCTAGATCTTCTCAAAGAGACGAGGAAATTGGGATGCAAAACTACCAGTGCTCCCATAGAGCAAAATCACATAATAAAAAATGTTGAAAAAAGCTCAAAGGTTGATAAAGCTCAATAACGAAGATTGGTTAGGAAACTAATCAATCTAGCGCATACAAGACTTGATCTTGCATATGCAATCAATGTCATCAGCCAATTTATGCATGTTCCAAGGACAGAACGTCTTCAAGTCATAGAATGAATCTTTTCGTATCAATCTAGCGCATACAAGACTTGATCTCTGGAGACATACACAGATGCTGACTATGGAGGATCTTTGGTGGACAGATGGTTTACTTTTGGTTATTGTGCATTCCTGGGTGGCAATCTCGTCACTTGGAGGAGTAAGAAACAAAATGTGGTGGCCAAATTTATTGTTGATGCAGAGTTCAGAGCAATGGCACAAAGTATATGAGAACTACTTTAGATGAAGATTCTATTGGATGAACTGAAAATCAAGTATGAAGTTTCAATGACATTGTTTTGCGACAAAAAATCTGCAATCAACATTGTTTATAATCTGGTTCAATATGATCGAACAAAATACATCGATTTTGACCGCCGCTTCCTCAAGAAGAAACGGGACTAAGGGTTGATATCTACTTCACATGTTTCTTGATGATCTAACAAAGGGTTATCACAGGAAAAATTTCACAATCTTACTAGCAAGCTAGAAATAATGGATATCTACTCTCCAACTTGAGGGAAAATGTTGTAAATGCTACGCCTTATTCTTATTTTATAAGAAGGTTATTATTTACCATCACATGTAATCTATATATAATACTCAATATTAATTAAAGGTTTAGTGATTATTATTTACTACACCTGTCACCATTCATTTCTCTTCAGATTGGTCATAAATTTTGTCCTGAACAACCTTTAGAAAATACTCTAGACATTTTAGCATGACTGCATTAGAATAGCATTGACTTGCTAGCATTGCCTTGATAATTCTAGCTACAAGCTATAATGGTATGTGATCTTCTTTCTATCAAAAAGTCATCCTTAATTTATTTTATGCTATCTTATCCAAAAAAACAAATCCGCACAAAAATAAATCTACATATTCACTTCACATCAAGTCATTCCTGGTTTAACACAAAACCAATATTACCTTCTTACTTTGTGTTCACCTCAAATAGTGTAAGATTTCAAGGGTAGCCATATTTTGGATTACCTATAGCTTATTTGTTATTCTTATATTTGGATTGTATTGTAACAAATTTTGCAAATATTATTCTCAAGTGTTAAGGTATTAATATAATATTGGAAAAAAATTGCATTAGGATGTCCAGAAATAAAAATGAAAATATCAGGATATCAATAATATAGTGGAAAATGTAAGACAATTTGTATAAAAATATGTTACGGGCCAACCCGTAACATCATCTCGTCGGTGGTGGTGCTGGTTGTGGAGGCAGAGATATAAGAGAGTCGAGCCCACCCGAAGGAGGACATAAGAGAAGAGGGGAAGAGGAAAGTCTTACCCAAACCCTAGCATGAGAGAAATGGAGAAGAAATTAGAGAGAGATGGAAAAAACTTGATTAATTCATTGATGGTCCTCATACATGACCAAAGGAGTCTATTTATAATATTACAAGATGACATAAGCATGATAAGTTCAAACATTTGGACTTATCATAAAATACTAAAAAAACGTCTAATAATAAAATGACTCACACATTATAATTAAAAGTCGCGAACATAGATTGAAACAAACATTGAAACCTAAAAGACACAAACATAAATAATTAAACCGGATAGCGGGTCATGTGGGACCACAACATCTCACTTGTCCTTCAAAACGAGTTTGCCCTCAAGTTGATCATCTAGCTCCTTAATTTCACGACATAACAGTTGCTTGTAGCATGATGTTGCAGTGTACGTTGCATCAAGCGGTAGGTCGTCGTCGTGCTCACAAATGTCAAGAAATACTGCAAGGATCTACCATGGCAGAGGCACAGAGACCGGTGTGGCGGAGGCGCATGCTGAGGGGAGACTATCGGGCAAAATATTGGGAGTCGGACTAAGTGTGACCAATGGGCGATTGAGGGCGACGGAGAACCCTGTGGAATGTAAGCCGCGACGATTGGAAGCGGTGGTGTCGGCTTGGGGCGGTCATTGAAAGTGTGGAGAAGATTGAGTCGAAACTTGTAGACTGTATTTTCACTATTCACTTTCAAGTATGAGTACATATATATAGGAAGAGAGAGAGAAATGAGTCCCAAAACAAACAATGTGGGACTAAAACTAGAGATCTAAATAGTCCTATAAATGGGCTATTTACATATTCTTCCTAATATTCTCTAACACTCCCCCGCAAGCTGGAGCATACAAATCGTAAGCACCAAGCTTGGATAGAAACTGCTGATACATTGGTCTTAGTAAAGCCTTGGTCAAGATGTCGGCAATTTGCTCAGAGGCCGGAACATGCTCCAATTCAAGTTTCTTCAGCTGAATCTTTTCCCGGACAAAGTGACTATCAACTTCAATGTATGTTGTTCGCTCATAGAATACAGGGTTCTTGGCAATATGTATAGCAGTCTGACTATCCCAGAGCAAAGTTGCAGGTGAGGATAGTTTGACTCCCAAATCATCAAGCAGACTTTCCAACCAGGTGAGTTCAGATACAACAGCTGTCATTGCACGATACTCGGCTTCAGCAGAAGACTGAGCAACCACTGATTGTTTCTTACTCCGCCATGTGATAAGATTTCCTCCAAAATAAGTACAAAATCCAGTAGTGGGTCGTCGATCATCAAGAGATCCTGCATAATCCGCATCGGAGTACGCAACAATAGAAAGAGAGGAGGATGGCTTATATACAAGCCCCCGTCCCGGAGCAGTCTTTAAGTACCTGAGGATGCATTCGACTGCTTGTAGATGAGAAATCCATGGTGAATGCATAAAGCGACTGACCACCCCAACAACAAATGAGATATCGGGTCCTCGTGACCGTCAAGTATATCAGCTTTCCTACAAGGCGCCGATAATATTCTGGATTTGTAAGCAGTGAATCAGAGTCAGATTCATTGGCACATAACTTGTGATTTACATTCATAGAAGTTTCTGTAGGTTTGCACCCAGAGTAGTCATCATCCTGAAGGAGATCGAGGCAATACTTCCTTTGTGATAAGACAAGGTCATCAGGTCGTCTTGCTATCTCTAGACTAAGAAAATATCAAAGATTTCCCAGATTTTTTGTTTGGAAGACCGAATTTAAGTGTTGTTTGATCTGGTGTATTCTGTTGGAGTCATCACCCGTTATCAGAATATCATCCACATACACCTGGAGAATAACAGTCCCAGTTGATTGATGACGAGTGAAAAGAGAGAAGTCACCCGAGCTCCGCTTGAATCCAACGTCGCGAACAGTCTTACTGAATTTCTCAGACCAAGCCCGAGGAGACTGTTTGAGACCATAAATAGCTTTTCGAAGAAGGCACATACGAGATTCTCACGTGGTCTCAAACCCGAGAGATTGACACATGTAGACAGTCTCTTGAAGATCATCATTCAGAAAAGCATTTTTAATGTCCAGCTGATAAAGGGGTCGGAGGCGGTGGACAGCGAAGGAAATTAGAACCCGAACAGATTTCAGTTTGGCAACCGGCGAAAATGTTTCCTCGTAGTCTAGGCCTTGTTGTTGGGTGAACCTTCGTGCCATAAGTCAAGCTTTGAGCTGATCAATAGTCCCGTCTGGAGCATGTTTAATGGCAAAAACTCATTTACAGCTAACACGGGACTGGTCAAGAGGAAGGGGGACCAGATCCCAAGTGTGATTCGCCCAAAGGGCAGACATCTTCGCATCCATTGTCGCACGCCACCCAGCATATTGAATAGCCTCCTGCATAGAGTTAGGGATAGAAACAGAGGAAAGAGCAAGAGCAAATTTGAGGAGAGGTGGTGATAACCGATGTAAAGAAATGGTTTGCCAGTGGATGAGCCGTAGAAGTGGAGGCAGGATCGTCCGGTCGTGAGATAGCATTCGTAGAGGGTAGCTGTGGATGGGCCCCAGAGTTTGAAGCACGGCGAGTGTAGACTCGAAGAAGAGGTGGTTTAGGTGGTGGTGGTCCCAGTTGTCGAGTTGGAATAAGAGGAGGTAAAGGAGTCGTGACTGGAACGGTGGGACGAGGCAAGGGAGGAGGTAAAGGAGAAGTAGGAGGGGAAGTGTGAAACGGTTTGTCTTCAAGGAAGGTGACATCAGTCGAGAAAACCACTTTGCCATCGACAGGAGAATAATATACGCAACCTTTTTGAGTGTGAGAGTACCCTACGAACATGCACTTTGTTGCTCGAGGGGCAAATTTATCCAAAGGTGGGCCAAGATTATGGACATAGCAGGTGCAGCCAAACATCCGAGGCGTGAGAGGAAAAGGAGACTGAGAGGGGAAGAGGAGACTAAACGGAGTGGCGAATGCGAGAACAGAGGAAGGCATGCGGTTGATAAGATGACAGACAGTTGACACAGCGAAGTGTCAGTATTCTGAGGGTACCTGTTGTTGAAGCATTAAAGACAGAGCAACATCTAGGAGATGACGATTTTTCCGCTCAGCCACACCATTTTGCTGAGGGGTATATGCGCATGGGGTTTGGTGGATAATGACAAACACAGTACAAATAGCAAAGAACGTCGGACTTGTATATTCTTACGCATTATCACTTCGAAGGATTTTCAAGGGATAAGAGAACTGAGTACGAGTTTTAGTAACAAAAGTACGAAATATAGATACTAGTTCAGTGTGATCACGAAGTAAATATAATCATGTTAAACAAGAATAATCGTCAATAAAGGTTACGAAGTAGCGGTACCCAGATACACTGGGGATTTTATACGGTCCTCAAATATCAGAGTGAACTGAAGATAAAAGAGTAGAACTCCGAGTACAGACAAGACTAAAGGAAGTACAACGTTGTTTGCCAACGATACAAGATTCACAATTAAACTCATGCAGAGAAATATCTGGAAAAGCTTTCTTGAGAATCTGGAGGGGAGCATGCCCAAGACGACGATGTCAATCGACCGAGGAGATGACAGAGAGAGCCGAAGGAGGAATGTAAAGGAGATAGAGCCCATTAGACAATCGTCCCCTACCAATAATATTCTGCGTTTGTCGATCCTGCACAACAAAAAAAGATGGTGAGAATGTAACACAACAATCAAGATTTTGAGTAAGCCAGCTAACAGATAACAAGTTAAATGGGGATCCCGGAACATGAAGAACCGAAGATAAAGAGGGGGTGGGTATGAGAGGTAGATCAGCAGCGCCGAAGACTGGGGTGGTATCACCATTGGCCACAGTGATGAGCTCAGGATGCGAAGACACCAAGTATTGTGGCGGCTTTTTCGGAGTAAGACGGTGTGTGGCACCGGAGTCCACTATCCAGTGAGAACTCTGGGCAAGACATGATATACCTTCATTTGAGATGGACGTCACAGAGCCAGAAGAGCGAGCAATCACCCCTTGGAGATGTTGGAGCTGGGTACGGAGAGTTTCAACATCTGTTGGAGCGGAGGAGGAAGAATCTGATGCAGAAGCAATTTGCGGAGACCCGACCTTAGTAGAAGCCGCAAGGTGTGGAGGCAGACCATGTTTGCGATAACATGTGGCCTCAAGATGATTATCCCGACTGCAGTAAGTGAATTTAAGGGGGGGTCTGCCGGCACGTCCTCGTCCCCGAGACGGGTGAAGACCTCCACGAGATGAAGAACCACGGGTAGAATGAGCTGGTGTAGGTAGCTGGAGAAGTGCTGGAGAGGAAGGCATGGGAGCCTCATGTGGCGTTGTAACCTTCAAAAGCATAGAACAAACATCTGAGAGAGAGGGAGTAGTAGCTGAGGAGAGGATATGAGCCCGAACACTATGCAGGTGAGAGGGGACACGGGCCATCATCATAGCAATCCTAACTGCCTCTTTTTTTGCCCGTTGGGCAACCAAGTCAGTGGTAGGGGCTGGTGTTGTATTCATGCCTCAACAAGGGTCTTGGCCTTGGAAACGAAGGAGGTCATATCAAATGGTATTCCGTGATCAAGGGATTCAAGATCAGTAATGATCTCGAACAAGCGTTGGAGGCTGTTATGGACAGAATAGAAAGAGTGAAGTTCCTCCCACATTGAATTGGTCGTGTCATGATACATGGTCATCCTGTAGGGCTCGGTATCCATGGAATTGAGAAACCAGATTAGAAACAACCGTCATCACAAAGCCGCTCGTCAGTGGGTGCAGAAGGCGTAGCCCGTGTCAAATGATGAAGAAGCCCTTTCGTCTGTAGCACACGACGAACAGAGTGCATCCACTCCACAAAGTTCTGTTACCCATTGAGATAAATGGTGGTAATTCGAAGTACATCCCGAAGTTCAATAGCGGAAGCAACAACACGAGCCGGAAGAGAGGAGGCAGCAGTTGAGTCCATAGAAGCATTGGTGGAAGCCATGAAGCAGAGGCCGGGCGGTCAGGCAGATAGGCCGAGCGAATAGACGGTGAGGCAATCGCCAATTAAGCAGAATCAATGGGCGACAAAGCCGCAGAAAACCGACTGCAAGCCGCGGGAAAGAGACCGGCAGAGAGAAATCGCAAAGGACCAGAGACCGCGGGAGCAACCGCGCGAACAGAACCCCGGGAGCGGCGGCAAGAACAATTCGCAAGAATAGACTTGTCCGCTAGAACAGACTGCGGGAGAAACCGCGCGAGAAGAGGAGCAGTGAGAACAATCCGCTAGAACAGGAGCGGATAAAGGCTGCTGCGGACAGAAGGGAAGTTGTTGCGGACAGAGAAGTCGCTGCGGACAGAGAGGAGAAACCGCGCAAGAAGCGGGTAGAGGGAAAAACCGCACGAGAAGACGCGCGAGAAGCTGCGGATAGAGGGGAGAAACCGATGCGGACAGAGAAGAGAAACCGCGCGAGAAGCTGCGGACAGAGGGGAGAAACCGCTGCGGACAGAGGGGAGAAACCGCGGCGGACAGAGGGAAGAAAACCGCTGCGGACAGAGGGGAGAAAACCGTTGCGGACAGAGGGGAGTAAACCGCTGCAGACAGAGGGGAGAAAACCGCGCGAGAAGCGGGTAGAGGGGAGAAACCGCGCGAGAATCCGGATAGAGGGTCCCATCAAACTGCGGAAGGGAAAATCTATAAAAGGACTGAGGGAGGGAGAAAAGAAGAGAAGCCGCGGAGGGAGGGGAAGAGTTGATTAGGAAAACCAGAGACCGCAGAAAGGAGCGGTTAGAAGGGAAGGCCGGCGGTTAGAAGGGAAGGCCGGCGGTTAGAAGAGAAGGCCGACGGTTAGAAGAATTCAAACCGCCAGAAGGACCGTTTTGAGCTTTGATACCAAGTAGAGAAGATTGAGTCGAAACTTGTAGACTGTATTTCCACTATTCACTTTCAAGTTCTTGAGTGCGCCACGTGGAATGGACGGTGATGTCTGAGCATGTGTCGCGACTCGTTAAAAGGGATGATTTAGTCCCACACCGCCTAGCGTGCTCCTTGATCCTTGTCCGCTAGAACAGACTGCGGGAGAAACCGCGCGAGAAGAGGAGCGGTGAGAACAGTCCGCTAGAACAGGAGCGGATAAAGGCTGCTGCGGACAGAAGGGAAGTTGCTGCGGACAGAGAAGTTGCTGCGGACAGAGAGGACAAACCGCGCGAGAAGCGGGTACGGGTAGAGGGAAAAACCGCACGAGAAGACGCGCGAGAAGCTGCGGACAGAGGGGAGAAACCGCTGCGGACAGAGGGGAGAAACCGCGGCGGACAGAGGGAAAAAAACCGTTGCGGACAGAGGGGAGAAAACCGTTGCGGACAGAGGGGAGAAAACCGCTGCAGACAGAGGGGAGAAAACCGCACGAGAAGCGGGTAGAGGGGAGAAAGCACACGAGAATCCGGATAGAGGGTCACATCAAACTGCGGAAGGGAAAATCTATAAAAGGACTGAGGGAGGGAGAAAAGAAGAGAAGCCGCGGAGGGAGGGGAAGAGCTGATTAGGAAAACCAGAGACCGCAGAAAGGAGCGGTTAGAAGGGAAGGTCGGCGGTTAGAAGGAAAGGCCGGCGGTTAGAAGAGAAGGCCGGCGGTTAGAAGAATTCAAACCGCCAGAAGGACCGTTTCGAGCTTTGATACCAAGTAGAGAAGATTGAGTCGAAACTTGTAGACTGTATTTCCACTATTCACTTTCAAGTTGTTGAGTGCGCCACGTGGAATGGACGGTGATGTCCGAGCATGTGTCGCGACTCGTTAAAAGGGATGATTTAGTCCCACACCGCCTAGCGTGCTCCTTGATTCCGGGTGTATAAGCGGTGTGGTCACTCCTCCCCTAACCGCGTGGTTTTGGGGAGTGACGCCACAATGCTTTACATGGTATCAGAGCCAAGTTGGCGCGTGCCGAAGAGGGGTGTTGAGTGCGGCACGTGGAGTGGACGATGAGGTCTGAGCGTGTGTCGCAACTCGTTAAAAGGGATGGTTTAGTCCCACACCGCCTAGCGTGCTCCTTGATCCTGGTTGTATAAGCGGTGTGGCCACTCCTCCCCTAACCGCGTGATTTTGGGGAGTGACGCCACAATGCTTTACATGGAAGTACACTTTTATTGTAACGTCCCCTTCCACCTTTTGTGACTCAATCACTAGGCCTTAGGCGGACCATTACCTGGCTGCAGCCCAAGCACCACAACCCATCTTCATCCGCAGGCGGGTTGTTGGTGGCCACAGCCTCCCTTTGATGAGGCAAACTCGATAGTCAAGTGCGCATCACGGGGACTTCCCAGAAGGTCACCCATCCCAGTACTACTCCAACCCGAGCACGCTTAACTATGGAGTTTTTTCACTGCTTATCACCAATTGAGATGCAGATCTGAAGGGAAAGAGGGTGTTCGTTAGAGTAGATCTGAATGTTCCGCTCAATGAAAACCTCGAGATCACCGATGACACGAGGATCAGGGTCGTTGTTCCCACCATCAAGTATTTGATCGAACACGTGCTCGGATCATCCTCTGCAGTCGTCTGGGTCGCCCAAAAGGTGTCACCTCGAAGTACAGCTTGAAGCCTCTTGTACTAAGGATATCAGAACTTGTTGAAGTCAATGTTGTGATAGCCAATGACTGCATTGGTGAGGAAGTCGAGAAAACTGTAGCCGCATTGCCTGATGGCGGTGTTGTTCTTCTCGAGAATGTGAGATTCCACAAGGAAGAAGAGAAGAATGATCCAGAGTTTGCTAAGAAACTGGCTTTCCTTGCGATCTCTATGTTAATGATGCATTTGGCACGGCTCATAGAGCTCATGCTTCAACGGAGGGCGTCACAAAGTACTTGAAACCTGCTGCTACTGGTTTCCTTATGCAGAAGGAGCTTGACTACCTTGTGGGAGCTGTGGGAAACCCAAAGAGACCTTTTGTTGCCATCGTTGGTGGCTCAAAAGTTTCGACTAAGATTGGGGTGATGGAGTTGCTCATAGAGAAAGTCGATATCCTTCTTCTTGGTGGAGGAATGATATTCACTTTCTACAAGGCCCAAGGATATGGCGTTGGCTCCTCCCTTGTCGAGGAAGATAAGCTTGAGCTGGCAACATCACTTATTGTGAGGGCAAAGTCCAGTGGAGTGTTGTTCCTGTTGCCGACGGATGTCGTCGTCGCTAACAAGTTTGCTGCAGATGCCGACAGTGTGGTGGTGCCATCATCTGCCATTCCTGATGGCTGGATGGGACTTGACATAGGACCAGATTCCATCAACACATTCGGCGAAACTCCAGACAATGTTAGCACCATAATCTGGAATGGCCCCGTGGGAATCTTCGAGTTCAAGAAGTTTGCTATTGGAACAGATGCCACTGCCAAGAAGCTGGCTTATCTTAGCGGAAAGGGTGTCACCACCATCATTGGAGGCGGCGACTCTGTGGCTGCCGTCAAGAAAGTCGGGCTCGCTGATAAGATGAGCCACATCTCCACCGGAGGTGGTGCGAGCTTGGAACTACTGGAAGGAAAACAACTTATCTGGACGGGGTTTAGGGGTGATCAAGAATGCCTCTTGCCTAGGTCTGTATCCTCCATTGCACTTTGGAGGAGTATAGACTTACCATCTCCCCAAGTGGGAGAGTGGACGTCATAATTTGTGATTGAGGGGGTTCGCGTTCGCACGGCCCCTGCTTTTGTTGAGTGCGCCACGGGAATGGACGGTGATGTCTGAGCGTGTGTCGCGACTCGTTAAAAGGGATGGTTTAGTCTCACACCGCCTAGCGTGCTCCTTGATCCTGGGTGTATAAGCGGTGTGGTCACTCCTCCACTAACCGCGTGGTTTTGGGGAGTGACGCCACAATGCTTTACACAAGTATGAGTACATATATATAGGAAGAGAAAAGAGAGAGAGATGAGTCCCAAAACAAACAATGTGGGACTAAAACTAGAGACCTAAATTGGCCTATAAATTGGCTATTTACATATTCTTCCTAATATTATCTAATAGAAAGGAATGGCTCTAGAAAGGTTAGCGAAACATGTAACCGGAGTGGAGGTAGTGGGATGGAGACCAAGGGGACTGAAGATGGTGGCACAAATTGTGGCTACACAACCGCTAGGCTTGGAGGTACACGATGTCGGCTGTGTGAATTGCAAGAAGGGATAATTGGAGGCAATGGTGGAGCGACAAGAAATGCGGGGAGCGGTGAAGCTTCTTCGGGCACTGGTGGGATTGATGACTACCCTAGTAGGATCGGTGACTACTCAAGTGGGATCAGATCCCAAAGTAAAGTCAGTCAATGATGGCGGTGACATCTCTAATAACTTCTGAAACATTGAACGGAGGACCAATTGCTCGTCGCAGCTCATTAATGGGTTTGTATGTATGCGGCTACAAGGAATGCATGTAGCACGAGGAAGATTTGTGCGTTCTGGCGAGCGTTGGATACTTGTATCGAGCGCTCTGGTAGCTCCAGAAGGCAGTGATAGGTTTGCAGATCAAACACGCGAATGGTGTATGCTAGCAGGGGGAGGTCGTGTGATGATTGATGAAGAACTCGAGGAACACATAATGGGGAAGGAGAAATTGTGTGCAGGTAAATGGCCAGGCCTACTTCGATCCAGACAAATGGAGACAGTAGTTGGGGGATCCTTTAAGCCCTAAAGTAGTCATTTCGACGAAAGAGCACGGGAGGGACCCACGATGGCCTCGAAAACGGAATTCGGCTGCTTGTGGGTCATTGATGGTGAAAACGTATTGTGAACATGAAGATTGTTACATGTTAGCCTAGATTTATAGGAATTTCCCAACATAACAAAGTCTACTTCTGGTTCCTAAACTTGATACAATTTCCCGATGCAATGAAGGTTGTTTCACATACTTGGAGAAATTGTTTGATGCAATTGAGACTGCAACTAGGCCCCAGACTCGACGAAATCTCACGACGTTATGAAGCTTGTATCTCATGCGCTAACTTTAGAGAATATCATGCCGTAATGGAATAGACAACTCTTGTAAAATATATCGATGAGATGGAACTTGTTGCTCAACATCAAACTTAGGTCTTGTTTGGCTAGACAGATCCTGCTTGGTCACCCATATGCTCACAAATTTTTATGGATTTTCCACAGAATTCGTAGTAGAGAATCCACATCTAGTCGTGGTGGTCTCCGCATAGATGGGCTATATGGGACATCTGTGGCACCAAACAATGCCTTAGTCACTTTCAACACAACTCCCTGCTTAAGATGACAACCAACGGGAGACAAAGGCGTTCTAACTGCACAAGGAGTTCAATTTGCACAAGTGCTCAAGACGTACAAGGCGTTCGACTATACATGGGATCCAACCCGATGAAATTTGGTTTCCATGTAATACAAAAAACTATAGTGGATCTTTAGCAATGTGTCTAACCCTTTGACCTTTTTTCATTTTCAAAACATTTCACATCAAAAATATTGTTGACACCTCTTTTTTGACTGTAAGTGTGTTTGATTCTCTTGAACTAAGATGACTAACTCTACTAACTTGCGAGAATATTAACCAGAACGAAATATTTTGATTTTTTACTTTGTGCCCAAGCGGATTTATCATAATTCTGTCACTACTATGGATTATATCCATCAAGATTAGAAAAGGTATTGAATCTTTATGAAATTGCAACTAAAACCTAACTGTCAATTGTTAAATAATTCTACTATTCCAATGCTTGATTTACCCATTTAAGAAAATTCTATGATACTATCCAAACCAATCTCAAGGAGAAAACATTGTAAATGGATCGTAATATTGATGAAATGGATTACAAGATAACCGATCTCACATAAGGGCAGCAGCCCTAAACAACTCGACCTTCCGGCGGGGGAGACTCTCTCGTGCAGCCGCTAAGACACACCAAAGGCAGGATACATTCCACACCACATATAAGACATAACAAACACTTTATATAGAGATACAAATATAGGATATTACCAAACTACTCCTAAATATAAAATAGGGATGCATCATTCTACTTCTAGCTCCCAAAAGGCAGCGAAGGCAGAAAAATCGAGCCTCTCTCGTCGACAAATTAGGGCTCGCAGAACTCATGATATGGACTGCTCCTATTTCTGTACAAAAAAACAATGCAAAATGAATGAGGGATCGGACAAACCATGGCCGGCGACTAGTGATGATCGGAAAACAGAGGCCAGGCAGAAGAGGACGGACGATAGGCGGGAGGAATCCGGCATGGCGAGCGGTTTTCGCCGCCGCATGCATCGGTGGTTCCGGGAGAAGAGAAGGAGAAGGTGAGGCAAAGTGAGGTGGAGATCCGAAGCAGAATTACAGAATCCCGCGCAATCTCTCTCTCTCTCTCTCTCTCTCTCTCTCGATCAGTTTTCGTTTCTAGACTGCATCCATGTTGTTTATCTCTAATTAGGATTCGCACTGCCACGCGAGTCCACGTTTAAGGAACAAATCAGACCGTGCCACGTGGAGTCAATACTCCCTGGTCGATACTTTTTTGTCATTTCATAAAAATAACTAGGGCTATTTATGCTCGCATATAACAAAAAATAACATGCATATAACATACCTAAAAAATAACAACTGACAACATAGGCAAATATCATCATAAATACTACTATTTATTCTCATTTTGTGTGTAAAAAATACTAATATTTAGTATTTAATGAAATATTCAAGAATATCAATTATGCTCTATTATTTGACATATGTGAAATCTAGTTCAAAAAAATTAAAACATAATGTTCAATTATATTATCTAAAATTAAAAGTAGATGAAAATTTATTAAAATTCAAAAAAAGATTATTAGATCTCATACACCTAATATGATAGGCTCTCATTAGACATGTCAGCAGTCTATTCGAGGAAGGTTGTCATTAGGCAAATCAGCAATCTTTTTGAGAAGCTATCATTAAATCAATCAACTTTATTAAAGTTGATTAATTGATATTGTATTTATTTTAGATGCATCAAATAATTGATAGGGCGGAGCCCCGAATCTATCATAGTCGAGTTATTGTCGTGATTGGTCATAGGGATGAAGCCTCGTATCTGTCACTCGCATAATTTAATAGAATATTTTTTTTGTAACGCCCCAAGTTTCCCGAAGCAGGAAATAGTTTTTGTGAGATACCGTCAAGCGGTAGTATGCTGTATTTTATCACATAGCGTTATGTGAGTTACAGTCTGCGGTAGGTTGATACCGTGCAGCAGTAGCATGGTCGATTTATCGACAAAGATCTCTGTGAGTTACCGCCCGGAGGCAAGGTTAACGTCGGCGGTAGCAAATTTGTTTTACTCAGAATACCTCTCTGTAAGGTACCGCGTGGCGGGAGCTGTACTGCGGGGCGGTAGCGTCAGTTCGTCGAGAGCGGCACGTTGATGTGACACATCGTCTACCGCGCGGCGGTAGGTTGTTAACGCGTGGCGGTAGCAGGACAGTTACTACGTTGACACATGTCGGCCTGTGATTAGAGGTCGTGGGCGGTGGGCGTGCGAATCAAGCCGTCATTTGAGGTACCGCGCGGCGGTCGCTAGTTACCCTGCGGCGGTAGCCAGGTTTAAAAGTCATGGAAGTTACTTTTCACCTCATTTTCTCTTGTTACTTCTTCTCTTGACCGGTTGAGGGAGAGAAAGGTGGAGGAGACGCGAACGAAGGAGATTCCGCCGTAGTTGGAGTTTCAAAGTTCCGATTCGCGAGCCGAGTTCGGATCTACGGAGGCAAAGCCGTTGCGGTCATTTCCATTCGGCTAGATCCTCTCATATGGCGCTGAAACAAACGTCAAGGGTAATGATCCTTCTTCTTGGACATGTGAAGTCCTTTGTTTTGACATGTGAGGTTAAACGCTCCATGAGCACGTAGATGCAGTTCTCCCGACAGGTAGATTGGTTGTATCCACACTGTCTTTGCATTTAGAATCCGGAATCGAAGTACGGTATAGACATACTGTGTGAAGTCCATCCGGATAGGTTGGTCTGGATTTGTGATGACTGTTTTGTGTGCCGGAGAAGACTCTGTGTTAACTGATGCGTCGGCAAGTGCACCGGTCGTTGTCAAGTAATAATTTTGGGAATAGCTTCCCCGAATGTCGATCTCGAGGGAATGCAGGTTGGGTATCGTGATAGCGTCGCAGAAAGATCGTTACTAAGAGTTAAACGAAACAACAAAGGAGGTTGGTTTTTGATTCCTAATGCTGACAAAATAAAAAAGAGAACTAATGTGGGTCGTAAGCACCGCTTCGCTTGGTGGATGGAACTAGTGCAGGCCGCTATGTCGTGCTTCGTGAGGCGAATGGACGAAGAGCAAGCGGATGGAATAAACACACGTGCGGAGAGTGAGGGTCGCAATCACCTCTTCAACTACCAACACTATCCTTTGTTATAGTGGTTCTAGTGCGCGAGTGGAGTGGATGTGAATGGAGGCGAGTGCATCACAGCTAACAAAGAATATGTAACTATCTCAAACAAATTTCATTCATAGACAAATAAAAATAAGTTCAGGTTTATTACAAGCTTAAGAATACACTTCACTATGAGAAGAGGTAGAATAAACCGATAGGGGAAAGCCTAGCCGTGATTCTTGGTCGGAATGGTGGGTTGTCAGTCCACGTCTCGGCTCAGACCGTTGGTTGCGTCCGGAGGTAAATGGGTTGTCAATCCACTTGTTTTCCTCCGTCTTTTTCTCTTTCCTTCAATCTTTTCTCCCTTTGCCCAAATGGGTAGTACTGAAAGATCTTTGTTGCACATTGTTGGTGGCCGCAAACTCTCCGAAGGGTTGAAGATGACTTCGGATCACCGGAGAAAACTTCCCGGAGGGTGGAGATGAGTGGAGGACCCGCGGGGGTGAAAAACGGCGCTTCGCGCGCAGCAGCGGGGCGGAAAAATGAAAAGTGTTGCCCTAATTCGCGGAGCACGGGTTTAAATACTACAGCAGAAAATCAGAGCGCACGATCGGTGGAGCACTACCAGAGGTCGTGCGCACTAGATCTCATGATCGTGTGATTAGCAATGGCAGAACTCCAGAAAATGGAATAAACGCTCACGAGCAGTGGCGCACTACCAGAAGTCGTGTGCACTATGTCTAATGATCGTGCGATTGCCCCAGACAGAACTTGGAAAACTGGAGAATAGTGTGCACGATCAGTGGCTGACAACCAGTGGTCGTGCGCTATAGATCCAATGATCGTGCGCAGTATTCTTGTACCGTTTGGGGTTCAATGAAATGACCGCGCACGACCGGCGGTCGTGCGCTAAGGAGTCCACTGACCGTGCGCGTGTAAAAACGCAGGATCAGTGGCCCTTAGGCGAAAAACATTCCCAGAAAACACACACGACCTTTGTACCTGCAGCAAAAACAGAAGAGCCACTGAAATGAGCATTCCACATTCTCCAAACACAAAAAAACACCAAGTAAGGCAAAAGTATAATAACTACGGAATCACACTGAAAACGGGCCAAAAGTACACGTAACATGGAATGGACATAATAATAAATATGAACAATTATGTCTCTAAAGTGTAGTGCATCAACGAGAAAACTAGCCCAGATGAGTCCAAAAATATGTATATAACTTGAACTCATCACACCCCCAGACTTAAACATTTGCTCGTCCCGAGCAAATCATCAATCTGTGGACTAGAAAATAGTTAGCTGGATTAGTAATTTCTAAATACAGTATTGAGAGAAATCAAATATACCATGGACATAGAAAATAGAATAGATAAACTTTTTTAATTATACTACGAAATTTATATTTTTCGACATGCGTGAATAAATATTGTATATACTCAAAATTAGAATTTTGGAGAATTGTTCAGCCATATGTAGGAAGAAAGTAGGCAGGCCACTCAGGTGAGCATTGTCAAAGACCGGGGCTTAGGATCACCTCTAAAGAAATTCATCAATGTCGGGGACCATATGTATGCCCGTTCACACTCTCTCCACGGTAATAGCTCATCTCAAGCGTGAATCCATAGAACTTTAGGATAATCATGGGGCTTAGGCTAAGGTTTGGTAGTCAAAGATAAACATGGAGGCTACACGCAACTCAAGCGAACAAACAATAAGATAAACCAATACAGCCCCTCAGAATTGCACGTGTGACACACCCCAGAGTTAGCTTGAAAATCGGGTGTGTACACAGCCTAATCCGACCAATATCATGATAAACTAGTTGGGGAATCCATTTCTCTTTGTAATTCTTTTTAGATTTTCTCTTTCAATTCTCTCTTTTTTCTTTTTTTTTCAATTCCCAATTTTTTAGCAAGTAACTTTCTTGTATTCATCTACCACATCACAAGAATTCCACACATCGCACCTCGTCAAAATATTAAATTCACTGGAGCTCATGGATTTGGTTGCGATAGGAGGATTGACTTTAAACTTTGGTGAATGAAGGTGGAGCTGAATCAAAGGAGGGGTAGGCAGAAACTTGGCTTGCAACAGTTAGCAGCTAGGACAAGGTAAACAGGGCTTAAAGTAGCCAAATTGATGGCCTACGTCACGCTCACGTTTGACTAACCATGCACCAATGCTTCGAGAGTAGCTTGGGGCAAGTTCTTAGCCACCAAGAAAGATGATCCTTCCTCCCGACTTGAGCAAAATGAGTCTAGTTACGGCTACACACATCCCTACACTACCGTTCGATTTCCCCAGATTCAACATTTTTGAGTAGTACAAACAATATTTACATATGCAGAAAAAGTATAAATCTACGAGCATAAAGAAAAATTAAATATATACTAATTCTACACAGATCATGAGTACTCGATTAGGAGCACTGCACGAGTTTCACACTACTTTATTCTAAAATCCTAAGCCAGCGCCACTATTTTAAAGTTTACACACAAGCAATGCATTTGACTCGAGCCGCGCGTATGCATAAAATCGCGCTCAAGTGAGTGATTCAGTGTGTGATACAGTGATTTTGAAATAAATAAATAACAACCGGTATGCTATAAAATGTGTGCTCGTGTAGTGACCACAGGCATGCTCTCCTCCTAGACTTGAATGCGACAACTCATAAAACTAAACATTTCAAATAATATAAAGAGTTAGGGGTCAGAAGTACCTATGCTCAAAACTGAGCATACCAGTCGTGCTGCGAGGTTGTCTGATAGCGGCTGGTCTGCTGCGCTTCAAAAATTTCCAGCACCAGCGAATTAGAGATCCTACGCAAAACAAGAAAATAGAAATACACATATAAAAAGAAACACATCACACAAAACAGGACCAAGTGGTCCTACTTGGGTTGTCTCTCATAAGCCCTTTTCTTTACCGTCCTTAAGGTGGACTGAATACCTGTATTAAGCATGATATAAAGTTTTATGTACACAACAAACTAAATAAAAAAACTAAGCAAGTCCACCAAACAGTTATTAGCATAAACTATCCAACAACTATCAACTAAACGCCGATTTATGATATAGCTCCCCACAAGAGTGAGAAAGGCTAGGGTTTGAAGCTTTAGGATTCAAGTTGGTTTTACGCAACCGGCCCCAAGCCCCTTGCTTCTCTCCCTGGAGAGCAACAAAACGAGCGGATCGCAAAAAACGTTCATTTTTCTTTTTCTCCACAGTGGGAGAATGTCGTCTAGCGTAATCAACTGACTCTCCATCCAAGGTTTTAGGTTTCATCATCTCCGACGCCATAGTGGCAATCAGATCCGCCCACGAAACCTTACGATTAAACTGTTTATCCTTAAATTTAGCATGAGGAGGTGGAGAATCATGCTCCCACACAGATCTAAACTCAGGAATTTCATCAGCATCCTCCTTACAAACCAACAGCTCCTTCACTTCCTCATTACCACGCTCTTCTTCAGAGGTACTTCTTCTCTCCTTCTGCTTCCACGTCTCCTGTTTATCTCTGGGATCCACATTACCAAACAATTCGTCAGTGATAACAACAGGAGGGGGGTACAGAGGTTCAGTCACGGTGCTAGGAAAGCACTCCGGTTTCACCACATTTGGTACAACCACCTCCCCCTTGGAAAAGTCCGAGGTGGCGCTGCTTTCCCTCAAAAATGGGACTCCCAAGATTGGGATTGAAGTATTTTCGATAGGCCCCAATACTTGGAAATCCGCTACAACCTTGGTTCCGTCCACCGTAACTTCAACCTCTTTCACCTCTCCTTCAGTCTCCACCAGAACTCTGTTAGCTAAAACAAGAGAAGTATGATCATCCAGATTTAATTTCAAATTAAACTTCTCGATGTCTTGCAACGCGAGAACGTTTCTAGAAGATTCGGAATCACAAAGGGCGGGTGTGTCGATGTTGTTGATCGTACAAACGATCACTAGATCTCTACACACCCCATCTTCCTTCTCAGCAAGACTCCTCCCCTGATCTACGAGGTTCTTTTATGTATTGCTTGGAAGAGTCCCTTGGGGAAGCTCAGCTAGCACCTGGGCCAATTGTCCCAGTTGCACTTCCAGATTCCGCATAGATGCGGTCTGATTAGCCATATTCGATTGATCGACCTCAACAAACTTCTCCATCATTTCTTCCAAATTACTCTTCATAGGTGTCGAAGGGATCTGATTATAACCCGGGTTTGGTGGCCTCGGTTGGTTCCCAGAGGCCGAAGCATCAAATTGATGTCGCCCTGGTTGCCATCGTTGGACACCGGCATTTTGGTTCCACGAAAAGTTGGGGTGATTTCTCACCCCTGGGTTATACGCATTCCCATGCGGCACACCCCTATTTTGGTTAGCAATGAAATTCACATATTCGTTCATATTTAGATTATACAGCTCACCAGACAGTTCGTCTCCTGGGCATTCATATGTGTGATGGTCGTCCCCGCCGCATCCTTGGCAAGAGATTGCCATGACAGGTGTTGCAGTTGGTACAGACAATCCAAGAGCGAATATTCCACGGGTGATCCATTGGGTATTTCTCCCAGCAGTCAAATATATGCCGTGTGAGGTTGTATCTTGCAGAAGCCTCAGGGCATCATCAGGTGTAAGGTTCATCAATGAGCCTCCTGCAGCGGCGTCAATCATAGCCCTATAATTGGGCTCGATGGCAAAGTAGAACTGGCCCACCAAGTTCCAAGGCTGAAACTCATGGGTTGGGCATTTCCGCAGCGAGTCATTGAAGCGTTCCCACGCCTCCGCCAGGCTCTCCTGATCGAACTGGTGGAAGTTACCTATCTCTCGCCGCAGGTTCACAATCTTCTCTACCGGATTGAACTTCTCCAGGATTCGCGCGGTTAAGGCATCCCACGTTGTGGCAGTCCCCAGAGGTAAGTTGTGCAACCACGCCTTGGCTTTATCACGCGGTGAAAACGGGAATAGCTTCATCTTCACCATTTCATCGGGTATTCCGCCGTAACGGAAGGTCCCGCATATCTCAGAAAAAATCCGAGAGATGCATGTGTGGGTCCTCGCTCGGCAACCCGGAGAACTGAGTGTTGCTACGTATCATGTTCAAAATGGTCGGTTTGATTTCAAACTGCAGGTTATGGATGGTCGGCCCAAAAGATGGATACACACTCCCAAAAGTGGGGGTAGTGTAGTCTCTCATCGTGCGAGGCCTCGACCTATTTACCTCATTCTCATCAACATGTTGCCCTTCAGCAGCAGCTCCATTCCCTCACGGACCAGCCCTATGCATCGGCTGTCCCTACCGATTTCCAATATTCTCATCAGCGTTGGGCCCAAAGACGGGCTCTTCCCCTCTTCCGTTGCCTCCAACCTGAATTAGATTGTGATCCATCTCTATCAGAGCATTTGGGGTACGCCTCCGTGCTCTAGCAGTCCTCTCAATTTCAGGATCGTAGGAAAGCAACTCTCCCGATCCTTGCCTCTGCATACACCAAAGATGACAACAAAACAAAAAATCAAAAACAATGACTCTTGAGTAACTACCTTCGACAACCCAGATCACTTACCCCTGCACTCCCCGACAACGGCGCCAAAAATTTGATGCGTCGTCAATTGCACCGGTTGCTGTCAAGTAATAATTTTGGGAATAGCTTCCCCGAATGTCGATCTCGAGGGAATGCAGGTTATGTATCGTGATAGCGTCGCAGAAAGATCGTTACTAATAGTTAAACGAAACAACAAAGGAGGTTGGTTTTCTATTCCTAATGCTAACAAAACAAAAAGATAACTAATGCGGGTCGTATGCATCGCTTCGCTTGGTGGATGGAACTAGTGCAGGCCGCTATGACGTGCTTCGTGAGGCGAATGGACGAAGAGCAAGCGGATGGAATGAACACATGTGCGGAGAGTGAGGGTCGCAATCACCTCTTCAACTACCAACACTAGCCTTTGCTAGAGTCGTTCTACTGTGCGAGTGGAGTGGATGTGAATGGAGGCGAGTGCATCACAGCTAAAAAAAATATGTAACTATCCCCAACAAACTTCATTCATAGACAAATAAAAGTAAGTTCTGGTTCATTACAAGCTTAAGAATACACTTCACTATGAGAAGAGGTAGAATAAACAGATAGGGGAAAACCTAGCCGTGGTTCATGGCCAGAATGGTGGGTTGTCAGCATGGGCGGAACTACAGTCGGGCACGGTAGGGCACGTGCCCGACCGATATTTCCGCCTACATCCCGTCAATCTAGAATCCGCCAGGTCTTCTTCTCCCTCGGTTGCTGCTGCGATCTCCTTAGGTCTTCTTCTCCCTCGGCTGCTTCGTCCCGATCCCGGCTCCGCCTACCCGCTTAGGTCTCCCTCGGCTGCTCCGTCCCGATCCCGGCTCCGCCTACCCGCCTAGGTCTCCCTCGACTGCTCCGTCCCGATCTCGGCTCCGCCTACCCGCCTAGGTCTTCTTCTTCTTTTCTTATTTCGAGGGCTTCTTCTTTCGAGGGCTTCTGTAGGATCTGAAATTTCCCTCTTCAGTCCAAATTTCTGGATTTCTGGCTGAAGAAGTCCAGAAATCTGGACTTCTTCAGCCCAAATTTCTGGACTGAAGAAGTCCAGAAATCTGGACTTCTTCAGCCCAAATTTCTAGACTGAAGAAGTCCAGAATCTGGACTTCTTCAGTCCAATTTCTGGACTAAAGAAGTCCAGAAATTCTGGACTTCTTCAGTCCAGATTTCTGGACTGAAGAAAAGTCCAGAAAATTGGACTGAAGAAGTCCAGATTCTGGACTTCTTCGGTCCAGATTTCTGGACTGAAGAAAAGTCCTGAAATCTGGACTTCTTCAGTCCAGATTTCTGGACATCTTCAGTCCAGATTTCTGGACTGAAGAAAAGTCCAGAAATCTGGACTTCTTCAGTCTAGATTTCTGGACTGAAGAAGTCAAGATTCCTGGACTTCTTCAGTCCAGATTTCACTGAAATCTGGACTGATTTCAGTCCAGATTTCACTGTGAAATATGGACTGATTTCAGTCCAGATTTCTGTGATATTTGATTTGTGAAGTGTTTATTTGGACGCATCATTGTGCATTTGTGTTAATATTCGAGCATTTTAATGTTAGGTGCACACCATTATGTTGCTGGAATCCATCGTGAAGGGTTGATTTGGAGCTCAAATCGTCTTGTGTTGCTAGAACACACCATTGGTAATTACTCTTGTTCCCTGATTTTCTGTTTTAGTTTTTTAGGAGGGCCACCCGCCTTCAATCGGACGCGATGTGTGTCTCCCTCGGTTCATTGCGAACCTCCGGGTCGATTGTGTCCGTCCCCGACATATTTTTTGCATTAGTAATCTGACATGCGAGTCTGGATTTAGGCATGCTGTGTGAAGCCTACCCGTGGCGGTAAGCCCGGATCGGTGATGTTTGTGATGTGCATATCGATTAGTTTTAGTCGCGTTAATGGGAATGTCCCGTCAATTTTATGCAGCATTTTAGTTAGTGGAATGGAGAAATTTTTTTCTAAAAAAGGAACATGTCAAAGTTCGTTAGATTCTCAAGAGTTAGTTGCAATTGGTAAAAGAAGCCGCATAGATGAGTTCAAAATTGAAGATCTACCTTCAGACCCGGGCTTAATACTTCCTATTAACTCCTACGATGCAAACATTCAAGAGTCTATACAAAGATATTATTTGCAAAAGGGTCATTGTCAACCTCATCTAGAAAGTTTTCCCCAAATAGAAATCAGAAACAAAGCTCGACGTTTTAATAAGAATTTGGTTTAACGAGTTTAAAGGCTGGTTAGAATACAGCAAAAAAAAAATGCAGCATTTTGCCTTTACTGTTATATTTTTCCTCAAAGGGTTGTGAGCCTACTTTTACAACGAGAGGCTTCAGAAATTGGAAAGATAAATCAGTATTGGACAGACATGTCAGAAGTCACACTACTGCACACAATGCTTCTAAAAAATCATGCGAGTCTTTGATGAATCAAAAACAGGGTATTCAAATTGCTTTTGCAAGACAATATGAACAACAAAGTTTGGATTATCACGCTCGTTTATATGCTTCAATCGATTGTGTTAGATTTTTTTTACGACAAGGATTGTCCTTTCGTGGTCATGATGAGACTAAAGAGTCTACAAACAGAGAAAATTTTCTTGAGCTTTTGGAGTTTCTTGCATCACATAATAATGACATCAACTCAGTTGTGTTACAAAATGCTCCTCAGAATTGTCAACTTACATCGCCTAAAATTCAAAAAAAATAGTATCAGCAATTGCAATAGAGACAATAAATAAAATTGTTCAAGAAATTGGAGAATACTGTTATACAATTTTAGTGGATGAATCACGTGATGTATCTACAAAAGAGCAGATGTCTATTGTTTTACGATATGTTAGTTCCAATGACATGATCACAGAACGTCTTCTTGGATTTGTTCATGTAGTAAATACTTCTGCGTTATCCCTTAAAGCAGCTATAGATCATTTATTTATGAGATATGGTCTTAGTATTTCTAAATTGCGTGGGCAGGGATATGATGGTGTTAGCAATATGAAAGGAGAGTTCAGGGGGTTAAAAGCTTTAATTTTGAATGAGAACAATTGCGCTTTCTATGTTCACTGTTTTGCACATCAATTGCAATTGGTACCGGTAACTGTTGCAGAAAAAAATTTTGATATTGCTGAGCTTTTCACACTTATTAACACAGTAATGAATGTTGTTGGTGGCTCTTGCAAACGCCGTGATTCTCTTAGAGCCTTGGAAGTTGATCAAGTTGCTACAGAGCTTGGATGTGGGGACTTGGAAAGTGGACGAGGGTTGAATCAACCTTTAGAGCTCAAACGCGCTGGTGACACGAGATGGGGGTCACATTATGACACAACTTTAAATTTTATTCGCATGTTCTCTTCTATTGTTGATGTGCTGGAGATTATCATAGTTGATGGGGCAGATGGAAACCAAAGAGGAATGGCAAGCACACTTGTCCAAGTGATCTTGACTTTCAAATTTGCATTTGTTATTCATTTGATGAAAAATATTTTGTCAAAAACAAATGAACTATCCCAAGCATTGCAAAGAAAAGATCAAGATATTGTAAATGCAATGCATTTTGAAAAATTGTCAAAACTATTATTATTAAAGATGAGAAATGATGAAGCCGAGTGAGAAATATTTATGGCCGAAGTCTCAACTTTCTGTAGAAAACATGACATAACAGTTATTAATCTGGAAGAGAAGTTTGTTCAGCAAGGTAGATCAAGACGCAATGCACGTGAGATTACAAATAAACATTATTTCAGGATTGAAATTTTTAATGCAGTGCTTGATTGGATGCTAAATGAGTTAAATGATCACTTTGATGAAGTAAACACAGAATTACTCTTATGTGTTGCTTGTCTAGACCCAAAGGATCATTTTAGTTCTTATGATAAACAAAAATTACTTCATCTTGCTGCATTATATCCGTATGATTTTTCGCCAATAGAGTTGCAGTTACTTGAAGGACAACTTGACATATATATTTTTGATATGCGATCTACATCAACAGACACATTTTCTGATGTTAAAGGAATTAGTGATCTTCTGAAAAAAATGGTTGAATTAAAAAAAGATAATCACTATCAGTTAGTTTTTAGATTGTTGAAGTTGGTTTGCCTCTTACCAGTTGCTACAGCTACTGTTGAAAGAATGTTTTCTGCAATGAAGATCATAAAGAATCGGTTGCGAAATAGAATGGGGGATGAATGGATGAATGATTCTTGGTTGCTTACATTGAAAAAGAAGTTGTCGATACTATTACAACAAAAATATTATTTCACGTTTTCAGAGCATGTGTCAACGAAAAGTATCTTGTTGAATTGTAAGTTTTTCAGATCTAAACCTTTTTTTGTAATTTGGTGTTCATTTTTTATTGTAATATTGTGTTCAATATTTTCCTTACAAACATATATCTGCAAAAAAAAAAATTCGGGGGCTACCCCAAAACCCCCGCTGCCCCCCGAACCCCCCAAATTGACAGTACTTAGATTGTGCCCGTGCAACTTCAAAATCCTAGTTCTGCCACTGGTTGTCAGCCCACTTCTCGACTTAAACCGTTGGTTGCGTTCGGAGGTAAATGGGTTGTCAATCCACTTGTCTTCCTCCGTCTTCTTCCTTTTCCTTTAATCTTTTCTCCCTTTTGCCCAAATGGGTAGTACCGAAAAATCTCTGTTGCACACTACTGGTGGCCGGACACTCTCTGAAGGGTTGGAGATGGCTTCGGAGCACCGGAGAAAGCTTTCTGAAGGGTGGAGATAAGTGGAGGACCTACATGGGTGGAAAACAGTGCTTCGCGCGCAGCAGCGGGGCGGAAAAAATGGAAAGTGTTGCCCTAATTCGCGGAGCACATGTTTAAATACTGCAGCAGAAAATCAGAGTGCACGATTAGTAGCACACGATCAGAGGTCGTGCCCACTAGATCTCATGATCGTGCGATTAACAATGGCAGAACTCCAGAAAAATGGAATAAATGCGCACGAGCAGTGGCGCACGACGAGAGGTCGTGCTCACTATGTCCAATGATTGTGCGATTGCCCCAAACAGAACTTGGGAAAATGGAGAATAGTGTGCACGATCAGTGGCTCACAACCAGTGGTCGTGCGCTATAGATGCAATGATCGTGCGCAGTATTCCTGTACCGTTTTGGGTTCGATGAACTGACCGCGCATGACCAACGTTCGTGCGCTAAGGAGTCCACTGACCGTGCGCGTGTAAAAACGCACGATCAGTGGCCCTTAGGCGAAAAACAATCCCAAACAATCCCGAAACACACACACGACCTTTATACCTGCAGCAAAAACAAAAGAGCCATAGAAATGGGCATTCCACATTCTCCAGACACAGAAAAACATCAAGTAAGGCAAAAGTATAATAACTACGAAATTACACTGGAAACGGGCAAAAAATGCACTTAGCATGGAATTGACATAATAACAAATATGAACAATTATGGCTCTAAAGTGCAGTGCATCAATGGGAAAACTAGCTCATTTGAGTCCAAAAATATGTATATAACTTGGACTCATCATTAACCATATAAATTTCGGAGTCGCGGGGTGTGCAATTGACTGCAAAGAGTGTACTAGAGAAGGGCTCCAAGAAAACACCAGTTCGAAGGGGAAGAATTGATAGTTTGTGCCCTACCGCACGACGGTAGCTCCCAGTGAGCATTATTTGGTGAGGCCTCTCTTGTGGAGACATGGGGGCATTATTTTGTAATGTCTGTCTCATGAAAACCTCGGGGTTATTCTGTTGAGATGAGAGCCTGAGGGGCCCAGATCAGGCAATCGTGAGTGCTAGCCTTTGTGCATATAAGAGTTATGTACTGTTGTGAATGGGAAAGGGGAGGCTGACCCGCGTCATAGCATGTTGCGCCCGGCTGACCCGCATCGTAGCATGTTGCGCCCTGTGATTCGAGCAACGGAAAAGAGCTGAACTCTACCCAACCTTATGACATTCGGCTTGGAGTGAGTCAAAGAGTGAATCTGTGGGATCACCATGACTTTGTCGTAACATAGGGTGAGTCTTTGGATTCGGCCTGGGAAGACTAGAGAATGCTCAATTTATGTTAACCGTCACTGAGAACGGATGTGGGATCCTGGGTATTTCCGGTATACCGTTAATGTGCCCTGAGTGCATGGGGCGTGTGGCTGGTAGTATCAACGTCCGTGGTGAATGGTGTTTAAGTGCACGTTCTATTTGTCGTTATAGTTATATGCTAAATGTCTGCAGGGAAAGAGCACCGCCACCCCGAGTAAGAGGCGGGGTCGTTATAATTTTGTCAGCTAATGTTGATAGTTGCTTTGTTTACCACTGTTGGGGTGGAATGGTTTCGTGTAAGTGTAGCCGAGTCGAGCGGGAAATAGCATGTTGCAGCCCATAGAAGCTAAGACGGCCATCAAAGGCCAAAGCAAAGTGTGTTTACTTTCATTTGCATGTCGATGTATGTAAAACACTTTTGTTTGAGAAAAACCTTTGTAAGGCCTTAAGGTCATATCTATTCGTGTATTTTATTTATCATTCATGTTTGGTTTAGTGGATATTCATATGGTTGGGTTCTAGGCAATCTATTAAACTTATCTTCCGCTAAAATATACTCTGTGTTTGGATGATGGTCTCAATACGCAACTTCATTGACTGTCTGTGGAATATGACGTAGGGCCCCGGCCGGACCTTCTGTTATATCCTATGTGACAGCTGAGGGTGTTACAGTTGGTATCAGAGGCTGGTGTCGATCATTTTTATTGGAATTCGTAGACGAATTCTTTTAAGGGGTGGTGAGCACGTGTATGTGCGTTGCCATTATAACGTGATAGAACCCATGAATGCTCACTTAAACATGAAAATACACATGTTCGAGGAACCTACGTGTTCCTATAATTGATTTGTTGGCAATGTGTTTGGTCGCCTAATTGTGTGTTTAATGATTTAGGTGACCAGGAGTGCTGCAGAGCAGTCCCAACGTCAGCACTCTGCGGAGAGTAGTGCGCCTAATGACGTGCCTACGACCCCTCATTATGTTGAAACCATACGATTGGTAGTTGAGGCGGTGTTCGCCATGATTAATGCTTAGCCACGGAGGCAGGTGCAACCTTCTGCCCCTATTGTGGGACAGGTGCCTCTTGGTGTGGCTGAACCTTTAATGGCAGATCAAGTGGCTGTAAAGCCTTTTGTGCCAAGAAGAGTGACTGAGAAATAGCTCAAGCATGTGATGGGCTTTAACCCTCCAGTATTTATGGGGACTAGGACCCCAACGCAAGTTGTGGACTGGCTCTCTCGGATTAAGAGCTTCATGTCGGCAATGGAGATGAAGGAGTGGCAGAAGGTTACTATAGCTACATTCTATTTGGACGGTGAAGCAAGATTGTGCTGGGATGAATTAGAGCTACATCACTTTACTGGGAGACAGCTCACCAACATCACAATGGATGAGTTTGCAAGATTTTTTATGACGCGATATATCTCGTCAGCGCAAAAAAATTGCTATGGAGAATCAGTTTCAGAGACTAACCCAGGGCGAGGGTAGTGTTGAAGACTACCTGCATGAATTCACGAGATTGAGTCGATATGTCGGTTCTTTCTTCACTGATGAGCAGCGCAAGACCAATCGGTTCTACGAATGACTGTGCGACGATCTGAGGTTGCTGCTCTCAGGTCCAATGACGCATGGTTTTCTGACCATAGTCAACACAACCCGATCTCTGGAGTATGACATGAAGCGCGTGCAATAAAAAAATAGTTTGGTGGTGAAGAGGACAGAGTTTAAGGTACCGAATTCATCAAAGTCTGGGTATCGAAAGTAGAACAAGAAGTCTAAATCTGCTGGGCCGACTTCTCCATCTGTTACTTTTGGGGCATCGTCCTGGCGAGGAGGCCCGATCCATTATTTTAATTGTGGCAAGTCGAGACACATTGCCTTGGAGTGTTGGAGTGGCAAGACAGAGAAAAAGGCAGGAGCATCTCATGCAAAGAAAGGGAAAACGGTGGAGTCCACAACGTCCCACCATGCTCCAGCCAAACCTAGAGTGTACAAACTTGGCTAGCAGGAGGCCATCAAGCAAGATGATGTTGTTACAGGTTTGATTTAGACTTTAGCTTTATTGTTTTCCATACCGTCTACTTTGTGCACTGGTTGTATGACTGCTTTGTATTAGGCTTCGTCTTAATCTTAGACTGTCCATTGAGAGCACTATTTGATACAGGAGCTTCGCACTCCTTTTTATCTGAGGACATCGTGTCGCGTGTTGGAGTACCTTCTTATGTGGAAATAGATAGACTGGATGTGTTGCTGCCTAATGGATGCTCGATGCGTGCGAATAAAGTTTGTTGCATGAAGGTGCGAATATGGAGTCAAGAGTTTTACTTGGAAGCATCACTCTTGCCGATAGTAGAGTTTGATGTAATCTTTGACATGGATTGGCTCTCAGAGCAACATGCACACATCAATTATAGTCACAAGATGGTCAAACTGGGGCTGAATATGAGGTGTGAAACTACCTTCTATAGCATGAGGGGATCGAGCAAGACGTTGATGTCTGCTCTCCAGATATTTAAGGCAGTACGGGAAGGTGCGAAATTATTCTTCACCCTGTTAGAGGCTAAGAAGCCCAAGCCTGGGTTGATCAATATCCTTGTCGTTTTGTAGTGTGTTGACGTTTTCCCCGAAGATCTCCCTGGAACTCTACCTAAAAGAGAAATCGATTTCACCATCGA
Organism: Platanthera guangdongensis; assembly: GCA_039583875.1. NCBI lineage: Eukaryota > Viridiplantae > Streptophyta > Magnoliopsida > Asparagales > Orchidaceae > Platanthera > Platanthera guangdongensis. The sequence goes on along the minus strand of CM077157.1, from coordinate 34,585,979 downwards.
GCTGGTGGCAGCTGCCAAACCTGTGTTGCGATCTCCATACCGCTTAGCACCGAGGGAGATGGATGAGTTAAAGATGTAACTTCAAGAACTGTTAGAGCAAGGGTATGTGCGTCTAACCTCATCACCTGGTGATAGGTACGGTTTAGTAAACAACTTTTATTGCTTTATATACTTGTTACTATGTGTACATTACTTAACTGCGTGAATTAGGTTTTGTCCTAATCATGGACTATTCAACTTGAACACTATTCGACACAGATTCTTCTCATTCATTTCTATCTGAGGACTTCATATTGGGTGTTAGAGTGTCTTCTTTTATATCGATAGACAGATTGGATGTATTGCTATCTAATGGTTGCTCGATGCGTGCAGATAGAGTTTGTTGTGTTCAGGTGTGAATAAGAAGTCATGACTTTGGATTGGAAGCATCTGTACTACCGATATCTAAGTTTGATGTGATCTTTGACATGTACTGGCTCTCATAGCAGCATGCCTGTATAGATAACAACTCGAAGGAATTCATGTTGGGACAGAACACCGAACACGTAACTAAATTCGCTGGTATGTGAGGATTGAGTAAGATACTGATGTCTGCTCTCCAAGTAGTCAGGGCGTTTCGGACGGGCGCAGAGTTATTCTTCACACTACTAGAGGTTGTAGAGCCAAAATCTAGTTCGAGTGACGTTCCTATTATGTCGGAGTTTGCAGATGTGTTTCTTAAAGATCTCTTTGAGATTCCACCTCAGTGAGAGACTGACTTTACTATTAAGTTAATGTCAGGTGCGAAACTTGTGGCACGCTCACTATTTCGTGTATCACCAAAGGAGAAGGAAGAACTAAAGGTTCAGTTACGGGAGTGCTAGAGCAAGGCTATATACGTTCGAGTATGTCACCTTGGAGTGCACATGTCCTCTTTATGAAGAAGTGGGACGTAAACTTGCGTCTATGTATTGACTATCATGAACTGAACATGCTGACGAAAAAGAACAAGTATTTGATACCGAGAATCGATGATTTATTTGGTCAATTGGTTGGATCAATTGTCTATTCAAAGCTGGATTTGAAGTCCAGCTATTATCAGTTGAAGATCAGGGAAAGTGATGTTCCCAAGACAGTGCGTGATACAAGATATGGTCACTATGAGTTTACTGTGATGTCATTTAGGTTAATAAATATGTCATCAGTATTCATGGATCTGATGCATAGGACCTTTCAGGAGTATTTGGACTGATTTGTGATCGTCTTTATAGATGATATATTGGTATATTCTCAGTCAGAAGAGGATCATGCAAATAATTTGAGGTTGGTCTTGCATATCCTGAAGAGGGATCGACTTTATGTCAAGTTCTCTAAGCGCGAGTTTTGGCTATCGTCAGTAACTTTTCTTGGTCATGTGGTTAGTGAAGAGGGTATTGTCGTGGATCCGACGAAGATAGTTACGATACAGGAGTGGTCTGTGTTGTCTACCGTGGCGGAAGTCAGGAGATATCTTGGACTTGTTGGCTACTATAGACGCTTCGTAGAGAACTTTTCGCAGATAACCCTACCTCTCACTACGTTGACAAGGAAGGATCAGAAGTTCGTTTGGATGTTAGAGTGCGTGCGAGCTTTTGAGGATTCAAAGAGTTGTCTGACCACGATGCATATTTTATGCTCACCATGTAGTACAGACGGCTATGAGATCTATAACAATGCCTCAGTGAGCGGCTTAAGCTGCGTTCTTCTTCAGTATGGAAAGATAATAGCGTATGGCTCTCGCCAACTGAAAGTGCATGAGATGAATTATCCAGTCTATGACTTGGAATTAGCAGCTGCAATATTCACTCTTAAGCTTTGGCGACACTACTTATATGACATGAAGATCAATATATTTACGGACCATAAAAGCCTAAAGTATCTATTAGATCAGAAAAAATTGATCATGCGGCAGTGGGAGTGGATGAAGTTTCTTGGGGACCACACCTTCAATATTCATTATATTCCCGGTAAGGGAAATATTATTGTGGATGCATTGAGTAGAAGGGCTTCTGCACAAGCCAATTGGATTCTGATGCATGATGAGTGTCTAATCAGTGACTTGGGAGCCTTGAGTATCTCTTGCATCGAACGTGGAACAACGGCGAATTCATGGCGAATTCATGTTTGAACTAGACAGATGTGTAATGTGACCTCGTGGACAGAATACAACAGGTGTTGGAGCTTGATGAAAGCAAGAAATGCTATGTGGCTAAGACCGTGGATGGGTTTGACGCGTAGTTTTCTTATGAAGACGGTCTTTTGCGGAAAGATGACAGTATGCGCATCCCAGGGTATGCCACTTTACGGGAGGAGTTAATGTATGAGGCATATTTTTCAAAATACTTGGTTCACCCGGGGAGCACAAAGATGTTCAAGAATATGAAAAAGTTGTTTTGGTGGCCAGGAATGAAGAAGGACATAGCTAATTATGTGACGAAGTGTCAAACTTGTGCCATAGTGAAGGCTGAATGTCAGAAACCTGGTGGTTTCCTGAAGTCATTATCGATCCCGTAGTGGAAGTTTGACGACACATCTATAAATTTCGTGCACGGCTTGCCGAGATCGCGAAAAGGGAACAATGACATTTGGGTGATCATTAACCGATTGACAAAGGTGTCTCCAATGCTGCACCTCCTCGTCGAGGCGGCCCGCCTCGCACCTCCTCCTAGTGTGGCCAAGACCACACCTCGTAAATTCTCGGCTGCGGCACGCGCCGAACGCCTTCGTGCTCACAACACTCTTAAAATGCCTCCATGCTCATGGCATGCTCAGAATGCCTCCGCGTTCAAAGCGCTCTTAGAACACCTCCGCACTCATGGAACGCCTCCGGGCTCACGGTGCACTTATAACACCTTCGCGCTCACGGTGCACTCATAACACCTTCGCGCTCACGGTGCACTCAGAACACCTTCGAGCTCACAGAGCACTCAGAACACTTCCACATTCACAGCACGCTCAGAACGCTTTTGTGTTCATGGCGCGCTCAGAATATCTCTGCGCTCATAGCGCGCTCAGAATGCCTCCGCACTTACTGCACACGCCAAACGCCTCTGCACTTACTGCACACGCCAAACGCCTCTGCGTTAGTCGCACACACTACAATTAACTTTCTTAACTTCTCAGATTGTTGGAAGCCTTTGTCGCCATCAACATCGTCAATGAAACCGCTTGAAGCTTCCCAAATTGCCCAAACTGCCCAAGGGGTAAAATGGTCATATCCGAAAAGTGGTGATCCACGTGCTCCAAGGTCGACAAATATGATTAACCCGTCAGGTCTTTATGGCGGTTACAACTACAAAATTGTTGAGCTACCCGAGAGAGTTCATTTGAAGATCCTTCACACAATGCTATAATAGGAAGATTCCCCAGAAGCTCTAATTCTCTCTTTCACACTCTTCTTTGCACCCCTTGTAACGAGCGGAGACCTGTCACCCTCTTGCATTCTGCTGCTTGTAATACTCAAATACTTAGTGACATTTGGTCGGCGCCGAACCGACTATATGGTTTTTCACCTTTTTCAGGTTTTCCACGTAAAAAAAAGTCTTCTTGCCGCATGTTAGTCTTTTGTGACTGTTTTGCGCTCGACCCGCTTCCAAGCTAGAACAATTAATTTCAACTCACTTCCAAGCTAGGACAATTAAATTCGATCAGCTTCCAAGCGTCTCGAATGACCCACAATAATTTGGTGCCGTATGTGGAACATATTCCCAAATCTTTACAAAGACTTTCTGAAGTCAATATTTGCTTCAAAGCGATACTCATAATTGACGGCAATGGCGCAAAGGAGCGCTTGCACCACCAAGGGATTAATCCCCAAAGTGTGTATTTATCCTACCCCTCCCACTCGCTGATCATTGCACCTCCCATGGAGGAGGCGATGCTCACGCCCTTGGCTGCGCTGGAAGACCACATACGTCAAATGGAGGAGCAACATAATGAGGTGCTGGTTTTCCTAAGAAACCAAGGGGCTGCTCAAGCTCCCATTCCACCCCCCTGCGCCGGTCAATCCAGCTCCTCCACCTATGAACCGTGCTCCAAAGGCCGGCCGAGAAGATCTTTCCGAAGAGTTGTCTGAAGCGGCCAGCTTTGCGCACCCTGCCCGACTGCCCAGGGCTCCTGGAGCCGACCCTCATCGTCATCACCAGGGAGCGGAGGGCCGCAGGAATATCATAGGAAGGCTCACTCGCGATGAGGTACGTGATCTGATAGTAGAAGAGTATGAGCAAGTCGGGCGATGAGCCATATTTGTGCACCACCCTCTCTGGAACGGCTCGCTGCTAGCGCCCGAGGTTTTCGCGCATCCGATCCCGAACGACGTCAATGTACAACCCCGTATCTGGTGAGTGGGGTCGCCAGGAACCAGGCCGGCCGACTCTCTTTTCTCGAGTCTCGGCCAAGCTTCAAGAGGGGGTCAGAGCTCGGCAGCCCCCAGCTCGCCCAGGCGGGCCCGGCTAGTGGCACACGAGTAGGGCCAGCCGGGCCCACACTCTTCGGGTGAAGCCGGCGAGTAGTGCCAGCCGGGCCCATGCTCGCCGAGTCCCAGCAGGGCCAGCGAGTGTAACGACCCCAGGCCCGAGCTCAGAGGCCCATGGGCTTGTCTCGTTCTGGACATCGATACCGGGCTGCAACCCAAGCACCCCAAAGCCTCTCCGCGCCTGTTTCTCGGCCGCGGTGCATTGTTGAGGCCAGGTCTCGAACCCGCAACCCCCTTGATAGGCAACCTTCAACAGTTCCTATCACCAACTGAGCTGCAACTTCCTATCACCAACTGAGCTGCAGCTCAGTTGGTGATATGAACTGTTGAAGGTTGCCTATCAAGGGGGTTGCGGGTTCGAGACCTGGCCTCAACAATGCACCGCGGCCGAGAAACAGGCGCGGAGAGGCTTTGGGGTGCTTGGGCTGCAGCCCGGTATCGATGTCCAGAACGAGATAAGCCCACGGGCCTTTGAGCTCGGGCCTGGGGTCATTACACCGAGCCCGAGCTCGCCGCCCCGGGCGAGCAGAGGCTTTAGGGGGGGAGCTTGCCCAGCGCCCCATGATATTTTTTCACCATTTTGCCCTTGCTAGCCTGTCCATAGCCTTTCAAAACCGCGGAGTTACGTTGTTGGCAGGCCAACCTGGACTGCACATAGCTGTTTGAAACAGCGGAGGTTGGCTATTTGCAAGCCGTTTTTAGAAATCTATAAATAGGACCCAAGGGGTACCTCAAAAGGCATGCTTTAGAGGCTCACTTGTTCCCTAATATTCTAACGCTTTTTGAGGTAGCCTTAGCTCGGCCTTTGGCTAAGGAGGGGAAGTGCTCTAAGATCTTACAGGTGTATGGTAGGACCTCCACGCCGAGCCCTTGGGTTAGTTTTCTTTTTGTCTTTTGGCTTGCAGGAGAGAAGTAAGTGTGCGATCACCCCTTCCCCATGGGTGAACTCCACAAGAGATCGAGTTTTCAGTTTCAACATTTTGGTGCGGTGAGCGTGGAGAGTGGTCAGCATAGAAAATCTTCGGCAGGCTCGATGACAGTAGGACAAGGCTCAGACAGGTCCGACTTGCCGCCCCGCCACCTCTGGCCATAGTGGGAATGTTTGAAGACTTCAGGCATGAGGTACTCAGCCTCGTAAATTTCACACTCGGTGTGCGGGCCGAGTGTTCGACTCCAGCTGCCCAAATCGCTACCATCCCGTCTCTGGGCAAGGACGCTCCCGGCAGGCGAGTTGGGAAGGAGGTCGCTGAGGAAGGAAGGGGATGCGAGCTCCCTGGGCGCGAGCACTTCCCCGGCTCGGCAAGTGGAGGTCAGATCGGCGAGATGGGTGAGCAAGACGCTCCAGCTCGCCCGACGGGGGGAGGCACCCCCTTCAGCGAGTTGGTTTCTTTTGCCCCAGTTCCAGAGGGGTTCAAAGAGCCAGAGATGTCCTACTACATTGAAAAGGGAGACCCGGTCCAGCACGTCCGTGGTTCGAGGACGTGGTCTCGATCCGGCAGATGTCAGACGGGTTCAAGTGTTGGCTCTTCGACATCACCCTCAAGGAGAAGGCGAGGGAGTAGTTTCACCAGCTGCCGGCCAGCTCCACTTACTGCTTCGAGGACCCGCGTCAGGGATTCGTGTTAAGGTTCACCACCTCGAAGAGGAGGAAGAAGGAGTCAGAGTCCCTGTTCCACATTAAGAAGGGGGGTGAACGAGACCTTGGGGAGCTATGTTGACCGGTTCCAGGAGGAGGTCACCCAGGTCGAGAAGATGCTGGGCCATAGCCTGATGATGGATTTCACCCTGGGGATTCAACATGGTTTCTTCAGGATAGAGCTGAAGAGAGTGCCCCCCTCTCCTACGAGGAGCTGATGGAGAGGGAAGCAAAAGAAGTCGACGGGGAAGCGTCGAATCCGGAGTTTGCCCGAAAGTTGTTCAGGTGGGCCATGAAGGAAAAGAAGGAGCCAAGAGGCGATAGGGGGCAGGAGGAGAGGAGAGTCGAACCCCGACAGACGAAACAGAGACAACTTCAGGGACAGCAATAGCCCAGGTGGGGGCGTCAGGAGCAGGACCGTCGGTTGGGCTGGAGGCCCGAGTTGCAAGACTTGGGTCCACGGAGAGGATACCAGGGAAGGGACCACCACCAAGGGGGCCAGGATCAGTTCCACCCCCTGGGTTGGAGGCAGGCGTAAAGACCTCCACTCCCCAATCAAGATCAGGCTATGACAATAACCTGATCTTGATTGGGGAGTGGAGGTCAGTGGCGTGAAGGAAGAGAAAAGAAGTCAGGGTGGAGTTGCCCTACTACGACTTCCACCAAGAGGAAGGGCACACTACGACCACATGCCCGGAGTTACTCGAGATGAGAGGAAACAGTGATCAATATCAACAACATGGGCGTCAGGAGGTGAGGATTGAAAAGGTCCTGCCTCGGGCAGAGGAGGATCGATGTGAAGATCGAGCGGACGTCGGGACCCGGGGAGGGATCAGAGTGATCCATGGGGGGTGGGGGTTGAGGCCTCTCGGAAGGACAAGCCTCTACACCTATGTACTATCGGAGCGTTGGCTCCACATCCTAGACCCCACCCCCGGAAGAGAAAATTACCTTCTCTAGGAATGATATGCCGGATCACGAGGATCCCTTCTGTGATGCGCTGGTCATCCAGACGGTCATCGAGAATTTCACCATCTCCCGGATCCTCGTTGACAATGGAAGCTCCGTAAACGTCATCTTCGAGAAGACATTCGACGCAATGAAGGTGGAGGCAAAGAGGGTGTTGGCTTCAGATGGCCCCTTGTTTGAGTTCTCGGGGGAGAGGAAGGAGGTAGAAGGAGGAGTGGGGCTCCATATCACCTTGAGGGGGCAGTCCCGGAACTGCCGATTTGCCATCGTGAATGCCCCCAGTAGCTACAACGCCATCTTCAGAAGGCCCCTCATCAGCGTCTTCCACTGTGACCCCTTGTCGTTCCACCAATGTCTGAAGTTTAATGCCGAGGGGATCCAGGTCCGGGCCCGGGGTGACCCCAAGGTAGCGCGGGAGTGCTATGTCACCGCTGTGAACTCCATCTACTGGCAGGAAGGGGCCAAGGATATGGAGCGGAGAATGGAGGAGGCGGAGTAGGAGGCTGGCAGGGAGGAGATGGAATGGAGAGCTGCATTGAGGTAGAGGTGGCAGGAGGAGACCGGGAGGAGTTGGCCAAGGCAATGACAATGAAGGAAGAGGTGGAAGCGGCAGTTCTTGTCCCGGAGGAGAGGGACGTCAGAGAATGGAGGGAGCAGTCCAAGTTGGAGGATGCAGAAGAGGTGGTGGAGATGGAAGTCTACACCCTTGGAGGAAGGGTGGAGAAGGTTCCCATCAGCGAGGGGCTGACCCCGGAGGCTCAAGGCAGCATGCTAGCATGCATCCAAAAGAATGTGAACATCTTCACATAGAGCATTGCGGAGATGTCGGGGGTTGATGCGGACGTGGCTTGCCACCGCCTCAACCTGGACCCGGGAGCACGCCCCGTCCAGCAGAAGAAGAGGTCCACCGCGGACAAGCTGGTCGAGCCCATCAGAGAGGAGGTGACCAAACATCTCAAAGCTGACTTTGTATTTGAAATACAATTCCCTGGCTGGGTCTCTAATGTTGTTATGGTTAAAAAAGGAGACTGTCGGTGGCGTATGTGTGTTGACTTTTCTTTGCTTAGTAAATTATGCCCTAAGGACTGTTATCCCCTGCCTCGGATCGACGCGCTGGTTGACTCAGCCGTCGGTTTTCTGTAATGAGTTTCTTAGATGTGTTTTTAGGTTACCACCAGATCAGGATGCACCCCCCGGACATCAAGGACGTCTCATTCATCACAGGGGATGAGTGTTACTGCTATAAAATGATGCCCTTTGGGCTGAAGAATACATGAGCGATGTACCAAAAGATGATGGACATGGTCTTCCGGGAACAGAAGGGGAGGAACCTGGAGGTGTACGTGGATGACCTCATGATCAAGAGTCAGGATGTGGACTCTCACCTTCAGGACTTGGAAGAAACCTTCGCCACCCTGCGTAAGTATAAGATGCGACTAAACCCCCTGAAGTGCGTCTTCGGGGCCAGCAGAGGAAATTTCTTGGGGGCATCTCCTCACCCCCACAGGGGTTGAGCCAAATCCTGACATGGTCAATGCCATCATAGAGCTGGGGTCACTGCGGAATGCTAAAAAGGTGCAACGATTAACAGAGAAGCTGGCAGGATTGAGCATGTTCCTCTCCCGGGCCGGGGAGAAACGCTCCCCCTTCTTCAAAACACTAGGGGGGTGTCAAAAGTTCGAATGGACCAAGGAGTGCGGGGAGACATTCCAAGCCCTAAAGATACAGTTAACGCAGGCTCCGTTGCTCCAAGGGCCAAAGGAAGGGGAAGACCTGTACTTGTATCTCGGGGTCGGGGGCGAGGCCTTGAGCTCTGTCCTAGTTTGTGAAGAGGGGAAGATACAGCTCCCCATATACTATGTGAGTTGGGTCCTGAGGAAGGCCGAGCTTCGGTATCCGATTTTGGAAAAGCTGGCCTTCGCCCTGATCATCTCGGCCCGAAGGCTCCGACCTTACTTCTAAGCGCACTCCATCTGAGTGGTGATAGATCATCCCCTCCGCAACATCTTTGAGGGGGTGGAGCATTCGGGCAGGTTGGCCAAGTAGTCGGTAGAGTTGAGCGAGTTCGACATCTCCTTCATCTCCCGTCTCTCAATCAAGGCCCAAGCAATGACCGACTTTTTGTCCGATTACGTGATCGAGGTGGAGGAAGAGCTCACTCGCCCAGCTTCGTGGAAGGTGAAGGTGGACGGTGCCTCAGGGAAACATTCATTGGGGGTGAGAGTAATCTTGGAAAGCCCCCAAGGGGTGAGCATTGAGCAAACGATGGTGGTGCACTTCCCCATCACTAACAACCAGGCCGAGTACGAGGTCGTAATAGCAGGGTTGCGCCTGGCCAGGGAGCTGGGAGTGCTGGACGTGGAGGTCTTCACTGACTCTATGGTGGTGACTTCCCAGATCAACAGAGAATTCGAGGTGAGGGAATCTACCCTCCGGCTATACTTAACAAAAGTGAAGGGGGTCATTGACAAGTTTCAGACCTTCTCCATCTGAAACGTGCCCAGAGAAGAAAACGAGCAGGTCGATCAGCTGGCAAAGCATGGCCCTCGGGTGGGGGGCACCATCACTGATCTGTTTCGTCCTTTATTGAAGAGGGAGAACTAATGGAAGTATATCAACACCCCTCGTGGATGGACCCGATCACAACTTTCCTCTCCACAGGAGAGTATCCGGAGGGGATGGACAAGAAGAAGCTCTGGTACAAGTTGGCATACTATCTCCTTCAGGACGGACAATTGTACAGGAAGACTCTCTCAGGGATGCTGGCCCGTTGCGTGGCCGAGAGGGAAGTACAAAGGATCTTGGAAGAAGTCCACTCCGGGGAGTGTGAGAGTCATTCCCGGAGTCGGACCCTGGAAGGGAGGATCGTCAGACAGGGATACTTCTGACCAACCCTGGGCTGCGACGCTGCGAAATTCACAAGGAGGTGTCACAAGTGCCAGTTGTTCGCCCCCCTCCAACTACAGCCGGCCCAGCGCCTCAAGAGCATCACAACCCCCTGGCCCTTTGTAATTTGGGGAATGGATTTGGTCGGACCATTACCCCAGGTCAGTGGGCAGAGGAGGTTCCTGTTGGTAATGATAGACTATTTCTCTAAGTGGTTGAAGGTGAAGGCGCTGACCAAAGAGACCTCTCAAGTCATCAAAAATTTTGTTTGGGGGGAGATCATCTGATGTCATGGGTTGCCACAGGCCATCGTCACGGACAACGGGCCTCAGTTTGCTGGCGTAGAATTCACTAGCTTCTGCGAGCAGCTCGGGATTGACCTCAGGTTTGCCTCGGTCCACCACCCCAGGAGCAACGAGCAGGTAGAGGCCGCAGATAAAATTATTATGAACCTCCTGAAGAAGAAGGTAGAGAACCTGAAAGGGAGCTGGGTGGAGCAGCTTCCCTCGATCCTCTAGGCCCTAAGGACCACCCCCAACACGGCCACGAGGGAGACCCCTTTCAAGCTCTCCCACAGATGTGAGGCAGTACTCCCCGTAGAATTTAAAGTTCAAACGCCTCGGGTGATCACAACAGAAGAAGGCAGGGAAGGATGGCAGGCCGAGAACGAGGAGGAGCTGCGACTCTCCCTTGATATGGTGGAGGAGCTGCGTGACCTCTCTGCCATCCGATAAGAAGAAGTGAAGAGTAGAATGACTAAGTACTTTGATAAGCACGTCAGAGTCAAACAATTTATGGAGGGGGACTTGGTCCTGAAAAAGGTGGATGCAGCAGGGAGATCGGCAACTGTGGGGAAGCTCAACCCCAACTGAGAAGGTCCATACATTGTAAAAGAAACATTGAGATCAGGAGGGTATCGTCTCCAAAATGTGGAGGGCGAGACCCTAAGTCTCACCCGGAGTGGTGACGACTTGAAATGTTTTTATCCTTGAGATATGTAAGTGATGTCTTATTATTAATAAAGATTTTTGATATGCTAATCCTGCTGTAGTAACTCGTACGAGAGGGTGAAGTGTTCATTTGATAGATCCCGAGCAGATCCCGCTGTCAGGCTCTCACTTAGCTGGCAGGGCTGGATGTCACTCGATGGTGTCTACCCGGACCCCGAGCAGATCCCGCTGTCAGGCTCTTACATAACTGGCAGGGTTGGATGTCACTTGATGGTGTCTACCCGGTCCCCGAGCCGATCCCACTGTCAGGCTCTCACTTAGCTGGCAGGGCTGGATGTCACTCGATGGTGTCTACCCGGACCCCGAGCAGATCTCGTTGACAGGCTTTCACTTAGCTGGCAGGGCTGGATGTCACTTGGTGGTGTCTACCCGGACCCCGAGCAGATCCCGCTGCCAGGCTCTCACTTAGCTGACAGGCTAGATGTCACTCGGTGGTGTCTACCAGGACCCCGAGCAGATCGCGCTGCCAGACTCTCACTTAGCTGACAGGGCTGGATGTCACTTGATGGTGTCTACCCAGACCCCGAGCAGATCCCGCTGTCAGGCTTTCACTTAGCTGGAAGTGCTAGATGTCACTCGATGGCGTCTACCCAGACCCCGAACAAATCCCGCTGCCAGGCTCCCACCTAGCCGACAGGGCTGGATGTCACTCGGGGAAGTCCTGTACTCTCTAGATATTAAGAAGTTTGGCCTTTAAAAATAGTAAAGGAAGACTCTTCACAGGTGAGTCAGGACTCGCAAGCCCAGCTCGACAGAAGGGTGACGAGCCGTCCTTGGTTCTCGCCTAGGAAGGCAAGCTCCACTAGGGCACTTCACCCCATTTCAGTTTTACTTGTAAAGTTTTTGGCAATTTTTGGTTCCGCATTGGTGAAAAAGTAGGCAGCTCGCGAGCGAGCTAGGGGGTGGTGAGCCTAGTGTGGCGAGTAGTCCACCCCCGGATCGTCTAGGGTTGGTGAGCTCTCAAGGTCTACTCTCGGGAACAAGTCCTAACGACCATCCTAATAGCAAGATCTATCTTCACGAGGTCGTCCGAGGGGAAGAGCTCGCGAGCAAGTACGTCACAGCAGGAAAGCCAAAAAAAGATAGAAAAAATAAGACAAAATCCATATCAAAACTATTTTTAATTGTATAATGTTGATTACAAGGGGGAGAGCTCGTTGTTGCTGTATGGAGACCGGGCGGTCTGACCATCTGATTCTGGCGGTTTAGAGACCGAGCGGTCTGTCGGTTTCTCTCCTGTGGTTTGGTGGCCAGACTGTTGTTGTGGTTATCCGGGCGGTCTGATGGTTTGTCTCAGACGGCTTAGAGACCGGGCGGTCTGACGGTCTCCTATGGCGGCTTGTTCTCTCTTTCTTGTGGTGGTCGGGCGGCTAGCCTATTCGTCTAACCGCGCGACCTGTTCGGCTTGTTTTATGTTAAACCGCTTACACCTGTAATTATTTAGTCTCACATTGCTTAATCGTAATCTCTCTCATCTCCGTCATTCTATAAAAGGGAGGTTATACCTTTGTAATAGATATTTTTTTTTTATAATAAAAATGTTGTTACTCCAAATTTAAATTTCCAGTATGCTTTTTTCTGTTCGAGCATGGTATCAGAGGACTCGATCTTTTCCTCCTGATTCTGTGAGCTTCCTCTGTCCGCGCGACCTGTCAGCGCGGCTTGCTCCTTCTTCTCGCGACCTAATTTTGCGACTTGTTTCTTCCGCCTCTTTGGCCCTGTTTGGGCGGTTTCTGTCTCCTCTTTGTCGCTGCCCTTTGTGTGCGCGGCCTATCTCTTCTTTTTCTCCACGACCTGTTTTCGTGGTTGCTCTGCCTCTTCTCTCCCCGCGATCTCCCTTTATTCGCGCGACCAGTTTCTATTCGTACGGTCTCTGCTCTGTTCGCACGACCAGTTTGCCTTTCTCGCGAACTCCTCCCAGTTCGCGTGGTCTTCTCTCTATCCTATTTGCACGGCCTTCTCTCTAGCCGTACAACTTCTTTCCCTCTGCTTTGCTCTTCTTCTTGGCTGCGGCCTTCCTAGTCGCACGTCCTGCTTGCTGGTCGCCCGGCTTGGTGTTTCTGCCCTTGTCGCCGCGACCTTCTTTCCTCCACCTCCTGCTGTTCTCGCGCGGTCTCCTGTTTGATCGCACGGTCTCTCTTCGATGGCCTCCACCTCCTCCACGCAGTCCGCCTCGGTGGTCACATCTTCTGGTAGTGCCCACGTTGTTACTCATGACAGATGGTTGATCGACTCTAGTGCTACCAATCATATGACAGGCAATACTCAATGTTTTTATCTTCTAGAAACACATGACCGGTTGCCCCCGGTCTTTGTTGCGGACGGCTCTTCCTCACCGGTCAGTGGGACGGGAGTGGTTCAAGTCACTTCGTCTCTTCGCCGGGCAGATACCCTCTATGTGCCCAAGTTCCCTTGCAATTTATTATCGGTTACTTCTCTATGAAAGCAACTACGGTGTTCCGTCACATTCACTCCTATTTCTTATTCTTTTCAGGATCCGGACTCCCAACGGACGATTGCTACTGGGACTGAGAGCGACGACCTCTACTTCCTCGACAACGTTTCTGCTCTATCCGCCTTCACCTCCTCCTCTACAGATCTTCTCCGATGACATCTTCACCTTGGTCATGCTCCTCCCCCGCTTCTTCACCAGCTTCTGCCCCACCTCTCTCTGCATCATCCACCTCTTAACCGTAATGCATGTCACCTTGGCAAGCATCACCGCTCCTCCTTCCCACCAATGCAAAGTCATGGCTCTTCCCGTCCGTTCGACCTCGTTCACTCTGACGTATGGGGTCCTGCTCCTACCATCATCATCGGTCTGGGTAGTTCATATTTTGTCACATTTATTGATAATTTCTCTAGGTGTACGTGTGTGTATCTTCTAAAGAATCGCTCCGAACTGTTCTCTGTCGGGACATCATTTTATTATATGATTAAGACTCAATTTGATACATCTATTAAACTCTTTTGTTCTGACAATGCTAAGGAATATTTTAGCCATGATTTCTCTTCTTTCTGTATGCAACATGGTGTTATTCATCAAACTAGCCGTGTCCACACCTCACAGCAAAATGGGGTGGTGGAACGCAAAAAACGTCACCTCCTCGATTTCGCTCGCACTCTGATGACACAGATGCACGTTCCTCGCTCCTATTGGGGCTATGCTGTTCTCCTCTCCTGCTATCTCATCAATCGCATTTCCTCCACAGTTCTCTACGGTGCCACCCTATTCTCCATTCTTTATCCGAACAAGAATCTGTTTCCTCTTACTCTGCGCATCTTTGGGTGCATAGCCTTTGTGCACTCTCCTGCTGCCACCCGTGACAAACTGTCACCACGGGCCACTAAATGTGTCTTTTTGGGGTACTTTACCACTCAGAAAGGTTATTATTGCTTTGACCCCGTTAGCCGCAAGCAGTTCGTCTCTGCGGATGTCACCTTCTTTGAAAATGCATCTTACTTCTCTCCCGCCTCCTCCTCTACTCCTGATGATCCTACTTCTCATACCAACCCATCCGTTCCCTCTACACCTACTGACGTACCGCCACCTCCACCATCTCCTACCCTCTCCTCCGCCGTGTCCACCTCCCGCGATATCTCCCTCCTCTCCGCAGCTGTCTCTCTACTCCCGGGCCAGCTCTCTCCACCACGGATGCTCTGGATACTTAGGAACCCGCTAACCTGGATCTCCCCATTACTCTTCGCAAAGGGGTTCGTGCATGTACCCAACACCCGCTTGCTGTTGTCGTTTCCTATGATCGTCTTACCCCTTCTCGCAAAGCTTTTGCACTGGCTATCTCGACCACTGTCACCCCCATTCCTACCAGGAGGCCCTTATTATTCCTCATTGGAAGGTTGTCATGGATGAGGAGATTTCTACTCTCACTGAACGGGGTACATGGACCCTCTATCCTCCTCCCTTCGGCACAAATATCGTTGGCTGTCGCTGGGTTTATTTGGTGAAGTTCCTCCCTGACGGTAGTGTGGATTGTTACAAGGCCCGTCTTGTTGCCAAAGGCTTTACCCGGACGTATGAGGTTGACTATTTTGACACCTTCTCTCCAGTTGCTCGTCTCAGCATTATCAGAGTCCTGCTCTCTGTGGCTGTCAACCGGGATTAACCCATTTCTCAACTGGATGTTAAGAATGCCTTTCTATATGGGGACCTTTAGGAGGACGTTTATATGGAGCAACCTCCAGGGTATGTTGCTCTGGGGGAGACACAGGTATGTCGGCTACGGAAGGCTATCTATGGTCTCAAACAAAGCCCTCGGGCATGGTTTGACAAGTTCAGCGGGATTGTGGCGGCCGTGGGTTTTACGAGAAGTTCTACCGATCACTACTTATTTATTCGCAAAACCTCCTTGAGTCTAGTAGTGCTTGTTGTATGTGTGGATGATATTCTTCTCACTGGAAATGACCAGGGTAGGATAACCTTGACAAAGAAGCATCTTCGCCAACACCTGATCACAAAGGATATGAGATCTCCAAAATACTTTCTGGGGATAGAAATCTCTCGGAAGGCCAATTCCCTTGTCCTCTCCCAACGCAAGTATGCTCTTGATTTGCTAAAAGAGGCAGGGCTGACTAGGTCTAAACCTGTCTGATTCCCCATGACGACTGGAGAAGATAAAACACGGACGGATGACTCTCCTCTTCTTTCAGATGTTACGAGGTACAGACGTTTGGTTGGCGAACTTATATATCTCACGGTGACCAGACTCAACATCGCCTATGTTGTAGGCAAGGTTAGCCAATTCATGCAGGCTCCTAGGGAGTGTCATCTACAGTCTGCCCTGATGATATTGGATTATGTTAAATCAGCGCTTGGGAAAGGACTGCTCTTTCAGAAGAATGGTCATTTGAAGATTGAAGCGTACTCAGATTCAAGCTATGCTGATGACAAAGGAGACCGCAAGTCAACGCCAAGCTTTTGCACCTTTGTGGGAGGAAATCTTGTGAGCTGGAAGAGCAAGAAAAGTCTGTCGTTTCCAGGTCCACCGCCGAAGCAGAATATCGAAGTATGGCATCAACCACATGTGCATTGAAGTGGTTACGAGCTCTCATGCTTGACTTAGGAGAGGTCTACAATCATCCTCTACCTATGTTTTGTGACAACAAGACCACTATATACATCTCCAAAAATCCAGTCTTCCATGAGAGAACAAAGCACATTGAAGTTGACTGCCACTTTATTCAGGAAGAGATTTTGAAGAAACAAATTTGTACTCCATTCGTCAGCTCCGATAAAGAGCTGACAGATATTTTCACCAAGTCGGTGTCCGCTGTTGAAACCGAAAAATGGTCTCCTGTGTAGTTCACCCATGGGGAAGGGGTGATCGCGCACTTACTTCGCTCATGCAAGCAAAATAACAAAGGAAACAAGGAAAAACTGACCCAAGGGATCGACGGGGAGGACCCACCACACACCCAGAAGATCTTAGAGCGCTTCCCCTCCTTAGTCAAAGGTCGAGCTATGGTATCCTCACAAAGCGCTTGAGAGACGGGGCAAGAGAGCACATGAAGCACGCTTTCTGAGGTACCCCTTGGGTCCTATTTATAGATTTCTTAAAATGGCCTGCAAATAACCAACTCCCGATGTTCTGAACGGCTATGCGCAGTCCAGATTGGCCTGCCAACAACATAACTCTGTTGATCTGAAAGGCTATGGGCAGGCCAGCGGGGGCAAAATAGTAAAAAGTACCTCATAGACCTGGGCGAGCTGGGGAGCTCGACCACCTATGAAGGTCCTGCTCGCCTACTGTCTGCCGAGCTCCATAGGGCGAGTGCTCGCTGGCTGCGGTGCTCGCCATTCGATCTTCCTTCATTAGTCGAGCTCAGCTCGACGAAGCCCGGGCTTAGCTCGGCGAATGCCGAGCTCGGGGCCGACGAATACCGAGCTCGGCCTTTAGATTTCCCTGCCGAGCTCATATGTTGCCTTCAGATTTCCCTGCCGAGCTCGCCTATTGTCTGGGTGATCTGAACCGGCCGGTCTGGTTCCCGACGACCCCACTCGCCGGATACGGGGTTGTACACAATCCCCGCTCTTTTTGAGCTTGGTAAAGCTCGGAAAGAAACATCCAACCCCAAGTGTTCGACGAGTGCGGGGTGTACCGGAGGGAATTTTCGGGTGGGGTCCACCTGCGGCTATATATATTCACCTACATACCTGCCTGACTCTTGTCATTCCCTGTGTTCTAGCCTTGCCTTGATGCCGATCCTAGAGGAGATCCAAGAGCGGCTCGCGCGGGTTCGCCAGACCTCAGCTGCTCGCGTAGCTGCCTTGACTGCTGTTCCGCCCGTTGTCCCGCAGGGTGACTCTGTCGAGCCCAACTCCAAGAGGGTGAAACCGTTTCCTCAAGCAGCCGAGCCCATTTATGATGACCTGAGAACCACCTTGGAGCATGGGACCAGCTCCTCCACTCTGCCTGCCCCTGCAAAGGGCAAGAATATTGTTGTCATCTACGACGGCCCGGACAGCCAGCTTGATGGCATGGGGGGCACTACACCGCGAGACCCCACCCCGCGAGTCAAGAACACACTTGGTGACTCGCGATTCATAACTCCAAAGAACCGTCCTCGGGATCCATCCCCTCCCTTTGGGACCTTGGGGGTGAGCTCGCAGAAGCCGAACTCGCCGGTGCACGCCCCCTCCCCTCGGCGAGCTGTTGTGACCACGGTGGCGGGTGTGGAAACCATCCCCATCCCGGGATTCGAGCTCTCTCACCGGGAACGCGTGGCCCAGGGCGCGGGAAGGACCTGAGGTTTGTCCCTCCCCGCACCTCCTTGGAGTTGCCGAGCTCGTCAGGTAAACTTGGCCTTGAATTCTTATGCAATTTTCCAGCACATCTCCCCTTGCTGATATTTCTGTCTTCACAGCTCCCCCAACCAATCCGCTGTCGAGGAGTCTTCGCGGGCAGCCCATTACTCTCCCCTCCCCTCCCCGAGCTCGCTGGACTCTTACCTAGGCCCTAAAGTGGAGCAAAGCGAGCCGACGAGGAGGGGGGGTCAAGCTTTTCAAGAAACTTGTGTGCGGGCTGCGCGAGGTGCAGGAAGTCAACGAGGCGTTACAGCGCGACTACGCGCGTCTCGTTGACGAGGTGCGAAGCGGCCAGGCTGACGAGATGACGTCTCCTTCCCGGCTCCTGGATGAGATAGACGACGGCCTCTCGGTGGCGCAGAGGAATTTGGGGAGGATTCACGAGCTTCTCCGCGCGCGACAGTCTGGGGGATGGGGGATGCGAGGTCGGGGTAGATAGAAGGTGGCTCCCCCACCGAGCCGACCGACACTCGCCTCCTGGTTTTCCCTACCCGCGCGCCCTGTTTTCTTATTCCTGCACTTGATTGCTGTAATAAATAACTCAACATTCTTAGATGTGTGGTATTCAAATAATAAGTATTGTTTTTTTATTAATCTTAGCTTGGGGATGAAATGCGCCGGAAGTTGGCAAGTTGGGGGTTGGCGAGCTGGGACGGCGAGCTGGGCCGATTGGACAGCTTGACCCCAGATTTTTTTTTCTATAAATAGGCCCCCCACCAACCATGCACTGTCGCCTTAACTGTGCTTTTTCTCTCTCTTCCTGTGCCCCTTCTCTTTCGTATTCGCTCTCCACCCCTTTCTGCGAGCATGGACAAGACTAATCCTGACGGCGACGCCCGCACCAAATGCGCCCAACATTTCAGAGACTACTGATTCTTTGAAGGGCACACCAGCGAGGCCGAGCTCGCTGAATTTGTTGGCGACCATGTGCCGCCCGGCTTTGAAGCTCGCCGGCCCAGGGAGGGGGAGACCATCAACACCTTCTATGGCGATGAACTCGCGTTCCCCATCTCGCACTTTGAGGTGGGGTTGCGACTCCCCCTTTGGCCGGAAATCCGCCAAATCTTGAAGTACTACGGCGCGGTGCCCGCGCAACTGAACTCGAACGCCATCGCCATGATGGTGGCGTTCGCGAGCTACCTCCGGCGAGAGAGGATAGAGTTCAACCTGACGGTGTTCAGGAAACTCTTTTCCTACAAGGCGATGCCGGATGGCGTGCCTACTTCATGGGCTCGCTGATCAAGTCTCAAGATCGCGAACAAGCACCGCAATTGGATGACGAAGATCGCCTTCATCAAGGGTGATCTCGGCAACATCCCTTTCTCTCCCCAGCAGAAGGCCGAGGAGGTCTACCGCCCGCCTGCCGTGTCCGACAATGATGCCGACCTCCACAAGTTCTTCCTCCACAAGGACTTCGAGGTCGCCTTCCTGCAAAGTGGCCTCGACGCGCTCCGCCCCGTTCTGCCCGGCGAAGGTATTGTTTTCTCCCCATTGCCGAGCTCGCCACATTGACCTGAAAATCTGCGTCTATTTATAGGCGAGGTTAGGAGTGTGGTCACTGCCCTTGTGAA
Organism: Platanthera guangdongensis; assembly: GCA_039583875.1. Lineage (NCBI taxonomy): Eukaryota > Viridiplantae > Streptophyta > Magnoliopsida > Asparagales > Orchidaceae > Platanthera > Platanthera guangdongensis. The sequence goes on along the minus strand of CM077157.1, from coordinate 34,566,592 downwards.
TAGAGTCACCATCCCAGCTCGCAGCCAGCACAACCCAGCCCGCCGAGTCCGCAAGGACTTGGCCAGACTCCAGCCAACTCGCCAGGCGCCAAGTCAAGGTCAGACCGCCACCAGGCGGACACCGCGCCAGTCTGCACTGCTCGCAAGCACTGCACCAGTCCGCCATACTGCACAACACATGGACACAACTATAGCCCATACTGCAACAATCCGCACGCCATATACGGACATGACGACAGTCCACACAACTCGAGAACAAACGCCACAGCCCGCCACACGAGTCTACGAGCAACAGGCAGATCGCCCGGTCAACAACGGACTCGGCGGGCACTGCATTAGTCCGCCGCACAAGTCCACGACCAACAGGCAGATCGTCCGGTCAACAGCAGACTCTGCGAACATTGCGAACACCCTGTACTTGTCACACAGTGTGACCAAGTCCAGCAACCCACCAAACAACTGGCGTGAGCTAGGCGGACACGAAACTCAAACCGCCAACTCCATGGACAGTCCGCCACAAGAATGCGGCTAACACCCACCGCATCACCGGAGAACTCGGCAAGGACCAAAGCCGATCTCCAAAACCAGTCCGCAATAGCGGACTCCGCGGACGCTAACCGAGTCCGCCACATCTCCACGGATTTAATCTCCAATCTGCTCGGTTACTTCAAGAACAAGATTTGCAGAACCACATGCCGAGTTGAAGACCGCCAAAGACAGACCGCCCAGACCGCTCCACTAGACGCCCAAGCCGTCAAGTCTACCCTGATCACTGACCACCCAGGCCGCGGACTCAGACCGCGCGGTCTGCTCCATCACTCACTTTCACTTCATAATTTTCAACAGTTTAAGACTTAAAACTTTTAGATTTCACATTTAAGAGTGAGCTTGGGATCAATTCGTTTCGATGGAACCAAGGATTTGGATTTGGAATTGGAGGCTCAATTGCAATTCTGTAGTTCGGTTATGCGTTTGAAGAGTTGAATTGTAATTCCAAATATGAATTCCAATTGGAGAATCCTGGCCTTGGTCAGGACTCATTAATACATATAAGATGTTCTATGCATTGATAAGTATTATTTTTCTCCTTTTATTATTATTATATGCTTGTTGTCCTGTTTGAAGAGTTGATTTGGGGGAAGTTTTTTTCTCGAGAACTCAAGTGACGTCGATTTAAATAATATTTTAATAACGGCTCGATGTCTTATAGGTCATAGCTGCATCCACCAACAATTGATGTGTATGAGGAAGACAATTCCCAACCCTTGATTTGATTCAAGATGTTAACCCTAGAAGTGTACAAGTAAGACCAACGATCGTGTGATAAAATCAATGACGAACGTGCATTGGTAGTAATCGTGAAGCTTGTGGCGGATACTTTTGACGGTGAAGATTCCCAGTTTGTGGAATGCCTGGTTGAGTTAGGGTAGAATAGCTATACAGATGTCGTTAGCGTTACCCGCTTCGAGTTAATTAATCCACTACATGATGTCTGTTAAATCGTGATCGCGTCGCCGACCATATGAGGTACGTGGCTAACCTAAATCCTATTCTAGGTCTGGGCAGTGATAAGGATCCTAAGTCTAATGTGTCTATTCACTCCTAAAGCGGATGGTTAGACATAGCCATTTAGTGGTTCCATGATTTTGGTAGAGACAATGATGGATCAGTGATTGATCGGGTAGAATAACTAAATAGACGTTAGCAATAACCACTTCAAGATAATTTATCAACGACATGATGTTTGTTAAATCATGGCTGTGCCATCAACCATATGAGGCGACTAACCCAAATCCTATTTTAGGGTCAGGGATGAGTTTAGGTCCCCTACTGGATGCGCTCTCGCACCTAAAAACATGTATTAAATTTTATGGTTTGGCGGAGGTGAGAGTTATTTAGGCTTGATGTTGGGTAGAGTAACGAGTTGTTAACCTCCCCTAGTTGGTGACCTACATTGTACGTTACTCTGTTTTTATGAAAAGATACGGTGTGAACGTATGTGACGGGTTGTCTAGCTCTGCCGGTGGCACACTTTGGAGGGTTTGTACAACGACTCTAGGACAGCATCATGGTTGAACAACAACATGCGTCCAAGCTTATATAGTTTGTTGTTTGTGTAGGTGTTAGCCACCTGAAGTTCGACTTGAGTTATGCCTAAGTTCTTTTATTTGTTCCGCCAGTATGGGCGAAGACCTGAGCACGGGCTCAGACAACCGTACGTAAGGTCTAGGGATGATTGTGCTTAAATACCCTAGAAGTGACCAGGACGTTCTACTGCCACCGTTTGGTCACGATGGTGGTACCTGCGGGCTTAGCTAGCCCACGAATAAGTGTCCCGGTTGTTAGTTTGTACTTGATTTTGATCGAATGCTTGCGTCTCGGCACTGTGTGTTTGTTAAGTATATGTCGACATAGAAATCAAATGTACTTGTGATGATGTTGTGGAGTTTTTGGTTGGACATTTACTTATTACTAGCCTCATCTCTTTATTGGATATCATTTCCTTATTGTATTAGTTTAGCATCATTGGGTGCGTGAGTGTGGACACCGTTAAGTTCGAAATTGTAGGTTATAATCATTGTTCAATTTATTATGTACTTATACTTGATAGCCTACTAGTTGTACCTTCATTTCTTTACTATAAGTACCTTGTCCATTTGCTCATATATGATAGCTTGCTAGTTGTTCTTATCTTATTACTATATCTATACTCGTCTGCTATACTTGCATAGTATACCTCTTGTCACTTCCTGCAATGTGGTATTTCCCTCCCTTAAGCTTTAGGGCTTTGGGGGGAGCGGGAAGAACCACCTGTCTAGTTTGACTGACATGTTCGTGCTCATTATTTTTAGGTGGAGACTCAGTCGATGGCGATGCAACCAAAATTGTGGGTGTTTTCAGGAGCTATGACATGGACTCGGCGTGGACTTGACGTGGATTCGACGTGGACTTGACCTGGGCATGACGTGGAGCTAGAAGGTTTACATAGAATGCATGGTTGCTAGCCTTAACAACATCACCGACCACATGTAGGTTATAGTCTTGCATCTTTTTATATAATAGTTTTATGTCCGGCTCGTCATGTTTACTTGTGAGCTCCCGGACCTTCTATAGACTGTTGTACCCGGACTATGAGGCCATCATGCCGTTGTTGTGGTTATTTTTGTCTTGTGTTTATTTACTCATGCATTTTTGTGGTTGCTATGTAACTACTAGTCTTCCGCTAGTACTTCTTCCGCTACTGCTCATAGTGTACCCTGGTTGGGGTGTGATGGTTGTTCGCTGAGCACCATCATCGGTTCATAACTTTAGAAGAGAATGATGAGAGATGGTTGAGACCTTCATATCTCTACTCTTTTGTTGTTCCCTTCTTTACCGTGGATTGGCGGTGTCGTGCGATAAGATACCCTGGTCGTGCTTAGTTCCGAAGGGGGGGTCTTACAGTTTGCGCGTTTGACTCACTCTCGAGTTAAGGAGGTTAGACTCTCTAGATTGAGAGAGCGCTAAGTGACCCACAACAATTTTGAAGCTGTCTAAGTCAACATTTCAATTTGTTGTGGAGTTTCAGGAGAATGTGAAATTTTGTTGCAACCATGTGCATGTTATTTGAAAGAAGATGAGTTCACCTGGAAGACATGTTGCAGACCAAGATCTGAGAGAGAAGTTACCTTAAAAATACCAAATTGATGAAGAACGTGTAGTTTGTGGTAACATAGACTAGATTTTCATTATTAATTCTCCTGCTGATGGCGAGTTCTTGTGCAAAATTTTGTGAGCTCTTCCTTAAGAATGCTGACATGTTCATGCAGGGGCAGTTCAGATGCACGACTTGGATTTTTGCATAACCCGCCTCATCATAATGGTTTGTGATACTGAATAAGCTATCTTCAAGAGCTTGTTTCGTCCATCCAAGTCGGGATGAAGGAGGTACTTCGCGCTAGTTTTATCAAGAAGTTTAGTATACTGATTGGATTTTGAATGTCTGGTGGAGAAAATGAATGAAAAGTGAAGGGTATGCAAAGACTTGACTAATTTGAATCCGATTTTCTCAAAACACAGTTGCTTTAGGCTCTGCTTGGTGGGATTTATTTTCATCGTTCAAGCGGTTACGACCGCATGAATCTTATCTAAATTAAAGTCCGGTTCATGCGATCGTAACCGCAAGACCGGTCAAAATTAGTCCCCCCAAACTGAGCTTAGACTCTGTTTGGGAGGACTTATTTTCATCGGTCAAGCGGTTACAACCGCATGAACCAGACCTTAATTATGATCCAGTTCATGCGGTCGTAACCGCTTGACCGGTGAAAATAAGTCCCCCCCAAATAGAGCCTTAGTCAACTTAACGATAGACTATCCTATTATGAGATCCACGATTGTTTTTGCTGGTTATCACCAAATTAAGTTGCATCCAAACGACAAAGGGAATGTGGTCATGTTTCAGGGTTTGGAACATGCATGGGGTAGGGGTTGCTTATACAAAAATGATAGATGTGGTGTTTAAAGAAGAGAAACTAAGGAATAATGATGTAAACAATGATGAAATGCTCTTCAAGAGGACGCATTGACAGCATGCATGTTCCTGATTTGTATGATAAATTCAAAGCAAGTACTTGGCAACTCACAGGGTGTGTGCTTAATCTTAACATCCATGCTACCCATGTTACAAGAATGCATGTAGGAAAGGCATCCCTTGGAAGGCAGTAACTTGTTACTAAGGCTCTATTTGTTTGGGCGTTTCGCAACTCCGTTTTGGGCAAACGCCGCCGGAAGGAGGGTAAACAAATGAACCTCCGCCGACGTTTGCTCCGTTTCCACCCGCCCGCCTTGAGAAACGCCCCCAAAAGCTCCGTTTGGAGTAGCCACCTCCCCCCTCCGATTCGAACTCTCCGTTTTCACCAGCCGGATTAACCCGCCACCGCTAAAACAAATGAAGCCTAAGTAGTAGTGGTAAAGTGTAGGTACTGAGATTGCTGACTACTGTTCTGTTACATGTGATAGTTCTTGGTATCTTACCGTCTCGCAGAGAAAGATGACATCACAAACACAAGATTTTCATTTCTCTTAGACTCTATTTGTTTGGGCGTTTCGCAACTCCGTTTTGGGCAAACGCCGCCGGAAGGAGGGTAAACAAATGAACCTCCGGCGGCGTTTGCTCCGTTTCCACCCGCCCGCCTTGAGAAACGCCCCAAAAAGCTCCGTTTGGAGCAGCCACCTCCCCCCTCCGGTTCGAACTCTCCGTTTCCACCCGCCGGATCGACCCGCCACCGCTAAAACAAATGAAGCCTTAAACACAAGATTTTTGTTACATGTGATTGAATTTTTCACTTTAGTCATTGAAAGATTACACAATTTGATTCAGTGCATTATTGCCTTATTTAGTTTTTTGTCAAAATCTTTTAGAATGTGTTTAAAAAAATTCATGTCCAACGGTGCCTACTTGATAAAATATGGATGTTTATATTGACAGTCCCCATATAGATATTGGTAGCCCAAAGATAATGACAGCCTAAAATATGACTATTGGCAGCCCGATGGATATTGACAGCCCAAAAATTTGATTTTTAAATATACATTTTTAGAAAAAGTGATCAACATGAAAATTGTAGATCTTGACGAGATCTACAACTTTCATGGTGAACACTTTTTCTAATGTAATATAGTAGGCATATTTCCAAAAGGCGCGGCACCCGGGAGGAACTAGCATAGTTCTGCCCGGGTGCCGCGCCTTTTGGAAATATGCCTACTATATGATATTTTTAGAAAAAGTGTTCACCATGAAAGTTGTAGATCTCGTCGAGATCTACAACTTTCATGGTGAACATTTTTTCTAAAAATGTCATATAATAGACCTATTTTCAAAAGACGCGTGTTCCACATTTTGGACTGCTATTAGCAGCCATATTATGTATGTTTTTTATTATTTTGCTGCACTGCCAATATCCAAAACTGAGTTGTCAATATAAACGACCTAAAATATTCATATTTTGCATCTTCATGAATGTCAAGGGATCACCTAAAATGTCACAATGTGTTAAAATAACAAGCTTCAAACTCCACTTTTTTTCGGGCTGGGCCCGGAGGGTCTTTCCGGGCCCGTTATTTTTGAACATTAGTCCTGACTATAAATAAACATTAAATAAAAAAAGAATCGAATATAAATTGTAATAAACATTTATTAATAAAAAAATTTTTAAACAGAATAATAATAATAGTAATAAATTAATAATACCGAGTGTTATTTTATAGAAATATCTTGTTTATAGACTTTATTTATGGAAGGCAAGGCTTAACAACGGCTAGTTGGTCCGTTTCTGTTCGGGAGAGAGAGAGAGAGGGGGCGGGAGGAAGGAGAGAGGAATGGCTTCTCCTCCGGCAAGGAGCTTCTCTTTCTTGGTCCCTATTTCTCCTCCGGCGAGGACCTACGAATCAAGGCAGACGGCGTTCTCCGTTCTCCCATTTCCATTAACTCCTAAGATTCGAGCCCTACTCTGTTTTTACTGTTTCGATTTCATATATCCTTTTGAGTTTTTTTTTTCTGATTCTCCAGTTTAGGCCCTTAGGGGAACCACGAAAAGTGTCTTTTTCTGTGAAAAAAATAAAGAAACTTTTTTGCACAGAACTCTCATCTTACCGGATTCTTATTTCTTTGATGATCCCCTTTCTAGGTTGAGTTGTGTTGTGGAATAATGTTGAGTTTAGGGTTATTGATAGTCTATTATAGGCTTAAGTTTTGTCGTTGAAAATGGGTTTTTGATCATTTGTTTATTAGGTTCTGAACTACTCATTTGGTTCATGCCCCTTATTAGGTTCAGCACTACCTATTTGGTCCATGCCCCTTAAGTTATTAGGTGCAAGTTATTATGCGCTCTTTTGTTCCGCCCTCCACCGTCACACGCATCGCAGTACACGGGGCACGGGGCATGGAGCAAGGAACATGGGGCAAGGAACATGGGGCAAGGAGGAGCAAGGAGGAGCAAACAACAAGGAGCAAGGAGATAATGCTGGATATAGGACGACAACGAAGGTGAAATGATGACAGACGTCGGGGGCTCCTCTGTCGTTTCCTCCTCTATCGTGCCCTCTTCTATTGCGCCCTCCACCGACGCACATATCGCAGTACACAGAAAAGAGGCATGGAATAAGGAGCAAGGATGAGCAAGGAGCAAGGAGCAAACACCAAGGAGCAGGGAACAAGGAGATAATGCTGGAAAGGGTACGACAACAGAGGTGAGATGACGACAGAAGGGAGAAGATGAATGGGGGTAGTGTAATGGCAGAGGTCGGGGGCTCCTTTGTTGTTCCCTCCTCTATCATGCCCTCTTCTACTGCGCCCTCTATCATCACACACATCGCAATACACATGACACGAGGCATGGAGCAAGGAGGAGTAAGGATCAAGCAACAAGGAGCAAGGAGTAAGTAGATATTGCTGGAAAGGGGATGACAACAGCGGTGGGATGACGACGGAAGGGGGACGACGAATGGGGGTAATGCAACGAAAGAGGTCGGGGGCTTCTCTGTCGTTCCCTCCTCTATCGTTCCTTCCTTTGTTGCTCCCTCCACCATCACACTCGTCGCAGTACACAGAGAACGAGGCATGGAACAAGGATCAAGGAGGACCAAGGAAGAGCAAGAAGGAGCAAGTAGCAAACACCAAGGAGCAAGAAAATATTGCTGGAAAGGGGACGACAACAAAGGTGGGATGATAAAAAAGGGGGAAGACGAATGGGGGTAGTGTAATGTCATAGGTCGGGGGCTCCTTTGTCGTTCCCTCCTCTATCGTGCCCTCTTTTATTGCGCCCTCCACCGTCACACACATCGCAGTACACATGGCACGAGGCATGGAGCCAGGAGGAGCAAAGAGGTGAAAGGATCAAGCAACGAGGAGCAAAGACTAAGTAGATAATGCTGGAAAGGGGATGACAACAGAGGTGGGATGACGACAAAAGGGGGTCGATGAATGGGGGTAGTGCAACGACAAGGGTCAGAGGCTTTTCTGTCGTTCCCTCCTCTATCGTGCCCTCTTTTGTTGCGCCCTCCACCACCACACTCGTCGCAGTATACAGAGCACGATGCAAGGAGCACACGACAAGAAGCAAGGAGCAAGGTGCAAGAAGCAGAAAAACACAAAACAAGCTACATCTGCTATAATTTAATTTAACAACATCTTTATTTCTTATATAATTATCTTATTATATTCATTGTTGATAAAACCTTAACTAATATTGTATAAGAGCAAGGAGTAAGGAGCAAAGAGAAAAGAACAAGAAGCAAAGAATAAGGATCAAGTAGCAAAGAGCAAATGAGAAGGGAGCAAGGAGCAATGAGATGATGCTGGAAAGGGGACGATAATGGTGGTGTGATGGCGACAGAAAGGGGACGACAAATGGGGGCAGTGAGATCCCACGCGTAGTGGTTATCGCTTAGATCGGGCATGTGGATCGTGTGTGCAGTTGTTACACATGTAACTCCCCATGACACGAGTGGGGGGAGCGGGAGAACCGGCTATTCATAGCCCGATTTTTCTATAAATTGGGGCCAACCCCATCACTCCCCAATTCTGCTCTTATATTTTTTTATTCCTTGAATCCATAAGCAGGTGCGCACGTTTTCGCACCCGGGAGAGCATTGTAGATATGTGCGCGTTCCGATGCCAGACGCGCTCTCTAGATATGCGCGCATTCTGGTGCCCAGACACACTTTCTAGATATACACGCGTTCCCGCCCCCAAGCGTGCGCTGTAGATCCGCACCAGTTCCAATGCCCGTGCATGCATTCCGGCGCCCAGGCGCACTTCTCTAGATATGCGCCCATTCTGGTGCCCGGACACACTTTCTAGATAAACTTCTTTTACTAATTTCAGCCACTAAACTTTACTAAAAAGCTGAATTCAGGCCCTTTCAACTTCTTTTACTAATTGAATTTAGGGCCAACAAATTTGCACTTAAATTTACTCTTCTTTTTGTCGATTTACCCTCTTTTCATGTCAATCCCTTTCTCTCATCGCTCTCTTTCTAGTTTCAACCCACTCTCAACCAAAGGAGATCCTTTGGTTCTGTTCAAAATTTTCATAATATATCCTATTCATTGCGGTTTTGGGGTGCAAGTCTGCACATACCCTACCAGAATCTAATCTTCACTCAATTTTTTACACATTTATGTTGTTTTAATTTATATTGTGGAATAATGTTGAGTTTAGGGTTATTGATAGTCTATTGTAGGCCGAGGTTTTGTCTTTGAAAATGGGTTTGATCATTTATTTATTAGGTTCTGCACTACCCATTTGGTCCATGCCCCTTATTAGGCTCAACACTACCTATTTGGTCCATACCCCTTAAGTTATTAGGTGCAAGTTATTATGCGCTATTTTGTTGCGCCTTCCACCGTCACACACATCGCAGTACACGGGGCACGAGGCATGGAGCAAGGAACATGGGGAAAGGAGCAAGGAGGAGCAAGGAGGAGCAAGGAGGAGCACAAAGGAGCAAGGATGAGCAAGGAGGAGCAAGGAGGAGCAAGGAGGAGCAAGGAGGAGCAAGGAGGAGCAAGGATCAAACAACAAGGAGTAAGGAGATAATGCTGGAAATAGGACGACACGTCGACAACGGAGGTGGGATGATGGCAGAAGGGGGGCGGCGAATGAGTGTAGTGTAACGACAGACGTCGGGGGCTCCTCTGTCGTTCCCTCCTCTATCGTGCCCTCTTCTACTGCGCCCTCCACCGTCACACACATCGCAGTACACATAAAACGAGGCATGGAACAAGGAGCAAGGATGAGCAAGGAGCAAGGAGCAAACACCAAGGAGCAAGGAGGAGCAATGAGCAAGTAGGAGCACAAGACAAGAAGCAAGGTGCAAGGAGCAGAAAGACATAAAACAAACTACATCTGCTATAGTTTAATTTAACCACATCTTTCTTTTTTAAATAATTATTTTATTATATTCATTGTTGATAGAACCTTAACTAATATGGTATAAGAGCAAGGAACAAGGAACAAGGAGCAAGGAGCAAGGAGCAAGAAACAAGGAACAAGGAGCAAGTAGCAAGGAGCAAGAAACAAGGAACAAGGAGCAAGTAGCAAGGAGCAAATGAGAAGGGAGCAAGGAGCAATGAGATGATGCTGGAAAGGGCACGATAATGGAGGTGTGATGGTGGCGGAAAGGGGACGACGAATGGGGGCAGCGGGATCTCGCGCGTGGTGGTTATCGCATAGATCGGACATGTGGATCTTGTGTGCGGTGGTTACGCATGTAACTCCCCATGACGCGAGTGGGGGGAGCGGGAGAACCGACTATTCGTAGTTTAAACTGTAATAAACATTTATTTAGCAATTTTTTTTAAACCGAAGAATAATAATAGTAATAACTATAATGTTAGTTTATAGAAATATTTTGTTTATAAACTTTATTTATGGAAGATTTTAATTAGGGTAATTTATGGAAGGCGAGGCTTAACAACGGCTAGTTGGTCAGTTTCTGTTCAGGAGAGAGGGAGGGGTCGGGGGTGGGAGCAGGGAGAGAGGAACGGCTTCTCCTCCGGCGGGGACCTAAGAATCAAGGCAGACGACGTTCTCCGTTCTCCCACCTTCATTAACTCCTAAGATTCGTGCCACTCTGTTTTTACTGGTTCGATTGCATCTCTGCATTCATAAGTCGCGCTCTCTCTGGCTCTGTGTCGCGCCCTCGTTCGTTTTGTGTTTTTTTCCTGTTTCATGATCATTTGTGATTTTGGAGTTTTTTCTGATTCTCCATTTAACTCTGATCTTACCAGATTCTTATTTATTTGATGATTGCCTTTCTCAGTGTAAATTCTCCACGGACATGTTGAGTTGTCAATCTTGCTCCATAGGTTTGCATTACGGGCTGTGAGAGTGCATTCACATATATTATACCTATTATGGGCTGTGAGAGTGCATTCACATATACTCATCCCATCTTATATCAAAAATTTCATAATATATCCTATTCATTGCGGTTACAGGGTTTGCACATACCCTATCAAAATATAATCTTCACTCAATTTCTTACACATTTATGTAGTTTTAATTTATATCGTGGAATAATGTTGAGTTTAGGGTTATTGATAGTCTATTATAGGCATAAGCGTTGGCATTGAAAATGGGTTTGATCATTTGTTTATTATGTTCTGCACTACCCATTTGGTCCATGCCCCTTATTAGGTTCAGCACTGCCCATTTGGTCTACGCCCCTTAATTTATTAGGTGCAAGTTATTGCGCGCTCTTTTGTTGCGCCCTCCACCGTCACACACATCACAATACACGGGCCACAAGGCATGGAGCAAGGAGCATGGAGCACGGAGCAAGGAGGAGCAAGGAGCAAGCAACAAAGAGCAAAGAGCAAACAACAAAGATCAAGAAGCAAGGAGATAATGCTGGAAAGGGGACGACAACAGAGGTGGGATGACAGCGAAAGGGGGATGACGAATGAGGGGTAGTGGAACGACAGAGATCGGGGCTCCTCTGTCGTTCCTTCCTCTATCATGTCATCTTTTATCGCGCCCTCCACCATCACACTTGTCGCAGTACACGAAGCACGATGCAAGGAGCACGAGACAAAGATCAAGGAGCAAGGAGGAGCAAAGAAGAGCAAGGAGGAGCAAGGAGGAGCAAGGAAGGGCAAGGAGCAAGGAGCAAGGAGGAGCAAGGAGCAAGGTGGAGAAAGGAGCAAGATATAATGCTGGAAAGGGGACGACAACAGAGGTAGGATGATGGCGGAAGGGGGACGATGAATGGGGGCAGGGGGATGATAAAGATCAGGGGCTCTTCTGCCGTTACCTCCTCTATCATGCCCTCTTTTATTAAGCCCTCCACCATCACACTCCTCGCAATACACGAAGCACGACACAAGGAGCACGATACAAGGATCAAGGAGCAAGGAGCAAGGACCAAAGAGCAAAGAGCAAAGAGCAGAAAGACACAAAACAAGCTACCTCAAGTATAGTTTAATTAAACCACATCTTTCTTTCCTATATAATTATCTTATTGTATTCATTGTTGATAGAAACTTAACTGATATAATATAAGAGCAAGGAGCAGAAATGAGACGATAACGGAGGTCTGATCATGACGTAAAGGGGACGACGAATGGGGGCAGTGGGACAACAGAGGTTGGGGGCTCCTATGTCATTCCCTCCTCTATCATGCCCTATTTTATTGCGCCCTCCACCGTCACGCTCATCGCAGTACATGAGGCACAGGACACGAGGCACGAGACAAGAAACAGAGAGCAAGGAGGAGCAAGGAACAAGGACGAGCAAGAAGGAGCAAGGAGCAAGGAGCAATAAACAGAAAGACATAAAAATGCTACGTATCGTATAGTTTAATTAAACTCCATCTTTCTTTCCTATGTTAGAAAGGGGACGACAATGGAGGTGAGATATGGTGGAAAGGGGACGACGAATGGGAGCAGTGGGATGACGACTGAGGTCAGGGGCTCTTATGTCTTACCCTCCTTTATCGCGCCCTCCACCATCACGCACTTCGCAGTACATGGGGCAAGAGGCAAGGAGCAGGGAGCATGGAGTAACGAGCTAAGAGCAAGGTGGAGCAAGGAGCACAAGGGAGCAAAGAGGAGCAAGGAGCACAAGGAAGCAAAGAGGAGCAAGGAGCAATGAGTAAGGTGCAAGCAACAAGGAACAAGGAGCAAAGAGATAATGCTGGAAAGGGGATAACGAGGTGGGATGATGACGGAAGGGGGACAACGAATGGGGGTTGTGGGATTGCAGAGGTCGGGGACTCCTCTATCATGTCTTCTTTTGTTGCGCCCTCCACCGTCACGCTCGTCGCAGTACACAGAGCACGACACAAGGAACACGAGGCAAGGATTAAGGATAAAAAACACTGAGCAAGGAGCAAGAAGCATAAAGACACAAAACAAGTTACGTCAAGTATTGTTTAATTAAATCACATATTTCATTCCTATATAATTATCTTATTGCATCTATTGTTGATAGAACATTAACTGATATGACATAAGTGAAAGAAGGAAGGAGCAGAAAGACACACCTGAGGAACTTAAGAGTTTTTTTAGCGTGGTTCTTTGGCCAATGTACCTTGCAGCTTGTATTGATACAAGCTACCTCAGGTATAGTTTAAATAAACCACAATTTTATTTTCTATATAATTATCATACTGTATTCATTATTGATAGAACCTTAACTGATATGGTATAAGAGTAAGTAGTAGCAAAACACAAAACAAGCTAGCTCAAGTGTAGTTTAATTAAACCACATTTTTCTTTCCTATATAATTATCTTAGAAGAGGGATGAGATATTCAAAGACTGAAGAAGATCTTTAAGTCACATTCAAAGGAGGTATTTTGATTTATAAAGTGAAGGGTTACCCATGAATCTTAATTTAGTATTTTTTAAATGACTATAAATAAAAATTAAATAAAAAAAGATTTGAATATAAATTGTAATAAACATTTATTTAACAAAAAAAAATAGACAGAATAATAATAAGAGTAATTTTGGATTCATATATCCTTTTGAGTTTTTTTTTTTGATTCTTCGTTTAAATCTGATCTTACCAAATTCTTATTTCTTTGATGATTGCCTTTCTCGGTGTAAATTCTCAACGGACATGTTGAGTTGTTAATCTTGCTCCATTGGTTTGCATTACGGGCTGTGAGAGTGCATTCACATATACTCATCCCATCTTATATCAAAATTTTCATAATATATCCTATTCATTGCGGTTACAGGGTACAAGTCTACACATACCCTATCAGAATCTAATCTCACTCAATTTTTTTACACATCTATGTAGTTTTAATTTATGTTGTGGAATAATGTTGAGTTTAAGGTTATTGATGGTCTATTATAGGTTTAAGTGCTGGCATTGGAAATAGGTTTGATCATTTGTTTATTAGGCTCTGCACTACCCATTTGGTCCATGCCCCTTAATTTATTAGGTGCAAGTTATTACGCGCTCTTTTGTTGCGCCCTCCACCGCCACACACATCGCAGTACACGAGGCACGAGACATGGAGCAAGGAGCAAGGAGCAAGGAGGAGCAAGGAGCAAGGAGGAGCAAAGAGTAAGGAGCAAGGAAGAGCAAAAAGCAAGGAGCAAGAATGTGCAAGGAGGAGCAAGGAGCAAGAAGATAATGTTGGAAATGGTACGCTAGTGGAGGGGGGATGAGGACAGATGGGGGAAGACAAATGGGGGCAGTGGGACGATAGAGGTCGGGGGCTCCTCTGTCGTTCCCTCCTCTATTGTGCCCTCTTTTGTTGCGCCCTCCACCACCACACTCGTCGCAGTATGCAGAGTATGATGCAAGGAGCACGAGTCAAGGATCGAGGAGCAAGGAGCAATGAACAAGGTACTAGGAGCAAAAAGACACAAAACAAGTTATATCTACTGTAGTTTAATTAATCAACATATTTATTTCTTATATAATTATCATATTATATTCATTATTGATAGGACCTTAACTGATATAGTATAAGAGCAAGGAGCTAGAAGCAAAGAGCAAAGAGCAAGGAGTAAGGATCAAGGAGCAAGAAGCAAGGAGCAAATGAGAAGGGTGCGAAGAGCAAGATGATGCTGGACAGGTGACGACAACGGAGGTGGGATGGAGGCGGAAAGGGAACGGTGAATGGGGCAGTGGGACGACGACAGAGGTTGGGGGCTCTTCTGTCGTACCCTCCTCTATTGTGCGCTCTTTTGTTGCGCCTTCCATCATCACGCACCTCGAAGTACACGGGGCACAAGACAAGGAGCAAGGAGGAAGGAACATGGAGCATGGAGCACGAAGGAGCAAGGAACAAGGAAGTGCAAGGAGCAATGAGATGATGCTGGAAAGGGGACAACAACGGAGGTGGGATGGCGGCGAAAGGGGACGACGAATGGGGGCAGTGGGACGACGACAATGGTCAGGGGCTCTTCTGTCGTACCCTCCTCTATCTTGTGCGCTTTTCTTGTGCCATCCATCGTCACCCACATCGCAGTACACAGGGCATGAGGCAAGGAGCAAGGAGGAAGGAGCATGGAGCATGGAGCAAGGAGGAGCAAGGAGGAGCAAGGAGGAGCAAGGAGGAGCAAGGAGCAAGGAAGAGCATGGAGCAAGGAGCAAGCAACAAGGAAGACGAGGCTGTGAGAGTGCATTCACATATACTGATCCCATCATATATCAAAATTTTCATAATATATCCTATTCATTGTGGTTACAGGGTGCAATTCTGCACATACCCTCTCAGAATCTAATCTTCACAAAATGTTTTATACATTTATGTAGTTTTAGTTTATGTTGTGGAATAATGTTGACTTTAGGGTTATTAATAGTCTATTATAGGCTTAAGTTTTGACGTTGATGGGTTTGATCATTTGTTTATTAGGTTTCGCACTACCCATTTGGTCCATGCCGCTTATTAGGTTCAACACTACCCATTTGGTCCATGCCCCTTAATTTATTAGGTGCAAGTTATTACACGCTCTTTTGTTGCGCCCTCCTTCACCATCACACACATCGCGGTATACGGGGCACGAGGCATGGAGCAAGGAGCATGAAGCAAAGAGTAAAGAGGAGCAAGAAGCAAGTAATAAGGAGCAGAGAGAAAGGAGGTAATGAGGGAAAGGGGACGACAACAAAGGTGGGATGACGACAGAAGGGGGACGACGAATAGGGGTAGTGGGACGACAGGGGTCGGGGGCTCCTCTATCGTTCCCTCCTATAGCATGCTCTCTTATATTGCGCCCTCTACCGTCACACACATCGCAGTACACAGGGCACGAAGTATGGAGCAAGGAGCAAGGAGCAAGGAGCAAGCAACAATGATCAAGGAGGAGCAAGGAGCAAATGAGGAGATAATGCTGGAAATAGTACGACAATGTAGGTGGAATGATGGCGCAAGGGGGACGACGAATGGGGGCAGTTGGACGACAGAGGTCGGGGGCTCCTCCGTCATTCCCTCCTCTGTCATGCCCTCTTTTATTAAGCCCTCCACCATCACACTCATCGCAATACACGAAACACAACACACGGAGCACGATACAAGGATCAAAGATCAATGAGCAATGAGCAGAAAGACATAAAACAAACTACCTAAGTATAGTTTAATTAAATCATATCTTTTTTCCCTATATAATTATCTTATTGTATTTATTGTTGATAAAAAACTTAACTAATATAGTGTAAGGGCAAGGAGCAGAAATGGGACGACAACGTAGGTGGGATGATGACGTAAAGGGGACGACGAATGGTGGCAGTGGGGCAACAAAGGTTAAGATATCTTATGTCATTCCCTCCTTTATCATGTCCTATTTTATTGCACCCTCCACCATCACACTCATCGCAGTACATGAGGCACGAAGCGCGATGCAAGGAGCAGAAAGCAAGGAGGAGCAAGGAACAAGGTGTAAGGAGGAGCAAGAAGCAGGGAGCAGAAAGACATAAAAAAGCTACGCCAGGTATAGTTTAATTAAACTACATCTTTCTTTCCTATGCTGGAATGGGGACGACAATGTATGTGGGATGATGACGGAAATGGGACAACGAATGGGGGTTGTGGGATGACGGTAGAGGTCGGGGGCTCCTCCGTCATACCCTCCTTTAACGTGGTCTCTTTTGTTGCGCCCTCCACCATCACGCACGTCGCAGTACACAGGGCATGAGGCAAGGAGCAAGAAGCATGATGGAGTTAAGAGCAAGATGGAGCAATGATCAAGGGGGATCAATGAGCAATGAGCAAGGTGCAAGCAACAAGGAGCAAAGAGATAATGCTGGAAAGAGGACGACAATGAAGATGGGATGACGACATAAGGAGGACGACAAATGAGGGCAGTGGGACAGCAGAAGTCAGGGGCTCCTCTATCGTGCCCTTTTTTGTTGCGCCCTCCACCGTCATGCTCGTTGCAGTACACAGAGCACGAGGCAATGATTAAAGATCAAAAAGCAATGAGTAAGGAACAAAAAGCAGAAAGACAAAACAAGCTACTTCAAGTATAGTTTAATTAAACAACATCTTTCTTTCTTATATAATTATCTTATTGCAACCATTATTGATAGAACTTCAACTGATATGGTATAAGAGAAAAGAGGAAAGAGCAGAAAGACACAAAACAAGCTACCTCAGGTATAGTTTAAAATAAACCACATTTTTCTTTCCCATGTAATTATCATATTGTATTCATTATTGATAGAACCTTAACTGATATGGTATATGAACAGTGAGTAGAAAAACACAAAACAAGCTACATAAAGTATTGTTTAATTAAACCACATTTTTCTTTTGTATATAATTATCTTATTGAATTCATTATTAGTAGAACCTTAACTGATATGATATACGAGCAAGGACCAATGAATAAGAAACAAGGAGCAAGGAGCAATGAGCAAGAAGCAAGGAGCAAGGAGCAAGTAGCAAGGAGCATGGAACAAGGAGCAATGGGCGAAAATGAGACAACAACAGAGGTGAATGACAATGTAAGGGGACGATGAATGAGGGCAGTGAGACGGTAGAGGTCGAGGGCTCTTCTCTCGCCCCCTCCTCTATCGTGCCCTATTTTATTGCGCTCTCCACCGCCACGCTTATCACAGTACACAGGGAATGGGGCACGAGGCAAGGATCAAGGGGGAATAAGGAGAAGGGAGCAAGGAGATAATGATGGAAATGGGACGACAACGGATGTGGGATAATAACAAAAGGGGGACGACGAATGTGGGCAGTGGGATGGCAGAGGTCAAGGGCTCCTCTGTAATTCCCTCCTCTATTGTGCTATCTTTTGTTGCGCCCTCCACCGCCATGCTCGTCGCAGTACACAAAGTACGATGCAAGGTGCACAAGACAAGGATCAAAGATCAAAAGGCACAGAGCAAGGAGCAGAAAAGCACAAAACAAGCTACCTCATGTATAGTTTAATTAAACAACATCTTTCTTTCCTATATAATTTTTTTATTGTATCCATTGTTGATAGAACATTAACTGATATGGTATAGGAGCAAGGAGCACGGAACAAAAAGACATAGAACAAGTTATCTCAGGTATAGTTTAAATAAACCATCTTTCTTTCCTATATAATAAACATATTGTATTCATTATTGATAGAACCTTAACTGATACGGTATAAGAGCAAGGAGCAAGAAGCAATAAGATACAAAATAAGCTACCTTAGGTATAGTTTAGTTAAATCACATCTTTTTTTCATATCTAATTATCTTATTATATTGATTGTTGATAGAATTTTAACTGATATGATATAGGAGTAAGGAGCAAGGAGCAAGTAGCAAGGAGCAAGGAGCAAGGAGCAGAAAAACACAAAACAAGCCACCTAAGGTATAGTCTAATTAAACCACGTATTTCTTTCATATAAAAATATCTTATCGCATTCATTATTGATAGAACATTAACTGATATGATATATGAGCAAGGAGCAGAAAAACACAATACAAGCTACCTAAGGCATAACTTAATTAAACCACATCTTTCTTTACTATAAATTATCTTATTGTATTCATTATTGATAGAACTTTAACTGATACGGTATGAGAGCAAACAACAAAAAAACAAGGAGCAAAAAGACACAAAACAAGCTACCTCTGGTATTTTTTAATTAAATCACATCTTTCTTTTCTATATAATTATCTTATTGTATTCATTATTGTTAGAACATTAACTGATATATTGTATAGGAGCAAGGAGCAAAGAGGAAGGAGAAATGAGCAAGGAGCACAGAGCAAAAAGACACAAGACAAACTACCTTAGGTATAATTTATTAAACCACATCTTTCTTTTCTATATAAATTTTATTGTATTCATTAGATAGAACCTAAACTGATATGGTATAGGAGCAAGGACCATGGAGCAAGGAATAAGGAGCAAGGACCAAGGAGCGCAAAGCAAGGACAATGGAGCAAGGAGTAAAGAGCAGAAAGACACAATACAAGCTACCTCAGGTATAATTTAATTAAACCACATCTATCATTCTTTTATAATTATCATATTGTATTCATTGTTGATAAAAACTTAACTAATATGGTATATAAGCAGGAACAAACAACATGGAGCAAAAAACAAGGAGCATAAAGACAAAAAATAAGCTACCACAGATATAGTATAATTAAATAACATCTTTCTTTACTATATAATTATCTTATTATATGCATTGTTGATAGAACCTTAACTAATATGCTATAGGAGCAAGGAACAAGAACCAAGGAGCAAGGAGCAAGAACCAAGGAACAAGGAGGCTGGAGCAAGGAGCAAGAAACATGGAGCAGAAAGACACAAAACAAACTACCTCAGGTATATTTTAATAAACCTGATCTTTCTTTTCGATATAATTATCTTATTGTATTCATTATTGATAGAATCTTTAACAGATATGGTGGAATAAGGAGCAAAGAGCAAGAAGCAAGGAGCAAGGAGCAAGCAGCAAGGAGCAGAAAGACACAGAACAATCTATCCCATGTATAGTTTAATTAAACTACATCTTTCTTTCTTATATAATTATCTTATTATGTTCATTGCCAATAGAACTTTAAAGAGCAAGGAGCTGAAAGACAAAAAACAAGATACCTCATGTATAGTTTAATTAAATCATATCTTTTCTTTCTTATATAATTATCTTATTATATTTTATTGTGATTGAATCTTATCAGATATATTTTAGGAGCAAGGAGCATGAAGCATGGAGCAAGGAGCAAGGAGCAAAATGGTACAAAAAAGCTTGCTCAAGTATAATTTAATTAAACTACATCTTTCTTTCATATATTATCTTATTGTCTTCATTGATTATAGAATCTTAACTGATATTGTATAGGAGCAAAGAACAAAAAACAAGGAGCAGGAAGATACAAAATAAGCTACATCATGTATAGTTTAATTAAAGCACATCTCTCTTTCTTGTATAATTATCTTATTGTATTCATTATTAATAAAATCTTAACTAATATGGTATAGGTACAAGTAAAAAGGAGCAAGGTGTAAGGTGCAAAAAGACACAAAACAAGCTATCTCAGGTATAGTTACTTAAACAATATATTTCTTTCCTATATAATTATCTTATTGTATTCGTTGTTGATAAAACCTTAACTGATATGGTTAGGAGCAAAAAACGAAGAGCAAGGAGCAAAAGCAAAGAGCAAGGAACAAAAAGACACAAGACAAACTACCTCGTGTATAGTTTAATTAAACCACATCTTTCTTTCCTATATAATTATCTTATGGTATTCATTGTTGATAGAATCTTAACTTATATGGTATAGGGGAAAGGACCAAGGAGAAAATAACAAGGAAAATAGCAAGGAGCAGAAAGACACAAACCGAGTTATCTCAGGTATAGTTTAATTAAACCATATTTTATTTCTTATATAATTATCTTATTATATTCATTATTAATAAAACCTTAAATGATATGTTATAGGTGCAATGAGCAAGAAGCAAATAACAAGTAGCAGGAAGTAAGGACTAAGGAACAAGGAGCAAAAGACACAAAATAAGCTTCCTCAGGTATAGTTTAATTAAATCACATTTTCATTTTTTTATAATTATCTTATTGTATTCATTGTTTAAAAAAACTTAACTAATATAGTATCGGAGTAAGAAGCAAGGAGTAAGGAACAAGGTGAAGGAGCAAGGACAAAGAAGTTAGTAGCATGGAGCAAGGAGCAAGAAGCATAAAAACACAAAACAAGTTACCTCAGGTATAGTATAATTAAACCACATCTTTATTTCTTATATAATTAATTATCTTATTATATTCATTGCTGATAAATCTTTAACTGATATGATTTATAAGCAAGGAGCTTGGAGCAAGGAGCTTGGAGCAAAGAGCTTGGAGCAAGAAGCAGAAAGACGCATAACATGTTACCTCAGGTATAACTTAATTAAACCATGTCTTTTTTTTCTATATAATTATCATACTGTATTCATTATTGGTAGAATCTTAACTGATATGATATAAGCGCAAGGAGCAAGGTGCAAAAAGACACAAAACCAGCTACCTCAATTATAGTTTAATTAAACCATCTTTCTTTTATATCTAGTTATCTTATTATATTAATTATTGATAGAACTTTAATTGATATGATATAAGAGCATGGAGAAAGGAGAAAGGAGAAAGGAGCAATGAGTAGAAAGATACAAAACAAATTATCTCAGGTATAGTTTAATTAAATAACATCTTTCTTTACTATATAATTATCTTAATGTATTCATTATTAATAGAACCTTAATTAATATGGTATATAAGCAAGGAACATAAAGACACAAAACAAGGTATTTCAGGTATAGTTTAATTAAACCACATCTTTATTTTATATATAATTATCTTATTGTATTCATTATTGATAAAACCTTAACTAATATGGTATAAAAACAAGTAGCAAGGAGCAAAAAGCACGGAGCAGAAAAACATAAAACAAGCTACCTTCGGTATTTTTAAATTAAATCATATCTTTCTTTCTTATATAATTATCTTGTTGTATTCATCATTGATAAAATCTTAACTGATATGGGTGCATGTTGTTTAAGTTAAGTTATTACACGCTCTTTTGTTGCGCCCTCCCTCACCATCACACACATCGCGGTATACGGGGCACGAGGCATGGAGCAAGGAGCATGAAGCAAGGAGTAAAGAGGAGCAAGAAGCAAGTAATAAGGAGCAGAGAGAAAGGAGGTAATGAGGGAAAGGGGACGACAACAAAGATGGGATAACGACGGAAGGGGGACGACGAATAAGGGTAGTGGGACGACAGAGGTCGGGGGCTCCTCTATCGTTCCCTCCTATATCATGCTCTCTTATATTGCGCCCACTACCGTCACACACATCGCAGTACACAGGGCACGAAGTATGGAGCAAGGAGCAAGGAGCAAGCAACAATGATCAAGGAGGAGCAAGGAGCAAACAAGGAGATAATGCTGGAAATAGTACGACAATGTAGGTGGAATGATGGCGCAAGGGGGACGACGAATGGGGGCACTTGGACGACAGAGGTCGGGGGCTCCTCCGTCATTCCCTCCTCTATCATGCCCTCTTTTATTAAGCCCTCCACCATCACACTCATCGCAATACACGAAACACAACACACGGAGCACGATACAAGGATCAAAGATCAATGAGCAATGAGCAGAAAGACATAAAACAAACTACCTAAGTATAGTTTAATTAAATCATATCTTTTTTTCCTATATAATTATCTTATTGTATTTATTGTTGATAAAAACTTAACTAATATAGTGTAAGGGCAAGGAGCAAAAATGAGACGACAATGTAGGTGGGATGATGACGTAAAAGGGACGACGAATGGTGGCAATGGGACAACAAAGGTTAAGAGATCTTATGTCATTCCCTCCTTTATCATGTCCTATTTTATTGCACCCTCCACCATTACACTCATCGCAGTACATGAGGCACGAAGCACGAGGCAAGGAGCAGAGAGCAAGGAGGAGCAAGGAACAAGGTGTAAGGAGCAAGAAGCAAGGAGCAGAAAGACATAAAAAAAGCTACGCCAGGTATAGTTTAATTAAACTACATCTTTCTTTCCTATGCTGGAATGGGGACGACAATGTATGTGGGATGATGGCGGAAATGGGACAACAAATGGGGGTTGTGGGATGGCGGTAGAGGTAGGGGGCTCCTCCGTCATACCCTCCTTTAACGTGCCCTCTTTTGTTGCGCCCTCCACCATCACGCACGTCGCAGTACACAGGGCATGAGGCAAGGAGCAAGAAGCATGATGGAGTTAAGAGCAAGATGGAGCAATGATCAAGGGGGATCAAAGAGGATCAATGAGCAATGACCAAGGTGCAAGCAACAACGAGCAAAGAGATAATGCTGGAAAGAGGACGACAATGAAGATGGGATGACGACATAAGGATGACGACAAATGAGGGCAGTGGGACAGCAGAAGTCAGGGGCTTCTCTATCGTGCCCTTTTTTTGTTGCGCCCTCCACCGTCATGCTCGTTGCAGTACACATAGCACGAGGCAATGATTAAGGATCAAAAAGCAATGAGTAAGGAACAAAAAGCAGAAAGACAAAACAAGCTACTTCAAGTATAGTTTAATTAAACAACATCTTTCTTTCTTATATAATTATCTTATTGCAACCATTATTGATAGAACTTTAACTAATATGGTATAAGAGAAAAGAGGAAAGAGCAGAAAGATACAAAACAAGCTACCTCATGTATAGTTTAAAATAAACCACATTTTTCTTTCCCATGTAATTATCATATTGTATTCATTATTGATAGAACCTTAACTGATATGGTATATGAACAGTAAGTAGAAAAACACAAAACAAGCTACATAAAGTATTGTTTAATTAAACCACAATTTTCTTTTGTATATAATTATCCTATTGAATTCATTATTAGTAGAACCTTAACTGATATGATATACGAGCAAGGAGCAAGGAGAAGGAGCAAGGAGCAAGGAGCATGGAACAAGGAGCAATGGGCGAAAATGAGACAACAACAGAGGTGAATGACAATGTAAAGGGGACGATGAATGATGACAGTGAGACGGTAGAGGTCGAGGGCTATTCTGTCGCCCCCTCCTCTATCATGCCCTATTTTATTGCGCTCTCCACTGCCACGCTCATCACAGTACACGGGGAATGGGGCACGAGGCAAGGATCAAGGGGGAGTAAGGAGAAAGGAGCAAGGAGAAAGGAGCAAGGAGATAATGATGGAAATGGGACGACAACGGATGTGGGATAATAACAGAAGGGGGACGACGAATGTGGGCAGTGGGATGGCAGAGGTCAAGGGCTCCTCTGTAATTCCCTCCTCTATTGTGCTATCTTTTGTTGCGCCCTCCACCGCCATGCTCGTCGCAGTACACAAAGTACGATGCAAGGTGCACGAGACAAGGATCAAAGATCAAAAGGCACAGAGCAAGGAGCAGAAAAGCACAAAACAAGCTACCTCATGTATAGTTTAATTAAACCACATCTTTCTTTCTTATATAATTTTCTTATTGTATCCATTGTTGATAGAACATTAACTGATATGGTATAGGAGCAAAGAGCAAGGAAAAAAAAGACATAGAACAAGTTATCTCAGGTATAGTTTAAATAAACCACATCTTTCTTTCCTATATAATAAACATATTGTATTCATTATTGATAGAACCTTAACTGATACGGTATAAGAGCAAGGAGCAAGAATCAAAAAGATACAAAATAAGCTACCTTAGGTATAGTTTAGTTAAATCACATCTTTATTTCATATCTAATTATCTTATTATATTGATTGTTGATAGAATTTTAACTGATATGATATAGGAGTAAGGAGAAAGGAGCAAGGAGCAAGGAGCAGAAAAACACAAAACAAGCCACCTAAGGTATAATCTAATTAAACCACGTATTTCTTTCATATATAAATATCTTATTGCATTCATTATTGATAGAACATTAACTGATATGATATATGAGCAAGGAGCAGAAAAACACAATACAAGCTACCTAAGACATAACTTAATTAAACCACATCTTTCTTTACTATAAATTATCTTATTGTATTCATTATTGATAGAACTTTAACTGATACGGTATAAGAGCAAACAACAAAACACAAGGAGCAGAAAGACACAAAACAAGCTACCTCTGGTATTGTTTAATTAAATCACATCTTTCTTTTCTATATAATTATCTTATTGTATTCATTGTTGTTAGAACATTAACTGATATATTGTATATGAGCAAGGAGCAAAGAGGAAGGAGAAATGAGCAAGGATCACAGAGCAAAAAGACACAAGACAAACTACCTTAGGTATAATTTATTAAACCACATCTTTCTTTTCTATATAAATTTTATTGTATTCATTAGATAGAATCTAAACTGATATAGTATAGGAGCATGTACCATGGAGCAAGGAATAAGGAGCAAGGACCAAGGAGCGCAAAGCAAGGACAATGGTGCAAGGAGTAAAGAGCAGAAAGACACAAAACAAGCTACCTCAGGTATGATTTAATTAAACCACATCTATCATTCTTTTATAATTATCATATTGTATTCATTGTTGATAAAAACTTAACTAATATGGTATATAAGCAGGAGCAAACAACATGGAGCAAGGAACAAGGAGCATAAAGACAAAAAATAAGCTACCACAGATATAGTATAACCTTAACTAAATAGGAGCAAGGAACAAGAACCAAGGAGCAAGGAGCAAGAACCAAGGAACAGGCTGGAGCAAGGAGCAAGAAACTGGAGCAGAAAGACACAAAACAAACTTCTTTACTATATAATTATCTTATTATATGCATTGTTGATAGAACCTTAACTAATATGCTATAGGAGCAAGGAACAAGAACCAAGGAGCAAGGAGCAAGTATTCATTATTAATAAAACCAAGGAACAAGGAGGCTGGAGCATCTCAGGTATAGCATTGTAGATAAAAAACATAGAGCAGAAAGACACAAAACAAACCTCGTGTATAGTTTAATTAAACCACATCTTTCTTTCCTATATAATTATCTTATGGTATTCATTGTTGATAGAATCTTAACTTATATGGTTAGGGGCAAGGACAAGGAGAAAATAACAAGGAAAATAAGTTACCTGATCTTTCTTAAATGATATGTTTTTCGCAAATAACAATAGCAGGAATAATAAGGAACAATATCTTATTGTATTCATTATTGATATGATTTATAAGCAAGAGCTTGGAGCAAGGAGCTTGGAGCAAAGAGCTTGGAGCAAGAAGCAGAAAGACGCATAACATGTTACCTCAGGTATAACTTAATTAAACCATATCTTTCTTTTCTATATAATTATCATACTGTATTCATTATTGGTAGAATCTTAACTGATATGATATAAGCGCAAGGAGCAAGGTGCAAAAAGACACAAAACCAGCTACCTCAATTATAGTTTAATTAAACCATCTTTCTTTTATATCTAGTTATCTCATTATATTAGTTATTGATAGAACTTTAATTGATATGATATAAGAGCATGGAGAAAGGAGAAAGGAGAAAGGAGCAATGAGTAGAAAGATACAAAACAAATTATCTCAGGTATAGTTTAATTAAATAACATCTTTCTTTACTATATAATTATCTTAATGTATTCATTATTAATAGAACCTTAATTAATATGGTATATAAGCAAGGAACATAAAGACACAAAACAAGGTATTTCAGGTATAGTTTAATTAAACCACATCTTTATTTTCTATATAATTATCTTATTGTATTCATTATTGATAAAACCTTAACTAATATGGTGTAAAAACAAGTAGCAAGGAGCAAAAAGCACGGAGCAGAAAAACATAAAACAAGCTACCTTCGGTATTGTTTAATTAAATCATATCTTTCTTTCTTATATAATTATCTTGTTGTATTCATCATTATAAAATCTTAACTGATATGGGTGCATGTTGTTTAAGTTAAGTTATTACACGCTCTTTTGTTGCGCCCTCCCTCACCATCACACACATCGCGGTATACGGGGCACGAGGCATGGAGCAAGGAGCATGAAGCAAGGAGTAAAGAGGAGCAAGAAGCAAGTAATAAGGAGCAGAGAGAAAGGAGGTAATGAGGGAAAGGGGACGACAACAAAGGTGGGATGACGACGGAAGGGGGACGACGAATAGGGGTAGTGGGACGACAGAGGTCGGGGGCTCCTCTATCGTTCCCTCCTATATCATGCTCTCTTATATTGCGCCCTCTACCGTCACACACATCGCAGTACACAGGGCACGAAGTATGGAGCAAGGAGCAAGGAGCAAGCAACAATGATCAAGGAGGAGCAAGGAGCAAACAAGGAGATAATGCTGGAATAGTACGACAATGTAGGTGGAATGATGGCGCAAGGGGGACGACGAATGGGGGCAGTTGGACGACAGAGGTCGGGGGCTCCTCCGTCATTCCCTCCTCTATCATGCCCTCTTTTATTAAGCCCTCCACCATCACGCTCATCGCAATACACAAAACACAACACACGGAGCACGATACAAGGATCAAAGATCAATGAGCAATGAGCAGAAAGACATAAAACAAACTACCTAAGTATAGTTTAATTAAACCATATCTTTTTTTCCTATATAATTATCTTATTGTATTTATTGTTGATAAAAACTTAACTAATATAGTGTAAGGGCAAGGAGCAGAAATGGGACGACAACGTAGGTGGGATGATGACGTAAAGGGGGCAACGAATGGTGGCAGTGGGGCAACAAAGGTTAAGAGATCTTATGTCATTCCCTCCTTTATCATGTCCTATTTTATTGCACCCTCCACCATCACACTCATCGCAGTACATGAGGCACAAAGCACGAGGCAAGGAGCAGAGAGCAAGGAGGAGCAAGGAACAAGGTGTAAGGAGGAGCAAGAAGCAAGGAGCAGAAAGACATAAAAAAGCTACACCAGGTATAGTTTAATTAAACTACATCTTTCTTTCCCATGCTGGAATGGGGACGACAATGTATCTGGGATGATGGCGGAAATGGGACAACGAATGGGGGTTGTGGATGGCGGTAGAGGTCGGGGGCTCCTCCGTCATACCCTCCTTTAAAGTGCCCTCTTTTGTTGCGCCCTCCACCATCACGCACGTCGCAGTACACAGGGCATGAGGCAAGGAGCAAGAAGCATGATGGAGTTAAGAGCAAGATGGAGCAATGATCAAGGGGGATCAAAGAGGATCAATGAGCAATGAGCAAGGTGCAAACAACAAGGAGCAAAGAGATAATGCTGGAAAGAGGACGACAATGAAGATGAGATGACGACATAAGGAGGACGACAAATGAGGGCAGTGGGACAGCAGAAGTCAGGGGCTCCTCTATCATGCCCTTTTTTTGTTGCGCCCTCCACCGTCATGCTCGTTGCAGTACACAGAGCACAAGACAATGATTAAAGTTAAAAAAGCAATGAGTAAGGAACAAAAAGCAGAAAGACAAAACAAGCTACTTCAAGTATAGTTTAATTAAAAACATCTTTCTTATATAATTATCTTATTACAATCATTATTGATAGAACTTTAACTGATATGGTATAAGAGAAAAGAGGAAAGAGCAGAAAGACACAAAAAAAGCTACCTCAGGTATAGTTTAAAATAAACCACATTTTTCTTTCCCATGTAATTATCATATTGTATTCATTATTGATAGAACCTTAACTGATATGGTATATGAACAGTGAGTAGAAAAACACAAAACAAGCTACATAAAGTATTGTTTAATTAAACCACATTTTTCTTTTGTATATAATTATCTTATTGAATTCATTATTAGTAGAACCTTAACTGATATGATATACGAGCAAGGAGCAATGAATAAGAAACAAGGAGTAAGGAGCAAGGAGCAAGGAGCAAGAGCAAGGTGCAAGGAGCAAGGAGCATGGAACAAGGAGCAATGGGCGAAAATGAGACAACAACAGAGGTGAATGACAATGTAAAGGGGACGATGAATGAGGGCAGTGAGACGGTAGAGGTCGAGGGCTCTTCTGTCGTCCTCTCCTCTATCGTGCCCTATTTTATTGCGCTCTCCACCGCCACGCTCATCACAGTACACGGGGAATGGGGCACGAGGAAAGGATCAAGGGGGAATAAGGAGAAGGGAGCAAGGAGATAATGATGGAAATGGGACGATAACGGATGTGGGATAATAACAGAAGGGGGACGACGAATGTGGGCAGTGGGATGGCAGAGGTCAAGGGCTCCTCTGTAATTCCCTCCTCTATTGTGCTATCTTTTGTTGCGCCCTCCACCGCCATGCTCGTCGCAGTACACAAAGTACGATGCAAGGTGCACGAGACATGGATCAAAGATCAAAAGGCACAGAGCAAGGAGCAGAAAAGCACAAAACAAGCTACCTCATGTATAGTTTAATTAAACCACATCTTTCTTTCCTATATAATTTTCTTATTGTATCCATTGTTGATAGAACATTAACTGATATGGTATAGGAGCAAGGAGCAAGGAACAAAAAGACATAGAACAAGTTATCTCAGGTATAGTTTAAATAAACCATCTTTCTTTCCTATATAATAAACATATTGTATTCATTATTGATAGAACCTTAACTGATATGGTATAAGAGCAAGGAGCAAGAAGCAAAAAGATACAAAATAAGCTACCTTAGGTATAGTTTAGTTAAATCACATCTTTCTTTAATATCTAATTATCTTATTATATTGATTGTTGATAGAATTTTAACTAATATGATATAGGAGTAATGAGCAAGGAGCAAGGAGCAAGGAGCAGAAAAACACAAAACAAGCCACCTAAGGTATAGTCTAATTAAACCACGTATTTCTTTCATATATAAATATCTTATTGCATTCATTATTGATAGAACATTAACTGATATGATATATGAGCAAGGAGCAGAAAAACACAATACAAGCTACCTAAGACATAACTTAATTGAACCACATCTTTCTTTACTATAAATTATCTTATTGTATTCATTATTGATAGAACTTTAACTGATACGGTATAAGAGCAAACAACAAAAAACAAGGAGCAGAAAGACACAAAACAAGCTACCTCTAGTATTGTTTAATTAAATCACATCTTTCTTTTCTATATAATTATCTTATTGTATTCATTGTTGTTAGAACATTAACTGATATATTGTATAGGAGCAAGGAGCAAAGAGGAAGGAGAAATGAGCAAGGAGCACAGAGCAAAAAGACACTAGACAAACTACCTTAGGTATAATTTATTAAACCATATCTTTCTTTTCTATATAAATTTTATTGTATTCATTAGATAGAATCTAAACTGATATGGTATAGGAGCAAGGACCATGGAGCAAGGAATAAGGAGCAAGGACCAAGGAGCGCAAATCAAGGACAATGGAGCAGGGAGTAAAGAGCAGAAAGACACAAAACAAGCTACCTCAGGTATAATTTAATTAAACCACATCGATCATTCTATTATAATTATCATACTGTATTCATTGTTGATAAAAACTTAACTAATATGGTATATAAGCAGGAGCAAACAACATGGAGCAGGAGGACAAAAAATAAACAAGATATAGTATAATTAAATAACATCTTTCTTTACTATATAATTATCTTATTATATATTGTTGAAGACAAAAATGCTATAGGAGCAAGGAACAAGAACCAAGGAGCAAGGAGCAAGAACCAAGGAACAAAGCTGGAGCAAGGACAAGAAACACAGAAAGACACAAAACAAACTATACGTATATTTTAATAGATCTTTCTTTCGATATAATTAAATCTTATTGTACATTATTGATAGAATAACAGATATGGTGGAATAAGGAGCAAAGAACAAGAAGAAAGGAGCAAGGAGCAAGCAGCAAGGAGCAGAAAGACACAGAACAATTATCCCTTTACTATATAATTATCTTATTATGTTATGCAATAGAATAAAGAGCAAGGAGCTGAAAGACAAAAACAAGTTCAAGATAGTTTAATTAAATCAATCTTTTCGTTCTTATATAATTATCTTATTATATTTTATTGTGATTATCTTACAGATAATAGGAGCAAGGAGCATGAAGCTGGAGCAAGGAGCAAGGAGCAAAATGGTACAAAAAAGCTTGCTCAAGTATAATTTAATTAAACTACATCTTTCTTTCATATATTATCTTAGCATTGATTAAGAATCTTAACTGAATAGGAGCAAAGAACAAAAAACAAGGAGCAGGAAGAACAAAATAAGCAAGGAGCTTGTATAAAGGTATTCATTATTAATAAAACCTTAACTAAAGTATATGTACAAGTAGAAAGGAGCAAGGAAGGTGCAAAAAGACACAAAACAAGATATCTCAGTATAGTTACTTAAACAATATATTTCTTTCCTATATAATTATCTTATTGTATTCGTTGTTGATAAAACCTTAACTGATATGGTTAGGAGCAAAAAAGAAACAAGGAGCTAAAGCAAAGAGCAAGGAACAAAAGCAAAGAGCAAGGAACAAAAGCAAAGAGCAAGACAAAATGACACAAACAAACTACCTCGTGTATAGTTTAATTAAACCACATCTTTCTTTCCCATATAATTATCTTATGGTATTCATTGTTGATAGAATCTTAACTTATATGGTATAGGGGCAAGGACCATGGAGAAAATAACAAGGAAAATAGCAAGGAGCAGAAAAGCACAAAACGAGTTATCTCAGTCATAGTTTAATTAAACCACATTTTATTTCTTATATAATTATCTTATTATATTCATTATTGATAAAACCTTAAATGATATGTTATAGGTGCAATGAGCAAGAAGCAAATAACAAGTAGCAGGAAGTAAGGACTAAGGAACAAGGAGCAAAAAACACAAAATAAGCTTCCTCAGGTATAGTTTAATTAAATCACATTTTCATTTTTTTTATAATTATCTTATTGTATTCATTGTTTTAAAAAACTTAACTAATATAGTATTGGAGTAAGAAGCAAGGAGTAAGGAACAAGATGAAGGAGCAAGGACGAAGAAGCATGGAGCAAGGAGCAAGAAGCATAAAGACACAAAACAAGTTACCTCAGGTATAGTATAATTAAACCACATCTTTATTTCTTATATAATTAATTATCTTATTATATTCATTGCTGATAAATTTTTAACTGATATGATTTATAAGCAAGGAGCTTGGAGCAAGGAGCTTGGAGCAAAGAGCTTGGAGCAAGAAGAAGAAAGACGCATAACATGTTACCTCAGGTATAACTTAATTAAACCATATCTTTCTTTTCTATATAATTATCATACTGTATTCATTATTGGTAGAGTCTTAACTGATATGATATAAGCATAAGGAGCAAGGTGCAAAAAGACACAAAACCAGCTACCTCAATTATAGTTTAATTAAACCATCTTTCTTTTATATCTAGTTATCTTATTATATTAATTATTGATAGAACTTTAATTGATATGATATAAGAGCATGGAGAAAGGAGAAAGGAGAAAGGAGCAATGAGTAGAAAGATACAAAACAAATTATCTCAGGTATAGTTTAATTAAATAACATCTTTCTTTACTATATAATTATCTTAATGTATTCATTATTAATAGAACCATAATTAATATGGTATATAAGCAAGGAACATAAAGACACAAAACAAGCTATTTCAGGTATAGTTTAATTAAACCACATCTTTATTTCCTATATAATTATTTTATTGTATTCATTATTGATAAAACCTTAACTAATATGGTATAAAAACAAGTAGCAAGGAGCAAAAAGCACAGAGCAGAAAAACATAAAACAAGCTACCTTCGGTATTGTTTAATTAAATCATATCTTTCTTTCTTATATAATTATCTTGTTGTATTCATCATTGATAAAATCTTTCCGATGCCCAGGCGCGCTCTCTAGATATGCGCGCATTCTGGTGCCCAGACACACTTTCTAGATATGCGTGCGTTCCTGCCCCCAAGCGTGCGCTGTAGATCCGCACCCGTTCCAATGCCCGTGCACGCATTCCGGCGCCCAGGCGCACTCTCTAGATATGCGCCCATTCTGGTGCCCGGACGCACTTTCTAGATAAACTTCTTTTACTAATTTCAGCCACTAAACTTTACTAAAAAGCTGAATTCAGGCCCTTTCAACTTCTTTTACTAATTGAATTTAGGGCCAACAAATTTGCACTTAAATTTACTCTTCTTTTTGTCGATTGCCCCTCTTTTCGTGTCAATCCCTTTCTCTCGCCGCTCTCTTTCTAGTTTCAACCCACTCTCAACCAAAGGAGATCCTTTGGTTATGTTCAAAATTTTCATAATATATCTTATTCATTGCGGTTATAGCGTGCAAGTCTGCACATACCCTACCAGAATCTAATCTTCACTCAATATTTTTACACATTTATGTTGTTTTAATTTATATTGTGGAATAATGTTGAGTTTAGGGTTATTGATAGTCTATTGTAGGCCAAAGTTTTGTCTTTGAAA
Source organism: Platanthera guangdongensis (assembly GCA_039583875.1). NCBI lineage: Eukaryota > Viridiplantae > Streptophyta > Magnoliopsida > Asparagales > Orchidaceae > Platanthera > Platanthera guangdongensis. Next base: position 34,533,760 of record CM077157.1, on the reverse strand, counting down.
ATGGGTTTGATCATTTATTTATTAGGTTCTGCACTACCCATTTGGTCCATGCCCCTTATTAGGTTCAACACTACCTATTTGGTCCATACCCCTTAAGTTATTAGGTGCAAGTTATTATGTGCTATTTTGTTGCGCCTTCCACCGTCACACACATCGCAGTACACCGGGCATGAGGCATGGGGCAAGGAACATGGGGAAAGGAGCAAGGAGGAGCAAGGAGAAGCACAAAGGAGCAAGGATCAAACAACAAGGAGTAAGGAGATAATGCTGGAAATAGGACGACAACGGAGGTGGGATGATGGCAGAAGGGGGGCGCCGAATGAGTGTAGTGTAACGACAGACGTCGGGGGCTCCTCTGTCGTTCCCTCCTCTATCATGCCCTCTTCTATTGCGCCCTCCACCGTCACACACATCGCAGTACACAAAAAACGAGGCATGGAACACAGAGCAAGGATGAGCAAGGAGCAAGGAGCAAACACCAAGGAGATAATGCTGGAAAGGGTGCGACAACAGAGGTGAGATGACGGCAGAAGGGGAAGATGAATGGGGGTAGTGTAATGGCAGAGGTTGGGGGCTCCTTTGTCATTCCCTCCTCTATCATGCCCTCTTCTATTGCGCCCTCTATCATCACACACATCGCAATACACATGACACGAGGCAGGGAGCAAGGAGGAGCAAGGAGCAAGCAACAAGGAGCAATGAGTAAGTAGATATTGCTGGAAAGGGGACGACAACAAAGGTGGGATGACGGCGAAAGGGGGATGACGAATGGGGGTAGTGCAACGGCAGAGGTCGAGGGATTCTCCGTGATTCCCTCCTCTATTGTGCCCTCTTTTGTTATGCCCTCCACCATCACACTCGTCGCAGTACACAGAGCACGATGCAATGAGCACGAGACAAGAAGCAAGGTGCAAGGTGCAAGGAGCAGAAAGACATAAAACAAGCTACATCTACTATAGTTTAATTTAACCACATCTTTCTTTTTTAAATAATTATCTTATTATATTCATTGTTGATAGAACATTAACTAATATGGTATAAGAGCAAGGAACAAGGAGCAAGGAGGAAGGAGCAAGAAACAAGGAGCAAGTAGCAAGGAGCAAATGAGAAGGGAGCAAGGAGCAATGAGATGATGCTGGAAAGGGCACGATAATGGAGGTGTGATGGTGGCGGAAAGGGGACGACGAATGGGGGCAGCGAGATCTCGCGCGTGGTGGTTATTGCATAGATCGGACATGCGTATCGTGTGTGCGGTGGTTACGCATGTAACTCCCCATGACGCGAGTGGGGTGAGCGGGAGAACCGACTATTCGTAGTTTAAACTGTAATAAACATTTATTTAGCAATTTTTTTTAAACCGAAGAATAATAATAGTAATAACTATAGTGTTAGTTTATAGAAATATTTTGTTTATAAACTTTATTTATGGAAGATTTTAATTAGGGTAATTTATGGAAGGCGAGGCTTAACAACGGCTAGTTGGTCAGTTTCTGTTCAGGAGAGAGGGAGGGGTCGGGGGTGGGAGCAGGGAGAGAGGAATGGCTTCTCCTCCGGCAAGGAGCCTCTGTTTCTTGGTCCCAATTTCTCCTCCGTCTGGGACCTAAGAATCAAGGCAGACAGCGTTCTCCGTTCTCCCACCTCCATTAACTCCTAAGATTCGTACCACTCTGTTTTTACTGGTTCGATTGCATCTCTGCATTCGTAAGTCGCACTCTCTCTGGCTCTGTGTCGCGCCCTCGTTTGTTTTGTGTTTTTTTTCCTGTTTCATGATCATTTGTGATTTTGGAGTTTTTTCTGATTCTCCATTTAACTCTGATCTTACCAGATTCTTATTTATTTGATGATTGCCTTTCTTAGTGTAAATTCTCCACGGACATGTTGAGTTGTCAATCTTGCATTACGGGCTGTGAGAGTGCATTCACATATATTATACCTATTATGGGCTGTGAGAGTGCATTCACATATACTCATCCCATCTTATATCAAAAATTTCACAATATATCCTATTCATTGCGGTTACAGGGTCTGCACATACCCTATCAAAATATAATCTTCACTCAATTTCTTACACATTTATGTAGTTTTAATTTATATCGTGGAATAATGTTGAGTTTAGGGTTATTGATAGTCTATTATAGGCATAAGTGTTGGCATTGAAAATGGGTTTGATCATTTGTTTATTATGTTCTGCACTACCCATTTGGTCCATGCCCCTTATTAGGTTCAACACTGCCCATTTGGTCTATGCCCCTTAATTTATTAGGTGCAAGTTATTACGCACTCTTTTGTTGCACCCTCCACCGTCACACACATCACAATACACGGGGCACGAGGCATGGAGCAAGAAGCATGGAGCAAGGAGCATGGAGGAGCAAGGAGCACGAGACAAAGATCAAGGAGCAAGGAGGAGCAAATAAGAGCAAGGAGGAGCAAGGAGGAGCAAGGAGGGGCAAGGAGCAAGGAGCAAGGAGGAGCAATGAGCAAGGTGGAGAAAGGAGCAAGAGATAATGCTGGAAAGGGGACGACAACAGAGGTAGGATGATGGCGGAAGGCGGACGATGAATGGGGGCAGGGGGACGATAGAGATCAGGGGCTCTTCTGCCGTTCCCTCCTCTATCATGCCCTCTTTTATTAAGCCCGCCACCATCACACTCCTCACAATACACGAAGCACGACGCAAGGAGCACGATACAAGGATCAAGGAGCAAGGAGCAAGGACCAAAGAGCAAAGAGCAGAAAGACACAAAACAAGCTACCTCAAGTATAGTTTAATTAAACCACATCTTTCTTTCCTATATAATTATCTTATTGTATTCATTGTTGATAGAAACTTAACTGATATAATATAAGAGCAAGGAGCAGAAATGAGACGATAACGGAGGTGGGATGATGACGTAAAGGGGACGACGAATGGGGGCAGTGGGACGACAGAGGTTGGGGGCTCCTATGTCATTCCCTCCTCTATCATGCCCTATTTTATTGCGCCCTCCACCGTCACGCTCATCGCAGTACATGAGGCACAAAACACGAGGGACGAGACAAGAAACAGAGAGCAAGGAGGAGCAAGGAACAAGGACGAGCAAGAAGGAGCAAGAAGCAAGGAGCAAGGAGCAAGGAGCAAGGAGCAAGAAACAGAAAGACATAAAAATGCTACGTATCGTATAGTTTAATTAAACTCCATCTTTCTTTCCTATGTTAGAAAGGGGACGACAATGGAGGTGAGATGATGGTGGAAAGGGGACGACGTATGGGAGCAGTGGGATGACGACTGAGGTCAGGGGCTCTTCTGTCTTACCCTCCTTTATCGCGCCCTCCACCATCACGCACTTCGCAGTACATGTGGCATGAGGCAAGGAGCAAGGAGCATGGAGTAACGATCTAAGAGCAACGTGGAGCAAGGAGCACAAGGGAGCAAAGAGGAGCAAGGAGCAATGAGTAAGGTGCAAGCAACAAGGAACAAGGAGCAAAGGGATAATGCTGGAAAGGGGATGACAACGAGGTGGGATGATGGCGGAAGGGGGACAACGAATGGGGGTTGTGGGATTGCAGAGGTCGGGGACTCCTCTATCATGTCTTTTTTTGTTGCGCCCTCCACCGTCACGCTCGTCGCAGTACACAAAGCACGACACAAGGAACACGAGGCAAGGTTTAAGGATAAAAAACACTGAGCAAGGAACAAGAAGCATAAAGACACAAAACAAGTTACGTCAAGTATTGTTTAATTAAACCACATATTTCATTCCTATATAATTATCTTATTGCATCTATTGTTGATAGAACATTAACTGATATGACATAAGTGAAAGAAGGAAGGAGCAGAAAGACACACCTGAGGAACTTAAGAGTTTTTTTAGCGTGGTTCTTTGTCCAATGTACCTTGCAGCTTGTATTGATACAAGCTACCTCAGGTATAGTTTAAATAAACCACAATTTTATTTTCTATATAATTATCATACTGTATCCATTATTGATAGAACCTTAACTGATATGGTATAAGAGTAAGTAGTAGCAAAACACAAAACAAGCTAGCTCAAGTGTAGTTTAATTAAACCACATCTTTCTTTCCTATATAATTATCTTAGAAGAGGGATGAGATATTCAAAGACATGTTGAGTTGTCAATCTTGCTCCATTGGTTTGCATTACGGGTTGTGAGAGTGCATTCACATATACTCATCCCATCTTATATCAAAATTTTCATAATATATCCTATTCATTGCAGTTACAGGGTACAAGTCTACACATACCCTATCAGAATCCAATCTCACTCAATTTTTTTACACATTTATGTAGTTTTAATTTATGTTGTGGAATAATGTTGAGTTTAAGGTTATTGATAGTCTATTATAACTCCTCTATCTTGTGCACTTTTGTTGTGCCATCCATCGTCACCCACATCGCAGTACACAGGGCATGAGGCAAGGAGCAAGGAGGAAGGAGGAAGGAGCATGGAGCATGGAGCAAGGAGGAGCAAGGAGCAAGGAAGAGCATGGAGCAAGGAGCAAGCAACAAGGAAGACGAGGCTGTGAGAGTGCATTCACATATACTGATCCCATCATATATCAAAATTTTCATAATATATCCTATTCATTGTGGTTACAGGGTGCAAATCTGCACATACCCTCTCAGAATCTAATCTTCACAAAATTTTTTATACATTTATGTAGTTTTAGTTTATGTTGTGGAATAATGTTGACTTTAGGGTTATTAATAGTCTCTTATAGGCTTAAGTTTTGGCGTTGATGGGTTTGATCATTTGTTTATTAGGTTCCGCACTACCCATTTGGTCTATGCCGCTTATTAGGTTCAACACTACCCATTTGGTCCATGCCCCTTAATTTATTATGTGCAAGTTATTACACGCTCTTTTGTTGCGCCCTCACCATCACACACATCGCGGTATACGGGACACGAGGCATGGAGCAAGGAGCATGAAGCAAGGAGTAAAGAGGAGCAAGAAGCAAGTAATAAGGAGCAGAGAGAAAGGAGGTAATGAGGGAAAGGGGACGACAACAAAGGTGGGATGATGACGGAAGGGGGACGACGAATAGGGGTAGTGGGACGACAGAGGTCGGGGGCTCCTCTATCGTTCCCTCCTATATCATGCTCTCTTATTTTGCGCCCTCTACCGTCACACACATCGCAGTACACAGGGCACAAAGTATGGAGCAAGGAGCAAGGAGCAAGGAGCAAGGAGCAAGCAACAATGATCAAGGAGGAGCAAGGAGCAAACAAGGAGATAATGCTGGAAATAGTAAGACAATGTAGGTGGAATGATGGCGCAAGAGGGACGACGAATGGGGGCAGTTGGACGACAGAGGTCGGGGGCTCCTCCGTCATTCCCTCCTCTATCATGCCCTCTTTTATTAAGCCCTCCACCATCACACTCATCGCAATACACGGAACACAACACAAGGAGCACGATACACGGATCAAGGATCAATGAGCAATGAGCAGAAAGACATAAAACAAACTACCTAAGTATAGTTTAATTAAACCATATCTTTTTTTCCTATATAATTATCTTATTGTATTTATTGTTGATAAAAAATTAACTAATATAGTGTAAGGGCAAGTAGCAGAAATGGGACGACAACGTAGGTGGGATGTTGACGTAAAGGGGACGACGAATGGTGGCAGTGGGACAACAAAGGTTAAGAGATCTTATGTCATTCCCTCCTTTATCATGTCCTATTTTATTGCGCCCTCCACCATCACACTCATCGCAGTACATGAGGCACGAAGCACGAGGCAAGGAGCAGAGAGCAAGGAGGAGCAAGGAACAAGGAGTAAGGAGGAGCAAGAAGCAAGGAGCAGAAAGACATAAAAAAGCTACATCAGGTATAGTTTAATTAAACTACATCTTTCTTTCCTATTATAGGTTTAAGTGCTGACATTGGAAATGGGTTTGATCATTTGTTTATTAGGCTCTGCACTACCCATTTGGTCCATGCCCCTTAATTTATTAGGTGCAAGTTATTACGCGCTCTTTTGTTGCACCCTCCACCGCCACAAACATTGCAGTACACGAGGCACGAGACATAGAGTAACGAGCAAGGAGGAGCAAGGAGGAGCAAGGAGGAGCAAGGAGGAGCAAAGAGTAAGGAGCAAGGAAGAGCAAAAAGCAAGGAGCAAGAATGTGCAAGGAGGAGCAAGAAGATAATGTTGGAAATGGTACGCTAGCGGAGGGGAGATGCCGACAGATGGGGGAAGACAAATGTGGGCAGTGGGACGATAGAGGTCGGGGGCTCCTCTGTCGTTCCCTCTTCTATTGTGCCCTCTTTTGTTGCGCCCTCCACCACCACACTCGTCGCAGTATGCAGGGCATGATGCAAGGAGCACGAGTCAAGGATCGAGGAGCAAGGAGCAAGGAACAAGGTACTAGGAGCAAAAAGACACAAAACAAGTTACATCTACTGTAGTTTAATTAAATAACATATTTATTTCTTATATAATTATCATATTATATTCATTATTGATAGGACCTTAACTGCTATAGTATAAGAGCAAGGAGCAAGAAGTAAGGAGCAAAGAGCAAGGAGTAAGGATCAAGGAGCAAGAAGCAAGGAGCAAATGAGAAGGGTGCGAGGAGCAAGATGATGCTGGACAGGTGACGACAACGGAGGTGGGATGGAGGCGAAAAGGGAACGATGAATGAGGCAGTGGGACGACGACAGAGGTTGGGGGCTCTTCCGTCGTACCCTCCTCTATTGTGCGCTCTTTTGTTGCGCCTTCCATCATCACGCACATCGAAGTACACAGGGCACAAGGCAAGGAGCAAGGAGGAAGGAACATGGAGCATGGAGCACAAAGAGCAAGGAACAAGGAAGTGCAAGGAGCAATGAGATGATGCTGGAAAGGGGACGACAACGGAGGTGGGATGACGGCGAAAGGGGACGACGAATGGGGGCAGTGGGATGACGACAGTGGTCAGGGGCTCTTCTGTCGTACCCTCCTATATCTCGTGTGCTTTTGTTGTGCCATCCATCGTCACCCACATCGCAGTAAACAAGGCATGAGGCAAGGAGCAAGGAGGAAGGAGGAAGGAGCATGGAGCAAGGAGGAGCAAGGAGCAAGGAAGAGCATGGAGCAAGGAGCAAGCAACAAGGAAGACGAGGCTGTGAGAGTGCATTCACATATACTGATCCCATCATATATCAAAATTTTCATAATATATCCTTTCATTGTGGTTACAGGGTGCAAATCTGCACATACCCTCTCAGAATCTAATCTTCACAATATTTTTTATACATTTATGTAGTTTTAGTTTATGTTGTGGAATAATGTTGACTTTAGGGTTATTAATAGTCTATTATATGCTTAAGTTTTGGCGTTGATGAGTTTGATCATTTGTTTATTAGGTTCTGCACTACCCATTTGGTCCATGCCGCTAATTAGGTTCAACACTACCCATTTGGTCCATGCCCCTTAATTTATTAGGTGCAAGTTATTACACACTCTTTTGTTGCGCCCTCCATCACCATCACACACATCGCGGTATACGGGGCACGAGGCATGGAGCAAGGAGCATGAAGCAAGGAGTAAAGAGGAGCAAGAAGCAAGTAATAAGGAGCAGAGAGAAAGGAGGTAATGAGGGAAAGGGGACGACAACAAAGGTGGGATGACGACGGAAGGGGGACGACGAATTGGGGGTAGTGGGACGACAGAGGTCGGGGCTCGTCTATTGTTTCCTCCTATATCATGCTCTCTTATATTGCGCCCTCTACCATCACACACATCGCAGTACACAGGGCACAAAGTATGGAGCAAGGAGCAAGGAGCAAGCAACAATGATCAAGGAGGAGCAAGGAGCAAACAAGGAGATAATGCTGGAAATAGTACGACAATGTAGGTGGAATGATGGCGCAAGGGGGACGACGAATGGGGGCAGTTGGACGACAGAGGTCGGGGGCTCCTCCGTCATTCCCTCCTCTATCATGCCCTCTTTTATTAAGCCCTCCACCATCACACTCATCGCAATACACAAAACACAACACACGGAGCACGATACAAGGATCAAAGATCAATGAGCAATGAGCAAAAAGACATAAAACAAACTACCTAAGTATAGTTTAGTTAAACCATATCTTTTTTTTCCTATATAATTATCTTATTATATTTATTGTTGATAAAAACTTAACTAATATAGTGTAAGCGCAAGGAGCAGAAATGGGACGACAACGTAGGTGGGATGATGACGTAAAGGGGATGACGAATGGTGGCAGTGGGACAACAAAGGTTAAGAGATCTTATGTCATTCCCTCCTTTATCATGTCCTATTTTATTGCACCCTCCACCATCACATTCATCGCAGTACATGAGGCACGAAGCACGAGGCAAGGAGAAGAGAGCAAGAAGGAGCAAGGAACAAGGTGTAAGGAGGAGCAAGAAGCAAAGAGCAGAAAGACATAAAAAAAGATACGCCAGGTATAGTTTAATTAAACTACATCTTTCTTTCCTATGCTGGAATGGTGACGACAATGTATGTGGGATGATGGCGGAAATGGGACAACGAATGGGGGTTGTGGGATGGCGGTAGAGGTCGGAGGCTCCTCCGTCATACCCTCCTTTAACGTGCCCTCTTTTGTTGCGCCCTCCATCACGCACGTCGCAGTACACAGGGCATGAGGCAAGGAGCAAGAAGCATGATGGAGTTAAGAGCAAGATGGAGGAATGATCAAGGGGGATCAAAGAGGATCAATGAGCAATGAGCAAGGTGCAAGCAACAAGGAGCAAAGAAATAATGCTGGAAAGAGGACGACAATGAAGATGGGATGACGACATAAGGAGGACGACAAATGAGGGCAGTGGGACAGCAGAAGTCAGGGGATCCTCTATCGTGCCCTTTTTTTGTTGCGCCCTCCACCATCATGCTCGTTGCAGTACACAGAGCACGGGGCAATGATTAAGGATCAAAAAGCAATGAGTAAGGAACAAAAAGCAGAAAGACAAAACAAGCTACTTCAAGTATAATTTAATTAAACATCTTTCTTTCTTATATAATTATCTTATTGCAACCATTATTGATAGAACTTTAACTGATATGGTATAAGAGAAAAGAGGAAAGAGCAGAAAGACACAAAACAAGCTACCTCTGGTATAGTTTAAAATAAACCACATTTTTCTTTCCCATGTAATTATCATATTGTATTCATTATTGATAGAACCTTAACTGATATGGTATATGAACAGTGATTAGAAAAACACAAAACAAGCTACATAAAGTATTGTTTAATTAAACCACATTTTTCTTTCGTATATAATTATCTTATTGAATTCATTATTAGTAGAACCTTAACTGATATGATATACGAGCAAGGAGCAATGAATAAGAAACAAGGAGCAAGGAGCAAGAAGCAAGGAACATGGAACAAGGAGCAATGGGCGAAAATGAGACAACAACAGAGGTGAATGACAATGTAAAGGGGACGATGAATGAGGTCAGTGAGACGGTAGAGGTCGAGGGCTCTTCTGTCGCCCCCTCCTCTATCATGCCCTATTTTATTGCGCTCTCCACCGCCACGCTCATCACAGTACACGGGGAATGGGGCACGAGGCAAGGATCAAGGGGGAATAAGGAGAAAGGTGCAAGGAGATAATGATGGAAATGGGACGACAACAGATGTGGGATAATAACAGAAGGGGGACAACGAATGTGGGCAGTGGGATGACAGAGGTCAAGGGCTCCTCTGTAATTCCCTCGTCTATTGTGTTATCTTTTGTTGCGCCCTCCACCGCCATGCTCGTCGCAGTACACAAAGTACGATGCAAGGTGCACGAGACAAGGATCAAAGATCAAAAGGCACAGAGCAAGGAGCAGAAAAGCACAAAACAAGCTACCTCATGTATAGTTTAATTAAACCACATCTTTCTTTCCTATATAATTTTCTTATTGTATCCCTTGTTGATAGAACATTAACTGATATGGTATAGGAGCAAAGAGCAAGGAACAAAAAGACATAGAACAAGTTATCTCAGGTATAGTTTAAATAAACCACATCTTTCTTTCCTATATAATAAACATATTGTATTCATTATTGATAGAACCTTAACTGATACGGTATAAGAGCAAGGAGCAAGAAGCAAAAAGATACAAAATAAGCTACCTTAGGTATAGTTTAGTTAAATCACATCTTTCTTTCATATCTAATTATCTTATTATATTGATTGTTGATAGAATTTTAACTGATATGATATAGGAGTAAGGAGAAAGGAGCAAGGAGCAAGGAGCAGAAAAACACAAAACAAGCCACCTAAGGTATAGTCTAATTAAACCACATATTTCTTTCATATATAAATATCTTATTGCAATCATTATTGATAGAACATTAACTGATATGATATATGAGCAAGGAGCAGAAAAACACAATACATGCTACCTAAGACATAACTTAATTAAACCACATCTTTCTTTACTATAAATTATCTTATTGTATTCATTATTGATTGAACTTTAACTGATACGGTATAAGAGCAAACAACAAAAAACAAGGAGCAGAAAGACACAAAACAAGCTACCTCTAGTATTGTTTAATTAAATCACATCTTTCTTTTCTATATAATTATCTTATTGTATTCATTGTTGTTAGAACATTAACTGATATATTGTATAGGAGCAAGGAGCAAAGAGGAAGGAGAAATGAGCAAGGAGCACAGAGCAAAAAGACACAAGACAAACTACCTTAGGTATAATTTATTAAACCACATCTTTATTTTCTATATAAATTTTATTGTATTCATTAGATAGAACCTAAACTGATATGGTATAGGAGCAAGGACCATGGAGCAAGGAATAAGGAGCAGGGACCAAGGAGCGCAAAGCAAGGACAATGGAGCAAGGAGTAAAGAGCAGAAAGACACAAAACAAGCTACCTCAAGTATAATTTAATTAAACCACTCTATCATTCTTTTATAATTATCATATTGTATTCATTGTTGATAAAAACTTAACTAATATGGTATATAAGCAGGAGCAAACAACATGGAGCAAGGAACAAGGAGCATAAAGACAAAAAATAAGCTACCACAGTTATAATATAATTAAATAACATCTTTCTTTACTATATAATTATCTTATTATATGCATTGTTGATAGAACCTTAACTAATATGCTATAGGAGCAAGGAGCAAACAATATGGTATATAAGCAGGAGCAAACAACATGGAGCAAGGAACAAGGAGCATAAAGACAAAAAATAAGCTACCACAGATATAGTATAATTAAATAACATCTTTTTTTACTATATAATTATCTTATTATATGCATTGTTGATAGAACCTTAACTAATATGCTATAGGAGCAAGGAACAAGAACTAAGGGCAAGGAGCAAGAACCAAGGAACAAGGAGGCTGGAGCAAGGAGCAAGAAACATGGAGCAGAAAGACACAAAACAACCTCAGGTATATTTTAATAAACCCGATCTTTCTTTTCGATATAATTATCTTATTATATTCATTATTGATAGAATCTTTAACAGATATGGTGGAATAAGGAGCAAAGAGCAAGAAGCAAGGAGCAAAGAGCAAGCAGCAAGGAGCAGAAAGACACAGAACAATCTATCCCATGTATAGTTTAATTAAACTACATCTTTCTTTCTTATATAATTATCTTATTTTATTCATTGCCAATAGAACTTTAAAGAGCAAGGAGCTGAAAGACAAAAGACAAGATACCTCAAGCATAGTTTAATTAAATCATATCTTTTCTTTCTTATATAATTATCTTATTATATTTTATTGTGATTGAATCTTATCAGATATATTTTAGGAGCAAGGAGCATGAAGTATGGAGCAAGGAGCAAGGAGCAAGGAGCAAGGAGCAAAATGGTACAAAAAAGCTTGCTCAAGTATAATTTAATTAAACCACATATTTCTTTCATATATTATCTTATTGTATTCATTGATTATAGAATCTTAACTGATATTTTATAGGAGCAAAGAACAAAAAACAAGGAGCAGGAAGATACAAAATAAGCTACATCGTGTGTAGTTTAATTAAACCACATCTCTCTTTCTTGTATAATTATCTTATTGTATTCATTATTAATAAAACCTTAACTAATATGGTATAGGTACAAGTAGAAAGGAGCAAGGTGTAAGGTGCAAAAAGACACAAAACAAGCTATCTCAGGTATAGTTACTTAAACAATATATTTCTTTCCTATATAATTATCTTATTGTATTCGTTGTTGATAAAACCTTAACTGATATGGTTAGGAGCAAAAAACGAAGAGCAAGGAGCAAAAGCAAAGAGCAAGGAACAAAAGCAAAGAGCAAGGAACAAAATGACACAAGACAAACTACCTCGTGTATAGTTTAATTAAACCACATCTTTCTTTCCTATATAATTATCTTATGGTATTTATTGTTGATAGAATCTTAACTTATATGGTATAGGGGCAAGGACCATGGAGAAAATAACAAGGAAAATAGCAAGGAGCAGAAAAGCACAAAACGAGTTATCTCAGTCATAGTTTAATTAAACCACATTTTATTTCTTATATAATTATCTTATTATATTCATTATTGATAAAACCTTAAATGATATGTTATAGGTGCAATGAGCAAGAAGCAAATAACAAGTAGCAGGAAGTAAGGACTAAGGAACAAGGAGCAAAAAACACAAAATAAGCTTCCTCAGGTATAGTTTAATTAAATCACATTTTCATTTTTTTATAATTATCTTATTGTATTCATTGTTTAAAAAAACTTAACTAATATAGTATTGGAATAAGAAGCAAGGAGTAAGGAACAAGATGAAGGAGCAAGGACGAAGAAGCATGGAGCAAGGAGCAAGAAGCATAAAGACACAAAACAAGTTACCTCAGGTATAGTATAATTAAACCACATCTTTATTTCCTATATAATTAATTATCTTATTATATTCATTGCTGATAAATCTTTAACTGATATGATTTATAAGCAAGGAGCTTGGAGCAAGGATCTTGGAGCAAAGAGCTTGGAGCAAGAAGCAGAAAGACGCATAACATGTTACCTCAGGTATAACTTAATTAAACCATATCTTTCTTTTCTATATAATTATCATACTGTATTCATTATTGGTAGAATCTTAACTGATATGATATAAGCGCAAGGAGCAAGGTGCAAAAAGACACAAAACCAGCTACCTCAATTATAGTTTAATTAAACCATCTTTCTTTTATATCTAGTTATCTTATTATATTAATTATTGATAGAACTTTAATTGATATGATATATGAGCATGGAGAAAGGAGAAAGGAGAAAGGAGAAAGGAGAAAGGAGAAAGGAGAAAGAGCAATGAGTAGAAAGATACAAAACAAATTATCTCAGGTATAGCTTAATTAAATAACATCTTTCTTTACTATATAATTATCTTAATGTATTCATTATTATTAGAAAAGCCCATGTAAAAGGCCCATTTGATGGCCCATTTTTTCCTCTTTCTTTAGTCCCACATCATGTATAGGATTTATTCTTCTCTCTTCTCTCCTATATATTTGTATTCTCTCCTTGTATTTAGATACTGGAATAATACATACAAGCTTTGGGCACTTTCTATATGGTATCATAGCCAGGTTACGTCTAGCTGCGACCTGCCCTTTTTCTGTCCGCCCGGTCTCCTGCGGACTGCCTTCCTGCATCCGCCTCTCTGCGGACTGCCCTTCTGCATCCGCCTCTCTGCGGACTGCCCCTCTGCATCTGTCCGCTCGGCTACCCTGCGGACTGCCTTTCTGTCCGCTCCGGTCTCGTGCGGACTGCCCTTCTGCTTCCGCCTCTCTTATCTCCCTCCGTGGTTCCACCCTCCTCAGGCTTCTTATAGCCATCTTCTGCTCTGACTCGTGGGGCCCACCTCTCTCTATCCGCTCCGGACGATCCTTCCTGTCCGCTGCACTCTCTGCTTGTGTCCGCTCGAGCCTCTTTGCTCGCGGACTGCTCACTCTAGCTCGCTCTATTTCTGTCCGCTCGAGCCTCTGTGCTCGCGCACTCTCTATCCGCAGTCTCTTGCGGACTGCTCCTGTCCGCTGCGGGCTCTCCTTGTGTCCACTGTGCGCTCTTCTCTTGCTGCGTGGCTTCTTTCTTGCGATCTGCTCCACATTGCTGCGACCTCTGCCGCGGCCTGCCCCCAGTTCGCCGCGACCTCCTCCAAGCTCTGCTCCAAACCGCTGCGACCTCTGTCGCGGACTGCTCTAGCTCTGCTCTCAACAGCTGCGATCTGCTCCACTGATCTGCGACCTCTTACAACTCGCCGCGACCTCCTTTCGCGGACTGCTCCTGTTCGCCGCGGCCTCACTCTGTTCTCCTGCGACCTCCAGACCGCCGCGACCTCCTTTCTCCCACTGCTTGCCGCGCGGTTTGTTCTCTCCGAGCCCTGCTGTCTGCTCCTCCTCAATCGCCATGTCCTCCAGCGACTCCACTACCCTCAACCCCCGGCCGACCACGTGGCTCCTCTCGAACTCCGCGATGAGCTTCGGATTACTACTATTTCCCTCTCTGTCAAGTCCAACTTCATTCCCTGGGTCCACTCCGTCTGCCGGGTCTTACAGGCCAAGGGTCTTGCCCGTCACCTTACCCAGGGTTCACCAACTCCTCCTACTGATGATTGGCTCCGCAATGACGGTCGCGTCCAGACCTGGATCCTGAACTCGGTGGAGGGTGAGCCGTACCAGATGATCATGTATCATGAGACCGCCAAAGCCATGTGGGATGAACTTCATTCGTTGTACTCCGGGAAGGACAGCCTTCAGCACCTTTTTGACATCATCACTGATCTTCAAGCCTTGGATGTTGGCAAAGCTCTAGACATGACCTCCTTCGTGGCCCGTGCTAAAACTCTCACGGAAGCCTGGATTCAGCACCAGCCCGCGACTACTGATCTCGCTGCCCAACGCGCCCAGAAGGAGGCTGTTTGTATTGCTATGATTATGGCTCGCGTCCCGCGACACCTGCACAGTATTCGGGCCCAGGTTCTGGCTTCACCCACTACCCCTTCCTTCTCTGATGTCTGCTCGATGTTACTTCGCGTACCACCTCCACCAGAGGCTCCTGCACCACCCTCGCCGGCCCTTCTTCAGCAGACCCTTCGTCCTTTACTTCCCCAACCCTCTTTTACTCGGGGTGGCCGTACGAGCTCCCGTGGGCGGGGCCGTGGTGGCCGCGGACCGCCCAAGTGCACCTATTGCGGCCGGGATGGCCATACTGAAGCAGTCTGTCACAAGAAACATGGCTACCCTCCTCGCCCGCCTACTGCTGCTGTTACCGATAGCTCTCCTCCGACTGGTACGGATCTTGAGGCTCTTCGCCTTCAGCTGCAACAACTCCAGGGGCTCCTCAACCCACCTTCTGCTTTCATTGCCTCCACCTCCCATGCAGGTATTGTCTCCACCTCCACTGCAGGTACTGCCTGTCTTTCCTCCAGCTCTCGCTGGATCCTGGACTCGGGAGCCACCCACCACATCACTTCCATGCGGCCGCCCCAGTTCTCTGCTGCTGCTCATCCCCCGTCTATTACTGTGGCCAATGGTGCGCTTGTCCCGGTCTCCGGCTGCGCGGATCTCTTCCTCCCTCCCCCTCTCTCTCTTCGTTCCGTTCTTTATGTGCCAGCCTCGCCTTTTAATTTACTCTCTGTTGGTCGTCTTACTACTGATATGAATTGTTTTATCACCTTCACCTCTTCTGGTTTTTTGATACAGGATCGGCAGACGCGGATTACCATTGGTAGGGGTCGGCTGCAGAACGGGCTCTACCTCCTCGATGTCTCTCCCACATCCCTTTCCTCTGTTTCCTCGTCTGATTGACATTGTCGGCTTGGGCATGCCCCTCTACCTATCCTCCAGAAGGCGCTTCCAGACCTTTCTCTTCCTGCTTTTAAATGCGATTCTTGTATTATTGGCAAACAACCTCGCTCTTCTTATCCCGCTCATTGTACTAGGAGCTCTGC
This sequence comes from Platanthera guangdongensis, assembly GCA_039583875.1. Lineage (NCBI taxonomy): Eukaryota > Viridiplantae > Streptophyta > Magnoliopsida > Asparagales > Orchidaceae > Platanthera > Platanthera guangdongensis. The sequence continues at coordinate 34,517,842 of CM077157.1, read as the reverse complement.
TCCGTTTGATTTAATACATTCTGATATTTGGGGACCATATAAAATTTCTAGCATTTCTGGTTATCGTTATTTTCTAACATTTATTGATGATTACTCTCGTACTACTTGGTTGTATCTCCTACATGATCGCTCTGAGCTTCCTCGTGTCTTTCAGGCGTTTGTGTTAGAGACTCGTACGCAATTCTCTACCACCATTAAAACTTTCCGATCTGATAATGCTCGGGAATACACTAGCCACGAGTTTGCCACTCTCTGCGCAAACTTCGGTATTGTTCACCAGACCTCTTGTCCCTACACCCCTCAACAAAACGGGGTCGCCGAACGAAAGAACCGCCACTTGCTCGATGTTGCTCGCTCCCTCATGCTTCACATGCACGTTCCCAAAGTCTTCTGGAACTTTGCGGTGTCCACTGCATGTTTTCTTATCAACCGTCTCCCCTCTCCAGTTCTCCAGAACGCTACCCCCTTCAGCCTTCTTTTTCCCTCCACACCTGCCTTCCCCCTCACCCCCCGGGTTTTTGGATGTACCTGCTTTGTCCATCACCTGGGCCCTACTCTTGACAAACTGGATCCCCGTGCGGCCAAACAAATTTTCGTCGGCTACTCCCGCACCCAAAAGGGCTATGTTTGCTACTCTCCGCGCACCCGGAAGATCTCTGTATCGGCTGATGTTACTTTCCGGGAGGATCAACCCTTCTTCCCCCCCCCTTTGCCGCCACTTCTACCACCACCTCCTACAACACCCTCCCTCCCACGGCCGGTGATCCCCGTCCAGTCCCCCCCCCACCATCCCTCCGCCTCCTCCCACCCTTGACCCTCCTCGACCCCCCGTCATTCGGGTCTATACTCGTCGCCCTCTTCCTCCCGTTGCTCCTCTGCAGTCGGCTTCGACCTCGGCTTCTCCGTGTTCTGCTGTTCCGGTGTCGGCCTCTACCGCTCATCCAATGGCGGACTATGTTTCTCTCCATCGCCTCTCTCCACCTCTTCAGACCTTGGCTACTTCGCTCTCCTCGGTCTCTATTCCTACTTCTGTCCAGGACGCTCTTCAACATCCTGGGTGGCGTGCGGCCATGAAAGACGAGATGACTGCTCTTTGGGCCAACCAGACTTGGACCTTGGTGCCCCTTCCTCCCGGCCAGAAACCTGTTGGGTGCAAATGGGTCTTCGTCATTAAACATGCTCCTGATGGGACCATTGATCGCCTCAAAGCTCATTTGGTTGCTCGTGGCTTCACCCAGCAACAGGGGCTGGACTATGACGAGACTTTCTCTCCGGTCGCTAAGCTCAACACGGTCCGCATTCTCATTTCTGTGGCTGTCCATCGCCAATGACCCTTATTTCAACTCGACGTCAAGAACGCTTTCCTGAATGGCGACCTTCAGGAAACGGTTTACATGCAACAACCTCCCGGGTTTGAGACCACGGGGGAGTCACGGGTTTGTCATCTTCTCAAATCTCTATATGGTCTCAAACAATCCCCTCGGGCATGGTTCGACAAGTTCAGCAAAGCTCTCCGGGAAATTGGCTTCACTCGCAGCTCGGCTGACTTCTCATTGTTTACTCGCCACCAGGCCACTGGTACGGTTCTCCTATTGGTATATGTCGACGACATCATTATTACTGGCAGTGACTTGGACGGCATACAGGCCGTTAAGCTACATCTGAGCTCCGTCTTCCAAACTAAAAATCTGGGACATCTTCGGTACTTCCTCGGTCTGGAAGTGGCCAGACGGTCAGATGGGTTGGTTCTCTCTCAGCGCAAATATTGCCTGGATCTTCTTCATGATGCAGGCTACTCTGGCTGCAAACCTATTAACACTCCCATGGATGCAAATCACAAAATATGTGCTCAGGGCTCAGATTCTGATTCGCTTCTACCAAATCCGGAATATTACCGTCGTCTAGTTGGGAAGCTTATCTACCTAACAGTTACAAGACCTGATATATCTTTCGCCGTGGGACTTGTGAGTCGCTATATGCACTCTCCTCGAAGCTCTCATCTCCAGGCTGTGGGACGCATTCTCAGATATCTGAAGACAGCTCCTGGCCAAGGACTTGTATACAAAACCTCATCTTCCATTCCTACACTAGTGGCATACTCTGATGCCGACTACGCTGGCTCCCTCGACGATCGACGATCTACTAGCGGGTTTTGCACCTATTTTGGAGGACATCTGATTACTTGGCGAAGCAAGAACAAGCAGTGGTTGCTCGATCCTCAGCAGAAGCAGAATATCGGGCAATGGCTGCTGTGGTCTCTGAACTCACATGGATTGAGAGTCTCCTTACCGACCTTGGAGTTAAACTACCTTCACCAGCTCTCCTCCTATGTGACAGTCAAGCTGCCATACATATTGCTAAAAACCCGGTCTTCCATGAAAGAACGAATCATATTGAGGTAGATTGTCATTTCATCCGAGGGAAAGTCCACATGAAGAAGATCGAGCTCAAGCATGTTCCGGGTACTGAACAGGTTGCTGACATCCTCACCAAAGCTCTACCTAGTACCCTCTTCTATCAGTGCCTATCCAAGCTTGGCGCATACGACTTGTACGCTCCAGCTTGCGGGGGAGTATTAGAAAAGCCCATGTAAAAGGCCCATTTGATGGCCCATTTTTTCCTCCTCCTTTAGTCCCACATCATGTATAAGATTTATTCTTCTCTCTTCTCTCCTATATATTTGTATTCTCTCCTTGTATTTAGATACTGGAATAATACATACAAGCTTTGGGCACTTTCTATAATTATTAATAGAACCTTAATTAATATGGTATATAAGCAAGAAACATAAAGACACAAAACAAGCTATTTCAGGTATAGTTTAATTAAACCACATCTTTATTTCCTATATAATTATCTTATTGTATTCATTATTGATAAAACCTTAACTAATATGGTATAAAAACAAGTAGCAAGGAGCAAAAAGCACGGAATAAAAAAACATAAAACAAGCTACCTTCGGTATTGTTTAATTAAATCATATCTTTCTTTCTTATATAATTATCTTGTTGTATTCATCATTGATAAAATCTTAACTGATATGGTATAAGAACAATGAGCAAAGAGCCAAAAGCAAAGAGCAATGAGCAAGGTGTAAAGTGCAAGAAGCAAGGAGAAAAGTGCAAGGTGCAAGGAGCAGAAAGACACAAGACAAGCTACGTTAGGTATAATTACTTAAACCACATCTTTCTTTCATTTATAATTATCTTATTGTATTTATTGTTGATAAAATTTTAATTGATATGGTATAGGAACAAGGACTAAGGAGCAAAAAACACGAAGCAAAAGTACACAAAACAAGCTATCTCATGTGTAGTTTAATTAAACCACATATTTATTTCCTATATAATTATCTTATTGTATTCATTGTTGATAGAATCTTAACTGATATGATATATGAGCAAGAAGCAGGAAGCAAGAAGCAAGGAGCAAGGAGCAGAAAGACACAAAGCAAACTAACTCAGGTATAATTTAATTAAACTACATCTTTCATTCTTTTATAATTATCTTATTGATTTCATTGTTGATAAAAATCTAACTAATATGATATAGGAGTAAGGAGCAAGGAGTATAAAGACACAAAACAAGCAACCTCAAGTATAAGTATTGTATGATTAAACCACTTCTTTCTTCCTATATAATTATCTTATTATACATTGTTGATAGAACCTTAACTAATATGATATAGGAACAAGGAGCTAGGAGCACGGAGCAAGGAGGATGAAGCAAGGAGCAAAGAGGATGGGGCAAGGAGCAAAGAGCGAAAAGGCAAAAAATAAGATATTTCAATTATAATTTAATTAAACCGTATCTTTCTTTTTGATGTAATTATCTTATTGTATTCATTTTTGATAAAATCTTAACTGATATGGTGTAGGAGTAAGGAGCATGGTGAAAGTAGCAGAAAGACACAAAATAAGCTACCTCAGGTATAATTTTATTAAACCATATCTTCTTTTATATATAATTATATTATTATATTAATTGTTGGTAGAACATTAACTGATATGGTATTGGAGCAAGGAACAGAAAGGCAAAAAGCAAGCTACCTAAGGTATAGTTTAATTAAACTATATCCTTTTTATATAATTATCTTATTATATTTATTGTTGATTGAATTTTAACTGATGTGGTATGGAAGCAAGCAGCATGGAGCAAAGAGCAGAAAGATACAAAACAAACAATCTCAAGTATAGTTTAATTAAACACATCTTTCTTTCATATATAATTATCTTATTATATTCATTGATGATATAACCTTAACTGATATGATATATGAATAAAGAGCAGAAAGACAAAATAACTTACCCCGTGTATAGTTTAATTAAGACATATCTTTCTTTCTTATATAATTATCTTATTGTATTCATTATTGATAGAAACTTAACTTATATGGTATAAGAGCAAGCGACAAGGTGCAAAAAAACATAAAATAAGCTATCTCAGGTATAGTTTAATTAAACATTTTTTTTCCCTATATAATTATCTGATTGTTTTCATTGCTGATAAAACCTTAACTGATATGGTGTAGGAGCAAAGGGCAAGGAGCAAAGAACAAGGAGCAGAAAGACTCAAGACAAGCTACCTCAGGTATAGTTTAATTAAACCACATCTTTCTTTTCTATATAATCATTTTATTGTATTTATTGTTGATAGAACCTTAACTGATATGATATAGAAGCAAGAACCAAGGTGCCAGGAGCAAGGAGCAGAAAAACACAAAATAAGGTACCTCATATATAGTTTAATTAAACCACATTTTTATTTCATTTATAATTATCTTATTGTATTCATTATTGATATAACATTAATTGATGTGGTATAGGAGGAAGAAGCAAGGAGCAATGAGTAGAAAGTAATGAGTAAAGAACATGGAGCAATGAGCAGAAAGATATAAAATAAGCTAACTTAGGTATAGTTTAATTAAACCACATCTTTCATTCCCTTATAATTATCTTATTGTTAGGGCTGTAACGGTTTGATTTGCTTCGGTTTTTGATGAAAATCGCTAACCGAACCACCCACGTGTGGTTTCAAAAATCTGAAACCGGACCGTACCACAAACACCATTGGAACCGAACCGTTTGGTTCAGTTCAATTTGGTTTGAGTGGTCCAATACTTAAAAGAAAAGAAATTTGCTACTGAGAATTGACAAAAACAATACTAGCATTGATGAAGGTATTAATGTCAGACCAAGACATTATCGAAGTTATCGTCATTGTAGAAAGAGCTCGAAAACTTATGTATATTTATCATGTGTATAAATACAAGGAGAGAATACAAATGTATGAGAGGAAAAGAAGAGAGAATCAATCCTATACGTGATGTGGGACTAAAGATGAGAAAAGAAAAAAAAGGAAAAATGAGCCCAATAATGGGCTCTTTACGGGGGCTTTTCTAACACTCCCCCGCAAGCTGGAGCGTACAAATCATATGCGCCAAGCTTGTACAAGCACTGATAGAAGAGGGGCCTGGAAAAAGCCTTTGTGAGGACATCCGCAACTTGTTCAGACCCAGGACCATGCTTTATATCGAGCTTATTCATTTGAACTTTCTCCCGGATGAAGTGACAGTCGACTTCGATGTGCTTCGTTATTTCGTGGAAGATCGGGTTCTTGGCGATATGTATAGCAGCTTGGCTGTCACAGAGGAGAAGAGTCGGTGAAGGTAGTTTTACACCCAGATCAGTGAGAAGACTCTCAAGCCACGTCAGTTCAGACACTACAGATGACATTACCCGGTATTCTGCCTCAGCTGATGATCAAGCGACGACCGTTTGTTTCTTGCTTCGCCATGTAACCAAATGTCCTCCAAAGTAGGTGCAAAAACCACTGGTAGATTGCCGGTCATCAAGGGAACCAACATAATGAGCATCTGAGTATGCCACCAATGTTGACGCTGAATAAGAGGTTCTATAGATAAGTCCTTGACCAGGAACTGTTTTAAGGTATCTGTGAATGCGTTCAACAGCCTGAAGATGAGATCTTCGAGTGGAGTGCATGTATCGACTGACAATACCAACAACGAAGGAAATATCTGGTCTGGTTACCATGAGATAAATCAATTTTCCAATGAGCCGACGATAATATTCAGGATTCTGGAGTAGGAGATCCGAGTCAGATGTCTGAGCGCACAACTTGTGGTTTACATCCATAGGGGTGTCACTCGGCTTACAGCCTGAATAACCTGCATCATGAAGGAGGTCGAGACAATACTTTCGTTGAGAGAGGACAAGCCCATCCAGTCGTCTGACAATCTCAAGACCAAAAAAGTATCGTAAAGGCCCCAGATCCTTTGTCTGAAAGACGGAACTTAGATGTAGTTTGACTGCCTATATCCCTTGTGAGTCATCTCCTGTAATGATGATATCGTCAACGTATACTAACAAAAGGACCGTTCCTGTTGTTCGGTGACGAGTAAACAGCGAGAAGTCGGCTGATCTTCGAGTAAAACCAATATCACGAAGGGCCTTACTGAATTTATCAAACCATGCCCGTAGGGATTGTTTGAGACCATACGGAGCCTTCAAAAGACGGCAGACCTGAGACTCCCCCGTGGTCTCAAACCCGGGTGGTTGCTGCATATACACTGTCTCCTGGAGATTCCCATTTAAGAAGACATTCTTGATATCCAGTTGAAATAGGGGCCACTGGTGATGGACAACGACATAGATGAGGACGCGAACAGTATTGAGCTTGGCTACCAGAGAGAAAGTTTCCTCATAGTCGAGCCCCTATTGCTGGGTGAAACCACGAGCCACGAGACGAGCCTTCAGATGGTCAATTGTCCCATCAGCAGCATTTTTGATGACAAAGACCCACTTACACCCAACCGTTTTCTGACCCGGAGGAAGGGGTACTATGGTCCATGTCTGGTTAGCCCAAAGAGCAGACATTTCTTCCTTCATGGCTACCCGCCAGCTCGGATGTTGAAGCGCCTCCTGCACAGAGTTAGAAACAGAGACCGAAGAAAGAGAAGTAGCAAATGTGTGCAGGAGGGGAGAGGCGATGGAGGGAGACGTAGTTGGCCAGAGGATGAGCAGTGGAGGGCGGTACCTGATCAGTAGGACGCAGAGTATCCGTGGTTGATGCCGATTGCAGAGGGGCAACGGAACCGGGAGGGCGACGAGTGTAGACACAGATAACGAGTGGTTTGGAGGGAGCAGGAGCCGGTGCAGGTGGAACCGACGATGGTGGTGTAGTAACGGGGATAACCGGGCGTGGGATGGATGGCAGGAGAGGAGCTGGTGGTAGATGAGCGGGTAAAAGAGCAGGGAAAAGAAGTTGATATTCCCGGAAGATAACATCAGCAGAGACCGAGATCTTTCGAGTAGCTGGAGAATGACATACATAGTCCTTCTGGGTGCGCGAATAGCCGACAAAGATGTGTTTAGCCGCCCGAGGATCCAACTTATCCGAGGACGGCCCCAGACGGTGGACGTAGCAGGTGATGCCAAAGACACGAGGCAGGAGAGGAAAGACCGGAGTGGAGGGAAACAGTAGACTGAACGGAGTAGCATAGTGGAGGACGGAGGAAGAGAGACGGTTGATGAGAAAACAGGCAGTGGAGAGCACAAAGTTCCAATAAGGCTTGAGAACATGCTTTTGAAGCATGAGGGAGCAAGCTACATCGAGTAAGTGACAGTTCTTCCTTTCGGCAACACCGTTTTGCTGGGGTGTGTAGGCATAAGATGTTTGATGAATAATCCGGAATTCAGAGCACAAATTGATAAATTCGTGACCGGTGTATTCATGAGCATTATCGGTGCACAATATTTTGAGGGTGGTGTGAAATTATGTACGGGTCTCAAGGACAAAAGCCCGAAAAGCACGGGGAAGCTCAGAGCGATCACGAAGTAAGTATAACCACGTATTGCGAGAGTAATCATCAATAAATATGATAAAGTAACAAAAACAAAAAATACTTGTATTCTTAAAAGGGCCCAATACATTAGAATGAATTAAATCAAATGGAGCAGCGCTCCGAGTACAATGCGTAGGAAAAAAAGAACGCGACTGCTTGCCGAAGATACATGACTCGCACTGAAACGGATGAAGAGAGAGATCAGGAAGAGCCCGCTGGAGGACCGGTAGAGGGGCATGCCCAAGACGTCGATGCCACTCAGTGGAAGAGACAGAAGAAAGAATGGTGGGAGAGTCGTCGAGAAGGTAGAGGCCGTTCCGCAGTGTGCCTTTATCAATGGTAGTCAGCGTCCGCCGATCCTGTATAACAAAAGAAGAAGATGTGAATATGACAGAACAATCAAGATTACTAGTAGGACGTCCAACAGAGAGTAAATTGAACGGGGTGCTCGGAACATGTAGAGCCGAGCGAAGGGAGATCGACGGGTTGAGAGAAAGATCCGCCGAGCCGGAGACGGGAACCGTCGCCCCATCGACCACAGTGATAGACTTCGGATAAGGAGAATCCGAGTACTGGGCAGGCCGTCGCGAAGTAATGTGATGAGTGACACCTGAGTCCACGATCCAGCACAGGATGATGGATAAACAAGCAGTACCTGTCTTGGAGACGGAGGCAATGGAGGCAGAGGGCGGGTTGAGCATCCCCTGGAGTTGCTGGAGCTGGAGACGGACGACCTCAAGATCAGGAGGGGCGACAGAGGGGGCGTCAGCAAAAACAGATACTGTCGGACGAGGAGGATAACCAATTTTCCGGTAGCAGGTCTCCCCAAGGTGTCCGTCTTTCTCTCAGTAGGAACACTTCGGCCGACCCCGACCACCACGCCCATGGCCCCGAGATCCCGAACGTCCGCCTCGAGCAGAGGCACGAGGGGACGGTAGGAGTGAAGGGGCCTGCTGAAGAAGGGCCCGGGGAGAAGGAGCAGAAGTATCCAGAGGAGGTGACACACAGAGAAGCATGGATCAAACATCAGAGAAAGACAGTGTTGTGGGAGCAGCCATGACCCGAGTTCGAATGCTTTGAAGGTGAGACAGAAGACAAGCCATCATGATGGCAATGCAGACGGATTCCTTCTGAGCGCGCTGAGCAGCATGATCATTGGTGGACGACTGATGCTGGATTCAGGCCTCAGCAAGGGTTTTGACTCGAGCGACAAAGGAGATCATATCCGAAGCCCGCCAGTGTCGAGAGTGAGAAGATTAGTGAGGATGTCGTAGTGATGCTGAAGGCTATCGCGGCTTGAGTATAAGAAATGCAGCTCATCCCACTTAGCCTTGGCGGTGTCGTGGTACATAGCCATCTGAGTAGGTTCACCATCTAATGAATTAAGGAGCCAAGTCTGAACGTGGCCATCATTACGGAGCCAATCAGCGGTAGGAGGAGGTGCCTGAGTAAAGTGAGGCAAGAGGCCCTTGGCCTGAAGAACCAGTCTAACAAAATGCACCCAAGGGATAAAGTTTTTCTTCCTAGAGAGAAATAGTAGTTATCCGCAGCTCGCCACAGACTTCAGCAGAACAAACCGGGCGGTCTGCAGGACAAGCCGGGCGGTCTGTAGGCGGACTAGCCGCCAGGCCAGTGGAGTCGACAGAAGAGCCCATAAAAGCAGCAAGAGAAGGAGACCGCAACGAGAAGAGCCAGAGATCGCACGATAGGGAGGGAAGGAGAAGATCGCGACCTAAATGCGGGAAAGCAACAGTCCGCACGGTCACACTGGACACCAGCGATCAGACAGACCGCAACCAAAATGCGGAAAGAAGATAGTCCGCACGGTCTGGGTGAGCACAACAACGGTCAGAGCAAAGGAGGTCGCAAGAAGAATGCGAGCGGACAGGGAGAGGAAACCGCGAGTAGAAGAACTCGAGCGGATAGAAGAAGAGGCCGCGAGTTGAATAATAACTCGAGCAGATAGAGAAGACAACAGGTAGGAGAAGCCGCAAGAAGAGGTCGTGAGTAGCAGAACTCAAGCGACAAGATGTGAGGAGAAGCTATTCGCAGCGAACTGAAACAATCCGCGGAGAGTAGAACAGGCAGACCGTATTTTGCGAGTTGAGAGAGACTGCGGCGGACAGGAGCAGTCCGCAGGGGGGGGGGAAGTCAGCGGACCAGAGAGAGGAGAGCCCGCAACGGGTAGGAGTAGTCCGCGGCCGGATAAACCAAGAGACCGTGAGGCAGAAGAGAGAGCGGTCTAAGGGAGAAGCTCGCAAGGAGCAGGAGAGAAACCCAGAGCGGACAAGAGGAGCCAGCAGCAGACAAGTAAAGCCCGCAGCGGATAAGAGGAGCCCGCAACAGACTGAGAGAGAACAGCTGGGAGAAGTGGACCCCACGGGTCAGAGAGGAAGGAGGCTATAAGAAGCCCGAGGAGGAGGGTGAAACCACGGAGAGGAAGAGCGAGCGGAAACAGAGATAAAGGCCGCAGTTAGCCGAGCGGCTAAGGGAGAAGAGTGAACAGATGTTGGAGGCCGCAGGAGGCCGCAGGAGGGGAAGGAGACCGCCCAAGGTAGGCGGTTAAGAAAAGAGAGGCCGCCCAAGGAGGATCGGTCCCTCTGATACCATGTAGAAATAGCTCAAAAACATGTGTATAAATACAAGAAGAGAATACAAATATATAGGAGTAAGAAGGAGAGAGAATCAATCCTATACATGATGTGAGACTAAAGATGAGAGACGAGAAAAAGAAAAATGGGCCTAATAATGGGCTCTTTACATGGGCTTTTCTTACAGTCATAATGAAAAAAAAAATTACCAATTGATTTTCTATCCTGACATATGTATAAACCATGTGTGGCTAATCAAGGATAGTTTCTCCTTAATCCTACTATAGAAAGAAAGTGACATTGAATCATGTAGATATCATACAATGAAAAATGTTAATGTTAAAAATAAATGAAAAAAATTAACGTTAAAAATAGTTGTGCTGTCAAGACTTAATTAATATATTATACTCAGCATAAAACAATAAAAGTTAATAATTAAATTGTTTATTTTTAATAAATTAGACTTAGAGCTTATGAAATAATGTATTCCTAATAAAATAAAATATAATTAGAGCTAATATGGTTCAGTTCGGTTTGACTCGGTTCGGTTTGACACTCCGAACTGTGAACGGAACCGAATTACACGATTTTTTCAAAAATTGGAACCGTGACCGAACGGGCTACTAAAACCGAACCTAACCGTGCGGTTCGGTTTGGTTCGGTTCGGTTAGGCGGTTAATCTCGATCCCGCAAACCCCCGCTCCCAGGTCTTTCTGCGCAGCTGCAACCCGCTCCCGATTCCGCCCCGTCTCCTGCTCCCGATTCCGCCCCGTCTCCTGCTCCCGTAGCACCCCGACGCAACCTCCTCTCGCTCTGGCCGATGCCGCTTGCTTCTCTGCTAGGGTCGGCGACCTACTGCGGCTCGTTCTCAAGCCGCCGACAACCTTCCTCCTGTCATGGCCGACAGGAGTTCAACCCGTGCTTCTCCCTCAGGCCGACGACAGCAACCCTTGCTTTGGTCGGCAATCCTTCCTCTCTTAGGGCCGACATCCCTGTTCCCCCCCTCTTCCTCTTCATCTCGGTCGATGGTTGCAAGTGATCCACCTAGGGTTTTCTCGTTTTTTCCCCTATACTCAGAAATTTCTGCCCGGATTTGCCTCCTTGGGCTCGGATTTGGTTCCTATTGGTAAGAGTTTCCTCTTTCCCCTCTTTTTCTTGTTTCCTTGAATTTATTTTGAAACTTGCGTGCTCCAATTTCGTATAATTTGTGATTCATAATTTTTGCCCCTTTGTAATCGTCTAACCTTTGGATATTTGTGTTCTCCAGCATCGTTCGTCGCCCCTTGACGGTCCGTGAAGCAAATCCCTCTCCGAATTAAGGTTTACCCTAACCCAAGTATCGCAAAGTCCCTGCTTCTACGTGGTATCTCTTCGCCCATCACCTTTGAGGGAGATAAATTTCTTAGTCTCCCTCTTATTTGAATCTTGCGATAATTTATTTCTCGTGCTAACGTTAGGGTTTTTGATAACTCATTGTCGTATATGGTGGTGCTTCAGCAGGTCTGATATCAAGTTTTTCGATTTTGCTTGTGCCGCAATTTGGTCTCCTCCGTCAGCTTCAGCTTCTTTGAGGCAAGTAGAGATCACTTCTCTCTTGCAAATATTGAACTTAATTGTTTTGTCTGATCTTATGTTTATATGAATCAACGTTTGATAGCTTGTTGTCAGTTAAATTTAGATATTGAATCATTTATTAAACTTGTTCCTAGTTTTAGGTTCACGCGATAGAATTAGCAGGAGTCGTGAATATAAATAATGATATTTGAGTAATTGAGAGACGAGTTAGTGAATGATAGTTAATTGGATATTCAATTTGAGGATTTGCATTTTTATTTGATGAATAAATTGAGCACAGTAAGCTTGAGTACGAGCATTAATAGATTTGAATGATCATTGTTATGGCTCATGGTTAGGGATTTAAAGATGGTTGAGTTATGTCACGCTTGTACCGTACACACTTTTGAATTGGAAAATCACATTTGTAACGAATTATGGATAACAAATATATGTTTGGTGATTCGATATCATGTTCGGTAGTGAACGCATGTTTTTCTTGGAAGATAACTGTGCCCTAGAAATTGTTAACCTAGGCGAATTTTTGACATCTCCAATCCAATACACTTCAACTTACCTTTGCTTTTTTTTCGAAAAATTTTCCGGTTTCTGATGTCTGTCTGGTTTCTGATGTCTGTCTGATTGTAAGACCTGAGTAAAACTTATTTCCAATCTGATCTTTCTCATTGACGTGAATCTGTATCACGATCTGAAGTTTCCTCTCATAATATTGTCATAAAATAATATGATAAATAATCTCGTATGAAACATGAAAACAAATCCGTGGTTGTAAGCGAATTCTTGAACTGTAGCGTCTAACTGAACATCTGTCTGTTGGCATGGTCACGACAAGCAGGATTACTTTTCCGATTAGACTTGCACTCAGATCTGATCGTTAGCCATGTGCGTCCGCTATAACACCTACACCCTTCATCGATCACAGCTTACAACCTATTACATGAATAATTTTAGGCTATTCTCCGAAGTAGTCTAATTAACTAACTTGATCTGTTTAGCTTTTTGTTTGTTTGTCCCGGATAGTTTTGCTTCATGAGAATCTGACACTCATACTTTTCTGCTTCTATTACTGTTCTGTACTTTACTTTGCTCATTCTGTTTATTTCAATGTTTTAAGGATTTTCCTTTGTGTTTTGGAATTACCTTAGTTTTCATGTCAGCGCCGCCAGGTCCTCGAGCCCAGTCTGTCACAACCCGCATTTTCTCCGAAATTAAGAAGTATCAGAGTAGAAGAAAACGCGCGTTGTGATACCACGTCGGACAGGGGATAACTGCCGACGCTCAGGCAACCACCAGCTACTAAGACTATGAAAGTTCAAAAGCTTTAATAATGTGAAAATCAATTATATTTTAGAGGCCGTATCACTCGGCTTCGTGGATCAACTAGTGCACCCTTCAAAATTATACTTATACGTAGCGAAAAATACTTTATTCATTTTTTAACATCCTAAGAGAATGCATAAGCGTCCCCAGGGGACACCTAGGACTATGCAAGACCCTAGATTTAACTTACATGATATATATAGAAAATGACATTTTACGTAGTTTGAAAGTAGTGATTAAGCTTTTTAGAAAGGAAAACATGCTGTCTATGTTTTTGATATAATAATTATTTTCTTTTATAAGTTTTAAATTAACTAGCAACCTAACATAAATCATCCCAGAAGCAAGTTTAATAAACTCCAAAACAGGAAATCTAGCAGTATAAGCAAAGTATAAAGCATCTAAAAGAGAAACCACCAGTGGGCGCCAACAACTGACACGAACCCACTGGTGAGTAGGCATATCTGTACTACAAGTCTAAAGAAACTACCTCCCAGGAGTGAGGAAAAGAAAAATCAGCAGCAGCTATAGCACTAGCAAACTCCAGAAGAACCCTAGCCGCACAGTCGGCTATAAACCTGAACCTGAAACATTCAAAGAAAAGAACGCCTCAGCAAAACAATATATATATATATATATATATGAAAATGAAACAATAGTATAAGGAGGAAGTGAAACAGGTAAGAGCTAAAGTAAACAAGTGAAGGAAAAAAAATACTCGCCATGAGTGAGAAAAAGGGGGTGCACCAAGTGCACGGGTGAAGTCAAGCCTCACAAATCTTTGCATGAAGGATTAGCAAAATAAATAAATCATAGCATAAAACTAGGGCAGAAAGAGTCACCTAATACTGGAGATGGATAAAATCAGTAACAAGGGCCTAGGCTGGTGGCAACGGTCCAACCAAGTCTAACAGGCCTAAATATCTCAAGGTGTTGTGGTGGTGGCATCAGTCCAACTCAACCAAGCAACCCATATTGTCTTAATAAGACAAGAAGTAAAACAAGGGTGGCGGCATCGGTCCGACCCACCTCAAAATCACATCTTACTCCAGCACTAAGTGACTCGGGAGAACCCTTACTAGTAGTTCCATGAACCACCAAGAAGTCACACTGAACCCTAAAGATTCTAAAGCAACCCACCTAAGAGCCTTATATACATACCAACGAACTAAACATTGAGTTTGTCCAAACAAGAGGGTTGACACAATTAAATTGAAGGTGACACGATACTAAGTTTATGTAAGTATTTTGATACTAAACGCTTACCGATAATGTGATATTAAGCATGACTAGTAGGTTGATCTCAACTAAATGTTTACTGAACTAGCTTGGTACAAAACCTATACGGTTAACTTGATGTGAATCATAAACATTTAAATTGATACAACCCATAAACAATTAACTTGGGTGGTTCGATACCAACGTTAGCAAGGGGCTTGACACTAATTGCAAACATGGGAATTGACACACAAAAAAAGAAAATGACAAGAGTTTTGGGCGGTTTTGATACCAATCCATTTTTTTTTAGCAACCACGGGGCAACTATAATAAAACCCTTGAAACTAATTATAACAAACCACAATAATGGTTCACACCCAAAGGAAATCACAACCAACCACATAACTCATGGATGAACAAGCTTGTAACAAGGGCACCCGGATTATATCCTACCGGGGCAAGATCCCTAGCAAAAGAGAGAAAAAAAATAACCTTGAAACCCCCTACCCAAGGAATGAAATCAGCGAAAAAAAATAAAAAGGGGAGGTTTAAGAGGCTTTGAACCAAATTTTCATGCGTATAATCAAGTAAAAAGGAAAATACAAAAAAGCTTTCATGAATCAAGCAAGCAGGACAGGGCATGGAATTACTTTGACAAGGGTATACTTGCCTTGATCTTAGGAGAAATTTCGGACAGCAACTATGAAATCCTGGAAATTGAAAGAACAATACAGAAAAAAAAATCTGAGCACTAATGGCAAGGAAACCGCAGCTCTAGGCTTGGAGAAAAGGATGGTGAACTCTCAAAATAGCTACCTTGGAATGGAGATCTTGACTGGAGGAGCACGAATCCGGCCTCAAATCACGATTTCAAGCAGATCTGGGCGGTGAACCGGCGGTCGGAGCAGCCCCGGGCTTCCGCCTCCCGTCTTCCGCACGAAGGAACAACGCCTTTCGCTCGGGTTCTACCTGCGTCGGGTTTGGGGGTGGGGGGGGGGGGGAAGAAATCTCCTAAACCTAATAACACCCTAATATATATATATATATATATTTATATATATACATATATATTCCTATCCTAATTAATAAAATCCTACCTTAACTCTAATTAGCTTAAGCGTAAAAACAGCCCCTAATTGAACATATTAACTACACACTAACTAAACCACTATATATATATGTTAACTCATATAAATTAGCACCTTCCCGTACATTAATACATCTACTTACACACATACGTATATATATACATACTAACACACATATAAATATATATATATTTATACATACTAACACATAAACATAGACACGCACCCGAAAATTATTAGAACCTTGCACGTCTAAATCACGCGTTATGCCCTAAATGCGTAAACATGAAAGTACGCTCACATAAATGGCGACTCGTTAACTAGCAACCGTCAAAATGACGCGAAAATTAACGCTCTCGGATTCCGAACAAATCCGCACCGTAGCTAAACACTCGGGCTACGAAAACATCGGCGAAGTCGGACACAACCTCCGACGACCACACACTCGGGCTAACCTCACCCGAATCAAAGCACAAGCCGAGTCTCCAAAACAGACTCAAGCATTCCCTGAGAGGCTCAGCCGAGTCTCCAAAACAGACTCCGGCTAGCTGGGGAACCCTGCAAACAGACTACGAGCACAAAGAACACCTAACGAGATACTCTAACAACGGCACGAGCCGGAAATGCGCCAACGTAACGCCAAACGAGGATTTAAATAATTGCCGAAAATTCGGGGGCGTTACAATCACTCTCCCTAAAAGAAAGTTTTGTCCCGAAACTTTACGTACGTTACTTCTAATATAGAAGGAAAGTAACAAAATAAAAGTTACTAGAAATAAAACATACCCAACAAATCAGGAGAACAGGCAAGGGTAAACCTCCCTCATAGCCGACTCTAGCTCCCAAGTCGCACTTTCCAAATCTTGATTCTTCCAAAGAACCTTCACCATCAGGATAGACTTTGATCGCAGCACCCGATCCTGAGTATCCAAGATGCGGATCGGCACCTCAACATACGCGAGGTTGGGCTCCAACTGGGGCACGGTATTCAAGACTTGCCCTCTGCTCCGCACACACTTCCGCAGCTGGCTCACATGAAAGACATTATGCACGCCCGGGAAGTTGGCTGGTAGGTCCAACCTATATGCTGCCACACCAATACGCTCCAAAATTCTGAATGGGCCCACATACCTCGGATCCAGCTTATGGTTCTTGCCGAACCTCTTCACTCCAACCATCGGAGATACCTTCAAGAAGACCAAATCCTCTACCGAAAATTCCAAATCAGACCGACGCCGGTTGGCGTTTTTCTCATATCTCTCCTGAGCTAACCGAAGCTTTTCCCGAATGAGCTTCACAACAACCTCCATTTCCTCTAGAGCATCAGGACCCAACAAAGGCCTCTCACCGGCCTCAGTCCAAAACAACGGAGTTCTGCAGCGCCTCCCATACAATGCCTCGAAGGGAGCCATTTGCAAGCTCTCTTGGTAACTGTTATTGTAGGCAAACTTCATGAGCCGCAAACGCTCATCCCACGCTCCACCGTGGTCTAGAATGTAGCACCTGATCATATCCTCCACAATCCGGTTCACACGCTCGGTCTGCCCATTTGTCTGAGGGTGGAAAGCGGTAGAATATCTCAAGTCTGTACCCAAACCCTCCTGCAAACTCTTCCAGAAACGGGAAGTAAATCTGGAGTCTCGGTCCGAAATGATGCTCACGGGAACTCCATGCAATCGGATGACTTCGCTCAAATACAGCTCTGCTATCTTCTTCATCGGGGAGTCGATCTTATAAGGTACGAAGTGCGCACACTTCGTCAATCGGTCCACGATCACCCAAACCGAGTCAAATCCCCTTGGAGATCTTGGTAAGCCCGTGATGAAGTCCATAGAGATACTTTCCCACTTCCAAGTCGATATCTCCAAAGGTGTCAACTTTCCACCAGGCCTCCCATGATCGGCCTTCACCCGCTTGCAAGTGTAACATTCCGAAACATACCGAGCTATATCCCCTTTCATACCATGCCACCAGGCGATCTGCTTCAAATCATGATACATCTTCGTGGATCCTGGGTGGTAGGCAACACTGGATCCATAAGCCTCTTTGCATACCATACTCCTGATGTCTCCAACCGCGGGGAGGCAAAACCTGCCGCGGTACTTCAAGGTACCCGAATCATCGATAGAGAAATCCGGCAACTCCCCTCTCTCAGCCCTGAGGTACAGGTGTAACAAATCTGGATCATCCTTCTGGTGTAACCTGATGAGTGAAATCCAAGATGGCTCTGCCACTGCCAAACTGCTTTGCAATTCACAGCATCCCACGGAGATGTCCATCAACAAGAACTCTTCCACTAAACAGTCCGCCGTGAGGTTGAAGATCTTCCCTGTCTTGCGGCTCAGGGCGTCGGCCACCACGTTGGCCTTGCCTGGATGGTATTGGATCTCCACGTCATAATCGGCCACAAACTCTAACCACCGCCGCTGACGCAGATTCAGCTCCTTCTGAGTAAACACGTACTTCAGGCTCTTATGATCTGTGAAAATCTTGCACTGGGCCCCATAGAGTAGATGCCTCCACAGCTTCAACGCAAAAATCACCGCCGCAAACTCGAGGTCATGCGTAGGGTAATTCCGCTCGTGAGTCTTCAACTGCCGCGACCCATACGCGATCACCTTCCCCTCTTGCATCAACACGCCTCCGAGCCCAACATGCGAGGCATCCACATAAACATCATAGTCCTTGCCCTCCGTAGGCAATGTCAAAACAGGAGCAGTGCACAATCTCCTCTTTAGCTCCAGAAAGGCCTCCTCACACTGCTCGCTCCAGATGAACGCTGCATGCTTCTGCGTCAGCTTAGTTAAGGGCGCTGCCAATGTAGAAAAGCCCTCAACAAACCTTCTATAATAGCCGGCCAACCCCAAGAAGCTCCTAATCTCCTTGGGTGTGCTCGGCCTATGCCAATCCATCACTGCAGAAATCTTCACCGGGTCCACTGAAATGCCATCCTTGTTCACCACATGACCCAGGAAGGACACCTGAGGCAACCAGAATTCACATTTACTCAATTTGGCGTATAACTGGTGATCTCTCAAGACAGATAACACCAACCGCAAGTGCTGATCATGCTCCGCAGCATTCCGTGAATAAATCAGAACGTCGTCTATGAATACGACCACAAACTTGTCCAGAAAATCTTTGAACACCCGGTTCATCATGTCCATGAATGCTGATGGCGCGTTGGTCAACCCAAAAGACATAACTAGGAATTCGAAATGTTCATGCCTCGATCGGAAAGCCGTCTGTGGAATGTCCGACTCCCGGATCCTGAGCTGATGATATCCTGATCGAAGGTCAATCTTGGAGAACACAGAGCTACCACGCAACTGATCGAATAAGTCGTCGATTCTGGGCAGGGGGTACCTGTTCTTGATGGTGACTTTGTTCAACTCCCTATAGTCGATGCAAAGGCGCATCAAACCATCTTTCTTCTTCACAAAGATAACAGGTGCACCCCAGGGCGACGAGCTTTGCCTTATGAAACCCTTCTCCAATAACTCATCCAGCTGGGTACGCAGCTCCTCCAGCTCTCGCGGGGCCATCCGGTACGGCGCCTTAGCAATAGGACACGTACCCGGCTCCAAATCAATCACGAACTCGACATCTCTGACAGGGGGAAGACCGGGAAGGTCGCTAGGGAACACATCAGAAAATTCACGGACAACAGAAATCTCATCCATCAGCGGCACACTGCTAACAGTCCCCAGCACTGAGACTAAGCAAGCAAAACAATCAGAACTGAATAACCTCTGAGCACATACTGCAAAAATCGCCGGAGAGGCCTGGCGCGGATCGCCATAAATACTCGCAGGCTGACCGTTGTCCTTCTTGAAATCCAAGCGCTTACCCCTGCACTGGATCACTGCATCGTATCTGGACAACCAATCCATACCCAGGATGACGTCGAAATCTTCCAAGTCTATAACCTTCAGATCTGCCTTGGCTGGGAAATCCCCCAACATAATAGGACAATCCAGAATGCCCTGATCTGATATCACAGAATCACCCGAGGGGAATTTGACGCAAAAGGCATCACCGACACGATCAAGAACCAGCTGACACCGCTCTACAAAGGCCCTAGCCACAAATGAGTGGGTAACACCTGAGTCAAAGAGAACGCGCGCCCAGCGGTTCTTTACCTTAAAACTCCCTATATGAATATAACAGGGGAAAAATTGCACAATCAATAAAGAAAACAAAAGCCAAACTAATCTGCAATGGAAGTAAAAGACTAGCGAGAAGGTTTACCTGAAATGACTTGCGTCGAAGTTTGAGCCTCCGCTGAAGATATCACATTCAGCTTCCCTTTGCCTCTATCCGTAGACTGAGGCGGTGGCAACGCCTGAAGAGGAACTGGTCGGTGCACAGACTGGAGCTGCGGGCATCGGGCCTTGGTATGACCTTTCTGTCCGCACTGGTAGCAGACCTTGTCCTTCAACCAGCAACGAGCAACATCATGGCCCTCTTTCTTGCACAGAGTACACACCACATTCTGCTTGGGAGCACCCTGGATAGCATGCACATGCTCCTTCTGCGCCGCCGCCCTCTTGAAACATCTCTCAGCAGGATGGCCCGACCGGCCACAAAAACTACAAACCTCCTTGCTCCTCTTCCCCGAAGGAGCACCGGGCACTTGGGGGCTCTTTGCTTCAACAGCTTTCCTCTTCTCATTCCTCGCCTGTTGTCCTCTTTGCTTCGCGTTTTCGATGGCCTCTACTTTCAAAGCGGCCTCCACTGCCCCAGCATAACTCACCGCTCCATGAGCCACCACTAGCTGCTGTACATCGCTCCGCAGGCCACCGAGAAAACGTTTCGCTCTATCCTCCTCTGAGCTCACCAAACTAGGGGCAAAGCGACTAAGTTTGCTAAACTCAATCTCATACTCGCTGACTGAGAGCTGCCTCTGCTTCAGATGCAAGAAGTCATTCATCAGCCTGTCTCGCTCCACTGACGGTAGAAATTTCCGCATCAAGATCTCCTTGAAGGAAGCCCAAGTGCTTCCTCCTACCATTCCCTCCTTCTCCCTCATCCACCAGCTCTTCGCTAACCCCTTCAGCTGATAGGCGGCCAGCATCACCTTCTGATCCTCAGACACTCCAGAGTAATGAAACATTTTTTCTATGGAAATCAACCAGTCATCCAATATCATGAAGTCCGCCTTACCATCGTAGGTAGGGGGTCGCAGTCGCTGGAACTGAGTGATGAAGGCCATCTCCGGGGGCACCACCACTGGAGGCACCAAAGGGGCTGGGGGTGCAGGAGGTGCGGGAACAGCTAAACCCGCAGCAGGGTCCTGCGCTCTCGGGGCTAGCCCTGCCACCACAGATATCAGGGACTGGATCTGAGACTGAACGTCCACCATCTGCCTCGATAGAGCCTCATTGCTCTGCCTCAGACTTTCCATAACTGCACCGCTTTGAGCACCAGAAGACTCGCCCTCAGATTGGGGAGTCGACCTCGCCACTTTACGCTTAGGCGCAATACTAAAAAGAACAAACAAGCAATCATCAGAACCTAGTTCAACTACTAGGACAAAACAAACAGGTACAGACAAACCTACATAAGTACTTGCTTTCACTGCCAACTTGCTCTGGGGTTTTTATATATGTATATATATATTTTTATACAGATGAAATAATGTCATGCTTAACCTAAGATGGTTCACCACCATCACACTAACTCTTGTGCCTATATCGAGAATGCATGAATTTATATTCTTTTTGACTCAAAACTATGTGTGTACATATGTCATCCAACAAGTGTTTAGCTTGGCACGTTGTGCTTATGCAATGTTATGCTATGCATGATTGTGCTATGCATTCTAAAAAAGCCCTAATGCATGTTATGAGCGGCGTACACATGAAAATGTTATGCATCCCATACTACGTAACATTTTCATGCAACAAAAAAGAAAACGTGCTAGTCGCATCCATGTGGCGAGGTTATGCATCTCATACTACATAACCCTCACATGTTGCCTCCTATGGTGGATCCATATACAAACACATATTATGCATCCCATACTACATAATATGCCCTGTATACTTCATGTTATGCTATGAGTGTAGTTTTCGTGCTTCAGCCAAGACGTGCTGATGACATATCAGTGTGTGTATGACATAATGTCTATCAAATACAATGTCATTTGGCCTTAGGGCCTTACAGTTGCTCTGTACAAAAGTGGCTTCCAAACATCGGCGCGCAGGCCGGCCGACCACACAAGAATGAAATATAATATTTTCATTTTAGCCTTCAACGGCTAGCAACAACAGCAGCCGGGACTTCAGCCTTTAAATGCCCCGCTCGGTTCTCCAGCACATGTACAAGGACAGCCCACCAATTGGTGGCAAACAAGGCAACGGTCAGCATTCAGCTGACCAATTTGTAACGACCCTACCTCTTACCCGTGGCAGTGCTATTCCTTACCTGCAGGCATCGCAATTCATATCAGATATATGGATATCATACATTGTGCTCTCACACACAAACATTTCATCACAACCATCAGCCACACGGCCCGACGGTCTGTGCACTCAGAGCACATTCTTGGTGTACGGAAAAAAACAGTTGCCCACCGCCGTTCAAGGCCCGAAGCCCAACGACAAACTTAAGCATTTTGCTCCATGGCGTGCAGCCGGGGACTTTAGTCTTAATGACCCGGGATTGGCCCGTAGCCCCCCATGGTGTCATGGTGCGCAGGCCTAAGACTCTCGCTATGCGCTCCAACAGACCGCACTTTCAGATCTTTACATCGGACAGACATAACGCAGGTCAGATGAACCACCCCCCGTTGCTCAAATAGCCTTGCCATCACCTAGTACAACGTACCTGAGGCACGTCTTGGCTGAAGCACGAAAACTACACTCATAACATAACATGAAGTATACAGGGCACTAGCAAGGGAATCAGCTTGCAAAGACTCGTCTCTTCTGAAAAGTTCATCAGAAATCATGCAACAAGCTAGGGAGCCAACACAAAGGAGAGTTGCACACCCCTACAATCTTCAAGGCTGTTCTAGCAAAATCCATGATGTTGCGAGGCAAAACTCGAGCCTAACATGGGGTTTCAAAGCAAAAAGAACGAAAAAAAGGGGCCACAACGAAGCCAATCCAAAATTTTCTCCTAGTTGGGAGATGAAGCAACTGTCAAATAACTTGACGGAGTTTAAATTTGGGGATGCTCAAAGGTTTATTGCCCAAAAGAAGACACGGATTTCGGAGCGCATATTAGCACTCCATCAAGCAAAGAAATATGATATAAAAAATGCGGGTTTGGATAGCGAATTGGCCTCCTTATATTACACTATGAGTTGTGGCGGGAAATCAACTCGTACTAAACAATTCAAACGAAAAAGTAAGGACATCATTCAACCATCTACTCGTGGAAATTAAGCTCACCCACAGAAATCCGAAGATATAGACAAATCCTTGCAACAAGCTCAAAGCCATCTTCTTTATTCCATGTCCGTGAGTACGAAGCACACTTGTGTAAAAGTGCTGAAAGAAGAACATTCAAATGACATTTCTCCTCCACAAAAAAATGGTAATATAGTTGTCTTAACCACTAGAAATTTGAATTGGAAGATGTTATATTCAGAAATCATTTATTGCCAATGTACAACCTATTTTAATGTGCTAACATACTCTGGTTTCTCCTCAGGACCATTAGCCTATGTCGATCTGGTGGATTGTATCGTAGAAAAACTAAGACATCTTTACATAAGTAGCCACCATGAAGGTTCGAGTTCTCATCCACAAAATGCGGTGGTGAGGTATGCTGGGCATGGGTTTATGATGGTTCCTTATGATAGAAGTTTCGAGCTGGCCAAGAGGAGGCGTCCTCGGGCTAAGGTTCATTTGGATCCGGAGTCCAATCGGGTTCGGAAACTTTTGATGGGAAAAGATTGTGGGGAGGCGGGTGAATCGCCAGATGTGGACAAAGAGAAGTGGTGGGATGAAGAAAGGAGAGTTTTCCAAGGACGAGTAGACTCATTTATTGCTCGAATGCATCTTTTCCAAGGTACTATATCTTAATCTCCATAGTAGTATGATCAATAATTTCATGTGTTGTGTATATGTGTGTGTAATTCATGTATGTGTGCATGCACGTGTGTGAGATTCGGTATGCACGCATGTGTGCGCGCGTGAGAGAGAATGTGTGCGCCCGTGCTTAAGTGTGTATGTATATATGCGTGATTGGTTTGGGCCAAAAGTGAACCACCTCCACATTCATGATGACCCCTCTCTCTTGCGGACCCTGGTATACGATCAATCCATTTGGAAACAACATATCTAGAGTTTATGATCCTCCTATGGCAAAATCACGATGGTACCACCCTGACGCGGCTACACCGATACCTCCCAAGATCAAACTTCTAGAGAAGTTTCCCACTGTCTTCATCCCGTCGAAAGGTCTTTTGCTTGCGCGCTTGATCACAATATTCCACTTCTATTAGGAGCCATGATCGTCACGACTCGACCAAACTGCTACGACCATGCTCAGAAGGGCGCCATGGAAATAATGGTCTAGGAAATGCTTTAGGAGAACATTATCAATCCTAGTGCAAGCCCCTTCTCCAACCTCGCCTTCCTCATGTACAAAAAAGATGTTAGTTGTTGTTTCTGTATAGACTATAGGGATTTGAACAAGTAAATCATCATGGATAAGTATCCAATTCCCTGATCCAATAACTTCTTTATGAGCTACAAGATACTCAGTTCTTCTCAACGCTAAAATTGCGCTCCTTATATTATAGAATTTGCGTATGTCTGAAGGATGTACCCAAGATGGTCTTCTACACCATGATAAGATCTACGCATTCCTAATCATGATGTTTTGCCTGACCAACACGCCGACCATCTTTCAGTTGACGGTGAACGCCATCTTCCAATCCTTTGGAAATTTGCGCTAGTCTTCTTTGATGACATATTGGTTTATAACACCTTCAGGGAGTCCGACCTTCACCATGTTAGTCCCGCCTTTCAGCTTCTGACAAATTGTCAAGCAACCTCCCTCTGATACCAACTGTCACAACACGCATTTTCTCCGAAATTAAGAAGTATCAGAGTAGAAGAAAACGCGCGTTGTGATGCCACGTCGGACAGGGGATAACTGCCGACGCTCAGGCAACCAACAGCTACTAAGACTATGAAAGTTCAAAAGCTTTAATGATGTGAAAATCAATTATATTTTAGAGACCGTATCACTCGGCTTCGTGGATCAACTAGTACACCCTTCAAAATTATACTTATACGTAGCGAAAAATATTTTATTCATTTTTTTAACATCCTAAGAGAATGCATAAGCGTTCCCAGGGGACACCTAGAACTATGCAAGACCCTAGATTTAATTTATATGATATATATATAGAAAATGACCTTTTACGTGGTTTGAAAGTAGTGATTAAGCTTTTTAGAAAGGAAAACATGCTGTCTATGTTTTTGATATAATAATTATTTTCTTTTATAGGTTTTAAAGTAACTAGCAAGCTAATATAAATCATCTCAGAAGCAAGTTTAATAAACTCCAAAACAGGAAATCTAGCAGTATAAGCAAAGTACAAAGCATCTAAAAGAGAAACCAATAGTGGGCACCAGCAACTGACACGAACCCACTGGTGAGTAGGCATATCTGTACTACAAGTCTAAAGAAACTACCTCCCAGGAGTGAGGAAAAGAAAACTCAGCAGCAGCTATAGCACTAGCAAACTCCAGAAGAACCCTAGCCGCACAGTCGGCTATAAACCTGAACCTGAGACATTCAAAGAAAAGAACGCCTCAGTAAAGCAATATATATATATGAAAATGAAACAATAGTATAAGGAGGAAGTGAAACAGGTAAGAGCTAAAATAAACAAGTGAAGAAAAAAAAATACTCGCCATGAGTGAGAAAAAGGGGTGCACCAAGTGCACGGGTGAAGTCAAGCCTCACAAATCTCTGCAAGAAGGATTAACAAAATAAATAAATCCTAGCATAAAGCTAGGGCAGAAAGAGTCACCTAATACTGGGGATGGATAAAATCAGTAACAAGGGCCTAGGCTGGTGGCAACGGTCCAACCAAGTCTAACAGGCCTAAATATCTCAAGGTGTTGTGGTGGTGACATCAGTCCAACTCAACCAAGCAACCCATATTGTCTTAATAAGACAAGTAAAACAAGGGTGGCGGCATCGGTCCGACCCACCTCAAAATCACATCCTACTCCAGCACTATGTGACTTGTGAGAACCCTTACTAGTAGTTCCATGAACCACCAAGAAGTCACACTGAACCCTAAAGATTCTAAAGCAACCCACCTAAGAGCCTTATATACATACCAACGGAATAAACATTGAGTTTGTCCAAACAAGAGGGTTGACACAATTAAATTGAAGGTGACACGATACTAAGTTTATGTAAGTATTTTGATACTAAACGCTTACCGATAATGTGATATTAAGCATGACTAGTAGGTTGATCTCAACTAAATGTTTACTGAACTAGCTTGGTACAAAACCTATACGGTTAACTTGATGCGAATCATAAACATTTAAATTGATACAACCCATAAACAATTAACTTGGGTGGTTCGATACCAACGTTAGCAAGGGGCTTGACACTAATTGCAAACAAGGGAATTGACACAAAAAAAAAGAAAATGACAAGAGTTTTGGGCGGTTTTGATACCAATCCAATTTTTTTTAGCAACCACGGGGCAACTATAATAAAACCCTTGAAAGTAATTATAACAAACCACAATAATGGTTCACAGCCAAAGGAAATGACAACCAACCACATAACTTATGGATGAACAAGCTTGTAACAAGGGCACCCGGATTATATCCTACCGGGGCAAGATCCCTAGCAAAAGAGAGAAAACAAAATAACCTTGAAACCCCCTACCTAAGGAATGAAATCAGCGAAAAAAATAAAAAGGGGAGGTTTAAGAGGCTTTGAACCAAATTTTCATGCGTATAATCAAGTAAAAAGGAAAATACAAAAAAAACTTTCATGAATCAAGCAAGCAGGACAAGACATGAAATTACTTTGGCAAGGATATACTTGCCTTGATCTTAGGAGAAATTTCGGACAGCAACCACCTATGAAATCCTGGAAATTGAAAGAACAATACAGAAAAAAAAAATCTGAGCACTAATGGCAAGGAAACCGCAGCCCTATGCTTGGAGAAAAGGATGGTGAACTCTCAAAATAGCCTTGGAATGGAGATCTTGACTGGAGGAGCACGAATCCGGCCTCAAATCACGATTTCAAGCAGATCTGGGCGGTGAACCGGCGGTCGGAGCAGCCCCGGGCTTCCGCCTCCCGTCTTCCGCACGAAGGAACAGCGCCTTTCGCTCGGGTTCTGCCTGCGTCGGGTTTGGGGGGGGGGAAGAAATCTCCTAAACCTAATAACACCCTATATATATATATATATATATATATATATATATATATATATTTATATACATATATTTATATATATACATATATATTCCTATCCTAATTAATAAAATCCTACCCTAACTCTAATTAGCTTAAGCGTAAAAACAACCCCTAATTGAACATATTAACTACACACTAACTAAACCACTATATATATATGTTAACTCATATAAATTAGCACCTTCCCGTACATTAATACATCTACTTACACACATACGTATATATATACATACTAACACACACACATATATATATATTTATACATACTAACACATAAACATAGACACGCACCCGAAAATTATTAGAACCTTGCACGTCTAAATCACGCGTTATGCCCTAAATGCGTAAACATGAAAGTACGCTCACATAAATGACGGCTCGCTAACTAGCAACCGTCGAAATGACGCGAAAATTAACGCTCTCGGATTCCGAACAAATCCGCACCGTAGCTAAACACTCGGGCTACGAAAACATCGGCGAAGTCGGACACAACCTCCGACGACCACACACTCGGGCTAACCTCACCCGAACCAAAGCACAAGCATTCCCTGAGAGGCTCAGCCGAGTCTCCAAAACAGACTCCGGCTAGCTGGGGAACCCTGCAAACAGGCTACGAGCACTAAGAACACCTAACGGGATACTCTAACAACGGCACGAGCCGGAAATGCGCCAACGTAACGCCAAACGAGGATTTAAATAATTGCCGAAAATTCGGGGGCGTTACACAGTCTGCTTCAAGTTTCAGGTTCTATGTTTATCTTTCTTTTACTGTCAAATAATTTTTTTATGTAATATTTGCAATCAGTCATTTTCTCTGGTATCATGGTCAACTACTAGGCTATATAAATATTTATGTACTAGAATCTGAATATAACGCATGTGCATTTTCTGTTGCATCATAATGACATGAAAATTATAGTAGTAGCCTGTAAAACATGAATTTTACAAAATACATATGCATTTAAAACTTTGAAAGCTTCCGTGTAACACCTATTCCCAGTTTTACAATAATCAACCGTCCGGCCGGGTCAGCGATATAAAGAGAACTAGAAAACATTATTTAAAACTAGTACACAGCAGGTATACAGTAAGTGCTACTAAAAAGTTTATAACTAGCAACGGAAGCTAAGAAAGTAAACTAAAGGTAATCACATACCTGAAATCTGGAATCACAGAGCCACTACAGGTGAATAGAATTGAATTAACTGAAAATCTGAACTATCATAATAAGTCTGATACAAGATATATAAAACATTAATGAGTTACATTGTCCACAACCACAAGTCCATGCTGAAAAAGAGTAAACTGAAAGGGAAAAGTACTACAAACTGACACCACCATAACGCTCATCCTAGACGTAGTTTCCCACCTGGATCACCTGAAAAACATTGCCCACGAAGGGTCAGATTAAAGAAAAACAATTCCCCTTAGTGACACTAAAACAGATTTACATATGAATGCATGCATGTCTTTAAAACTAGTCTCGTACATTGAAAACATTTTATGCTATATGTTATGCATGCTTTTCCTATACTTCCTGGTGAATACACTATAGTTCTATATTCATGACTCTCCGTTCATTTATCTAAGTCCTGACGTTCACTAACTAGTGTACTGTCCCACGTCAAGTTTGTACTTGAGTTCTAGGTGGCTTTTAGCCTACACATTTACTGGGAAGGCTCTAGGCAGAGTAGCTCCTAACGTGCAACTGAAACTGACGACCCGAGACCATCTGACGAACTCAATTATTCTAGTGTCACGCGAACACGGTCTCGAATCTACTAACTGTCTCAAAGGGGAGTCAACTCCCAAGACTGTAACTCATAGGATACCATATGCCCTATGAGGAAGGTAGTGCGCCTCTACCAAGCACAAAAAGACTGGTGTGCTACTGACCTTTTTGGTCTGACGGTACTCTGCATGAGATATCTTTTCTGGTGTACTACTGAGCGACCATTGACTTTCTCGTAGTCGACTTGAAGGGACCTTCGCACCCTTGGTTGGACAATCTCCAAACTTACGTACACGTGTAAAGTTTAGTACTTAAATAACTGTTCATGACTTTACTAACGTGGTTATGGAAGAAGGCGTTATCATACGCGTATCCACGATTATTTTCCTACTGCCACATTTTTCTATGCATGGTTATGATGCTTGTACGAAACCTACTCATGCGTATAAAATATAATTACTTGATATGTCTAACTAAAATAAATTAGGATTTCCTTACAGAGGTGCTGCGACGCTCGTACACGCGGCACAGCGACATTAGCTCTTCCGAAGGAAATGCTACTGTATGAAAAACTCAGAGTGCTGCCTCGAACCTACTAGAGTCCTGCAATTTAAGGCAAGCCTATCTTCATAATTGTTCCCCTTTTTGGGTTTCCGATGGAAAATCTCCAAAACATCTAGGGTTACAAAAAAATACATGTGCTAACTTTGCATATTACCTTTACGTATAGCGATTGCGGCTCTCAATGCGTTCCACACAAATTCCGTGCTGAACCACGAACACCAAAACCTAAAATAGGGCAATCAAAATGAAAACCTAGGTTAAACTAGTTTCCAAAACGAAGGAAATTCAACCAGAAATCGAGAAAAGAAAGAGATCCACTCACCGAAACCAAAACAAAACTCAAACTCCTTCGGTTAGGGTTAGACCCGGTTCTCCCACGGCTAAGAAAGGATGAGGAAGGCTCACCGATGCCTGCAGAGGAGGGAGGAGAAGTCGGAGATGATTTCCGGAGGGTGATCGGTCGTCGGATTGCAGCGGGAGGCGTCGGCTGGCGTCGTCTCTCCGTGCGGGAGACGAAGCAGAAGGGAAACAAAAATCGGGCTGCGGTTGCTAAATCCCGTGAAAAAGAAAGTGCGGGATTGATATTACTTGCGGTTTTACTTATTAACCGCATTAGAGGGGGTGGAAGTTTTGCTATTGGCACCCCATTCCTAATACCTTTGATGATTAACTCATTTTCACCCTATAATTAACGCACTTGACTGACTAACGGACGCTATCATAAGGAAAAGTAACATTATACCTTGTCGACGCGCCGCCTCGATCAAAATTCGTCGCGACTTGCCCCTACAAATTTAAAAGTTATATTTCGCGTCAAATTTATGGATGTTACAAATCTCCCATCCTAATAAAAATTTTCGTCCTCGAAAATTTGTAACCATACCTGAATCGAAGAGAAAAGAATAGTCTGCATTGCTCTTAAGTTCATCCTCTCGCTCCCAAATATACTCTGGCCTGCCACAGTTCATCCAAAGGACTTTGACCATGCAAATCTCTCTATTTCTGAGCTTCTGTATTCTTGAATCCACTATTCTGATTGGTCGAACCCCAATGCTAAGATCTGTCTCGACTGGTGCTTCCTCGGTACTGATAATCTGACTGGAATCTCTGACTGCTCTCCTCAGATAGGAGACGTGAAATACATCATGTACACCACTCATTTCCTCAGGTAAGGCCAACCTGTAAGCAACCTCACCAACTCTCTCCAGCACCTCAAAAGAACCAACGAATCTGGGGCTCAGTTTTTTCATCTGCTTTATTTTAGAGACTCCTCTGACTGGTCTGACCTTCAGATAAACATAGTCTCCAACACTGAAATCTACTGACCTGTGCTTCTGATCATGATACTTAGCCTGACGATCCTGAGCTGTCTTCATACGCTCTTGAATAAGCGATCCTTGTGACGAAATATCCCCGCGGTCCTGTGGTTGGGGTTAGTCCCACATCGCCTGCAGTACGCGATCCTTTGTGTTCATGTACCCCCGTCCCCCCTTACCATCAGCTCGGGGTTTTGGGAAGATGTGTGGTGACGGGTGGTTTCCACAATCCTATCAGTGGTCTTATCAATTCATGACTCCATGATTGTGGATCTCTCTTCACTTTCAGCCCAACATAACGGTGTTCGACAACGTCGACCATAGAGGGCCTCGAACGGTGCCATCCCAATACTCGTCTTAAAGCTGTTGTTGTAGGAGAACTCCACAAGAGTAACATATTTCTCCCACTTTCCTCCAAAGTCCAAAATGCACATCCGTAGCAGATCCTTCAAAGTCCTATTTATGCGCTCAGTCTGTCTATCGGTCTGGGGATGGAAAGCGGTGCTGAAGTGTAACCTGGTACCCAACCGCTCCTGTACGTAACGCCACTCCCTGGAGGTAAATCTGCCATCTCGGTCGGAAACTATAGTCTTGGGAACACCGTGAAGTCGAACTATCTCGTCTATATATAACTGTGCTAATCTGGGACCTTGATCTGTCTTCTTAAGAGGAATGAAATGGGCGACCTTAAAAAGTCGATCAACTATAACCCATAAGGAATCATTCACACTCTGCGATCTCGGCAAACCATGAATGAAATCCATGGATATATCCTCGAAGGTCCACTCAAGAATGGGAAGTGACTGCAACTTGCCTCTAGGCCTTTGGCACTCGGCCTTAACCAACTTGCACGTCTCACACTTCCCCACGTAATCTGCAACATCTCTCTTCAAGCCTGGCCACCAGACTACCTTCTTGAGATCTGCATACATCTTCGTGCTACCCGGATGTATATAATATCTGGAATTGTGTGCTTCAAATAGAATGTCCTCACGAAGGTGACTAACATCGGGGATACACACCCTGCCATCAACCAACAATAAATCATCCTGAATACTGTATCTCTCCTTCTGATCTGTCTGCACTGAGCTCCAAATCTCTGCCATCTTTGGATCCAACGGTAGAGCTGTCCTGATTCTATCCTTGATATCGCAGGTAATCTCCATCCAACTCAACCTTGCAGACCCAAAACTACTGCGTGGCACAACGGTAATGTCCAGTCTCTCTAGCTCTCGCACTAACTCCTGCTGAGTGAGAAGGAAGAAACACGAACCTCTACGGCTAAGGGCATCAGATACTACGTTCGCCTTTCCTGGATGGTACTGAATATCTACGTCGTAGTCTGATAGAAACTCTAACCATCTGCGCTGCCTCAAATTGAGCTCTCGCTGATCAAAGATATACTTGAGACTCTTATGATCAGTGAAAATCTCACAACGAACACCATAGAGATAGTGACTCCAAATCTTCAAAGCATGTATGACTGCTGCAAGTTTCAAGTCATGCACTGGATAGTTCCTCTCATGAACCTTTAACTGTCTCGAGGCATAAGCTACGACCTTTCCATGCTGCATGAGAACACATCCCAAAACCTGACCTGATGCGTCGCTATAAATCTGAAACCCGTCAGGCCCTGAAGGTAAACTCAAGATCGGTGCGGTCATCAATCTGCCCTTCAAGTCCTCAAACGCCAACTCACACTCAACAGTCCAATCCAAGCCCTTTCCCTTCCTGGTGAGGGAAGTCAGTGGTAAGGCTATCTTCGAGAAATCCCTGATGAATCTCCTGTAGTAACCGGCAAGACCCAAAAAGCTGCGAACCTCTGAAACTGTCGTCGGCCTTGGCCAACTCTTAATGGCCTCTATCTTCTTCGGATCAACACTGACTCCTTTCTGACTGATGATGTGGCATGAGAATGTAATCTCTGAAAGCCAAAACTCACACTTTGAAAACTTGGCATACAACTGGTTCTTCCTGAGGCTGCTCAAAACAATCCTGAGGTGTGCGACATGATCTTCTGCACTCTTAGAGAACACCAAGATATCATCTATGAAGACGATGAAAAAACGATCCAAATACTCCCGAAATACCATGTTCATTAGATCCATAAATACTGAAGGAGCGTTGGTCAGCCCAAACGACAAGACCACGAACCGAAGTGACCATATCTGGTACTGAAAGCCGTCTTCTGAACATCCACGTCACGAATCTTTAACTGGTGATAGCCTGACCTCAGATCTAACTTGGAGAAAGTGCACGAGCCCACCAACTGGTCGAACAAATCATCAATCCTGGGAATCAGATATTTGTTCTTTATTGTCAGCTTGTTCAATTCACGGTAATATATGCACAGTCTCAGACTACCATCCTTCTTCTTCACAAAAAGCACTGGAGCACTCCATGATGAAGTACTGGGGCGTATAAAACCTAAATCAAGCAACTCCTGCAACTGACTCTTCAACTCTGCTAGTTCCCTTGGAGCCATCCGATAGGGAGATTTGGCTACCGGTGTAGCCCCAGGCAGCAAGTCTATCGGGAACTCAATCTCTCTATCTGGAGGGGCACCAGGGAGCTCTTCCGGGAAAACATCGGGGAACTCCTGCACCACTGGTACCTCTGCCAAGTCAGCCTTAGTCTCTGCATTCATCAGTACTACGAAGGTTTCACAACCCTTACTGATGCACCTTCTCGCTTGGACTGCAGATATGATCATCTTTACTACTCCCTTCAAGCCCTGAAAAAAAAATGAAGTCTGATTGGGGCCATCAAACTGTATCTGCTTCGCCCTACAGTCAATCCTGGCGTTGACTGCTGATAGCCAATCCATTCCAAAGATCAGATCGAATCCTGCGATAGGTAGCTGCAAAGCTTTCACGATAATCTCGGTATCACCAAACTGCACCGGTACCCTACACTTATCTTTGGTCTGCAGAAGGGATCCATTAGGCATCATGACTTCCAGTGGTGCTGTCTCTGGAAAGACTTCTAACTTCAACTTACACACTAGAGATTCGGCGATAAACGAGTGCGAGACACCCGTATCAAACAAAATCTTAGAGGGTAAATTACGAATCATAAGGATGCCTACATGAATGATTTTCAAAAATAAAAAGAGTGTCACTACGGAGGATTAAATAACTTGTCAGACAAAGCAAACACTTACCTGTCACTACATCCTCCTGCTCCTTAGCCTCCTGCTGACCAAGTCCATAAGCTCTGGGCTGCACCAAATCTCGACCCTGCTGTGGTCTTCCATCAGTAATCATTAAAGCTTTGCCCCTGTCTACTATACTAGGGCCACCAACCTCATACTTCGACTGATTCGAACCACCTTGCTGACAGAAACGAGCTATGTGTCCAGGTTGACGACACTTGTAACACACGCCCGCGCTGGCCAAACACTCTCCTGGATGACGACGCTGACACTTGGGACAAAGGGGGTAGTCCCTGCTCCTGTCACCAGATTGACCATTCTTCCTCGCATCAGGCTTCTGCTTCTTGTTCCAGTTCTTCCCCTGGTCATTCCTGCTCTGCTGCGACGGATGCGAATCCTGAGATCGCTTCGCACGAAAATTACTTCGCTTTTGAACCTTCTGCTGGTCAGCCTCCAGCCTGCGAGCCGTATCCACTAAGCTCCTGTAATCAGCGTTGACCATCGTCATTAGCGGTTGCCTCAACGAGTCACGTAAACCATCCACAAAACGGCTGCACTTCTCAGTCTGGTCTCCCTGCATCACGCCCGCATATCGAGCCAGATGGGTAAGCTCTCGCTCGTACTCAGCAACAGTCCTGTCCCCCTGAAAAAGTCTAAGATATCTCTCATGTTGACCTCGTCATGCGGAAGGAGGCACGAACCAACTCGCAAGGGCTCTAGAAAATTCGCCCCACGTAAACATGTCTGTCGTACGACCTGACCAAAAGTATGGTCATATTATTTTAAAAAAAAACGTATCACTTCCAAAATAAGAGGAATTTTCATAACCATTTACCTGCGGGATCATCTGCCCGGTACTTGTCCCACCAGACCCTTGTCTCACCTCAGAGGAGAAAAACTGCCAGAGGAACCTTCTTGTTCTCTGGACACTCCAAAACATCCAGCAGGTCTCTGGTGTTTGCTACCCAATCATCTGTGTCCATCGGGGTCTCATCCCCACTGTAGTTCGAAGGTTGAAGCTCTCTAAAATTCCTCAAATAACGCTCCAGGGTCATCTCCACGGTTGCTGTGGCAGGAGCTGGTGCAGGGGCTGGTACTTGTACTGAAACTGGAAACCCTGCAACCAGTCCTCTATGAAACTCCATCAAGGCAACAGTAACCGCCTTGTCAATCTGAGACGCTATGTCAGTGCCCTCTGAAGCTGCTGCAACTGGTGGTACCTGTGGCACTGCAACATCTCCCATAGTGGCGTTAGGAACATGGTCCTGACGTGAAGATTCACCTGGTTCACTTACTCGAGTTGCCTGATAGAACATATAAAAGAAATCTGGTTATTTATCAAGCATCTGTTAAAACTGGCTTGACAATTTTTTTTTCGTACTCTTGCGACAACTAAGGCTTAAATGCAACTTAAAATAATCTACTAACATGAGTTTACTCTTACACAATCCTATGGCTCTGTGAAAACCTTCTAGGGTTCAGGGATCCTAAACCTCGTTCTGATACCAATTTGTAACAGTCATTCCCAGTTTTACAATAATCAGCCGTCCGGCCGGGTCCGCGATATAAAGAGAACTAGGAAACATTATTTAAAACTAGTACACAGCAGGTATACAGTAAGTGCTACTAAAAGAGTTTATAACTAGCAACAGAAGCTAAAAAAGTAAACTAAAGGTAACCACATACCTGAAATCTGGAATCACAGAGCCACTACAGGTGAATAGAATTGAATTAACTGAAAATCTGAACTATCATAATAAGTCCGATACAAGATATATAAAACATTAATGAGTTACATTGCCCACAACCACAAGTCCATGCTGAAAAAGAGTAAATTGAAAGGGAAAAGTACTACAAACTGACACCACCATAACGCTCATCCTAGACGTAGGTTCCCACCTGGATCACCTGAAAAACATTGCCCACGAAGGGTCAGAGTAAAGAAAAATAATTCCCCTTAGTGACACTAAAACAGATTTACATATGAATGCATGCATGTCTTTAAAAATAGTCTCGTGCACTGAAAACATTTTATGCTATATGTTATGCATGCTTTTCCTATACTTTCTGGTGAATACACTATAGTTTTATATTCATGACTCTCCGTTCATTTACCCAAGTCCTGACGTTCACTAACTTGTGTACTGTCTCACGTCAAGTCTGTACTTGAGTTCTAGGTGGCCTTCTAGCCTACACATTTACTGGGAAGGCTCTAGGCAGAGTAGCTTATAACGCGCAACTGAAACTGACGACCCGAGACCATCTGACGAACTCAATTGTTCTAGTGCCACGCGGACACGGTCTCGAATCTACTAACTGTCTCAAAGGGGAGTCAACTCCCAATACTGTAACTTATAGGATACCATATGCCCTATGAGGAAGGTAGTGCGCCTCTACCAAGCACGAAAAGACTGGTGTGCTACTGACCTTTTTGGTCTGACGCTACTCTGCATGGGATATCTTTTCTGGTGTACTACTGAGCGACCCTTGACTTTCTCGTAGTCGACTTGAAGGGACCTTCGCACCCTAGGTTGGATAATCTCCAAACTTACGTACACGTGAAAAGTTTCGTACTTAAATAACTGTTCATGACTTTACTAACGTGGTTATGGAAGAAGGCGTTATCATACGCGTATCCACGATTATTTTCCTATTGCCACATTTTTCTATACATGGTTATGATGCTTATACGAAACCTACTTATGCGTATAAAATATAATTACTTGATATGTCTAACTAAAAAAAATTAGGATTTCCTTACAGAGGTGCTGCGACGCTCGTACACGCGACGCGACGACATTAGCTCTTCCGAAGGAAATGCTACTGTATGGAAAACTCAGAGTGCTGCCTCGAACCTACTAGAGTCCTGCAATTTAAGGCAAACCTATTTTCATAATTGTTCCCCTTTTTGGGTTTCCGATGAAAAATCTCCAAAACATCTAGGGTTACAAAAAAAATACATGTGCTAACTTCGCATATTACCTTTACGTATAGCGATTGAGGCTCTCAATGCGTTCTACACAAATTCCGTGGTGAACCACGAACACCAAAACCTAAAATAGGGCAATCAAAATGAAAACCTAGGTTAAACTAGTTTCCAACACGAAGGAAATTCAAGCAGAAATCGAGAAAAGGAAGAGATCCACTCACCGGAACCAAAACAAAACTCAAACTCCTTCGGTTAGGGTTAGACCCGGTTCTCCCACAGCTAAAGAAGGATGAGGAAGGCTCACCGATGCCTGCAGAGGAGGGTGGAGAAGTCGGAGATGATTTCCGGAGGGTGATCAGTCGTCGGATTGCAGCGGGAGGCGTCGGCTGGCGTCGTCTCTCCGTGCGGGAGACAGAGCGGAAGGGAAACAAAAATCGGGCTGCGGTTGCTAAATCCCGTGAGAAAGAAAGTGCGGGATTGATATTACATGCGGGGGGGGGGGGGAGTTTTGCTATTGGCACCCCATTCCTAATACCTTTGATGATTAACTCATTTTCACCCTATAATTAACGCACTTGACTGACTAACTAACGCTATCATAAGGAAAAGTAACATTATACCTTGCCGACGCGCCGCCTCGATCAAAATTCGTCGCGACTTGCCCATACAAATTTAAAAGTTACATTTCGCGTCAAATTTATGGATGTTACATTCCGCATAATAAAAAAACATGTTTTCCTCCAAAATAACTACTTTAAAACTATTTTCAGTGTTCTCTGCATCCGCCTTAGCAGACATGACTTTCTTTCCGCCCATGCCTGTGACATCACGACTTGTCCCGAAGTGCACTCTGATTTTTGTCGAGACGGGTCGTGACATACAATAAGCTATCTCAGGTATAATTTAATTAAACCACATCTTTCTTTCCTATATAATTATCATATTTTATTCATTATTGATAAATCTTAACTGATATGGTATAAGAGCAAGGAGCAGAAAGACACAAAACAAGCTATCTCTGGCATATTCTAATTAAACCATATCTTTCTTTTCTATATAATTATTTTATTGTATTTATTGTAAGTAGAACCTTAACTGGTATGGTATAGGAGCAAGGACAAGCTACCTCTTTCTTATATAATCATCTTATTATATTCGTTATTGATATAACCTTAACTGATATATTATGTGAGAAAGGAGCAAGTAGCAAAAAGACACAAAACAAACTACCTTAGGTATAGTTTAATTAAAAACCTTTTCTTTCCTATATAGTTATCTTATCGTATTCATTATTGATTGAACCTTAACTGATTTGGTATATGAGCAAGCAACAATAAGCGAGGAGCAGAAAGACAAAAAATAAGCTTTCTCTGGTATTGTTTAATTAAATCACATATTTCTTTTCTATGTAATTATTTTATTGTATTTATTGTTGCTAGAACCTTAACTGACATGGTGTAAGAGCAAGGAGCAAGTAGCCAAGAGCAAGTAACAAAGAGAAAGGAGCAAGAAGCAGAAAGACACAAAACAAGCTACTTCAGGTATAGTTTAGTTAAACCACATCTTTATTTCTTATATAATTATCTTATTGTATTCATTGTTGATAGAACTTTAACTAATATAGTATATGAGCAAGAAGAAATGAGCAAGGAGTCAGGAGAGGGAGCAATGAGTAAGGAACATTGAGCAATGAGCAAAAAGACACAAAACAAGCTAACTCAGGTATAATTTAAGAGAATTGTTAAAGACAAACCATATTTGGATATACACAAATAATTGTTAATGACAAATCATATATTTTGAAAAATACTTCGTGCAAACCAAATTGTTAACCACAAACCCATATTGTTAATAACAAACCAACAGTCCAAATTACATAATCTAATGTTTTAGACAAAAAAATAATTCATGAGAAGTCCAGTTCAACCGTTCAACAAAATAACACGTTTATAACATAAAAACATTAAATTTATGACATTTAATAGCTGGTAACTGTCACATCCACTTCTATGAAAATTTGCAAAAATTTAAAGACTTTTATTAGCAAATAACACATATAAAATTCATAAACCTGATTAATTTAAATTTCAGAGGCCAATCATGAAACATACCTATATACAGTGAAAATCTTTAGAAGGTTGTAAGGTTGATTCAAGTTTCAAAATCATATTTCCCAGCTGTGTTACATGAAAGAGAATAATATTAGTTACATTAAAGAGAATAGAATAGCTATTTCTAAGTAAATGTTAGTTTAATATCTTCAAATGATTGAGATTCTTTCAAACTAATAATCAGACTACCATCTAACCTTACTCACGGAAGTGTAATTCTTGACAAGTACAAAGATTTCCATGCGTTGGCAATAAGCTCGTGATACTTTGCTCATGGTGTGAATAACGACGACAATGGACAATTTTCCGGCATTGTAAGTAGAATGAAATGATTTTCATTTATGAAACCTGAGGAAATAATTTTGGCCAATGTAGGTGGCATAGAGTGAAGGGGTAGAAATGTAAAACTTTGATCTCATGAAAGTGAGACCACACCAACGTTGTAGCATGATGCAATCACAAGCCCTAGATCAGGAAAAGACATCCAATTTTCAAGTGGTGTGGGGTCACCGTGCATTCAATGGATTCCATTAACTGTTTTCGACCAGTGTTGTCAAACACTGCATCATATAAAGGAATGTAATTTTCAAATTCAAGATAGAGAGTTTTCCTCACTTGTAACCAATCATCACCCACATCAAAGGCATGACTAACAACTCGAAAATCGCAATGTCCATTGCCGAGTACATCCATTACATCTAAGACATTTTCAGACAAGTAACTTGGTAATTACTCACGGGCTTGATGTAGCAAATGATCATTTTTAGAAGGGTTTTTTAGATGAACTTTAATACTCTTCCGTGTTGTCAACTTTCCTGTCATGCTTGGCCTATTAAATTCCCTGTTAACTTCCTCCTTCAACACATGTTCAAAGTGTGATAGGTCACGTTTTATGGACTTCCACTTATCTTTAAACTTCTTCAAGCTACCTTTTGGCCTGCCTTTTATCCGTGCTAACCTTCCTTGTGGCTCAATTGTTTGAGTACTTGATGGATCTATAAACTCTTGAAGTTTGCGTTTGATGGATCCTTAAACTTCGCTGTTTTTTTTTCACAACAGCTAATATTTTTCGTGGCTTAACCCCTGAACCGTACATTTGCTCGACTAACTTTTCTTCAGTCACACTTAACCGGTCAGCATACGCGTGTGCCTCTAAATGAACACTTTCGTGGTTATGCTTACCACAAACCACGACAAGCTTCCATTCATCAACATTAGCCTCCTTTTGGCCTTTGGTGAATGGGCAACCACACCTCTTGCTTGATGATTTCCTACACTGTTTCTTCACCAAATTCTTCCTATTCTGGTCATCACGGTATTTGCCCCCTCTATCACACTCACATTCTAAGAACACGCGAGGTTTCATTCGAGCCGTGAGCTTGTCTGAACCTTTTACTGTTACAGCATGTGATTCTTTTGATGAACACAATTGTTGAGTCTCAAAACTTGATCCAACATCCACTTCAAATACTTTACCTATATCCAACATTAATTTCCATGATTTTATTACTAACAACGAATATAGTAGCACTACAACATTGCAAGGACAAAAATTATCTTTCTTATAGAGGTGTTCATCTTCCTCTACAAGCTTCTCCCTCGCCAAGCTTGATCCTGAAAAAATACAAAATTTCTGAAATCAGAGAAGCATCGCAAACTGGAAATCAGAGAAACATTTGAGTGTTGAATAAATAGACATGCATGAAAATTGATTAGCAGGCTAAGCGATAAGAACACGAAGCTCAAAAAAAAAATTAATTAACACTTATTGTTATCATGACTACTACTACATGCTGAAGCTGAGCGCTGAGCCAACCATCTCCATTCACAAGAACACCTATTGTTATCATGATTTTTATATCAAAGATTAGTTAATGAAGAAAAGGGGAAGATGAAAAGCAGTTCTCTACCACCTTAAAGCCAACCATCTCCATTTCATTATCACAAGAATTGTATTTTTTAAACAGAGTGTAAATCAGAGAAGCATCGCACCTTCGTTTTGGTCCGGCTGCTGTGCTTCCAACCGCTCGGGAGAAGCATCACAATCGGCTGACGACGAGAGAGACGAGGTCATAGGAGATGGAGAAGAGGCGACGACAAGAACGATGGAGAGAGAGGCGCCAGAAGGGGCGACGGGAGCAGGGGCAAGAGAGAAGATCGCGGCTTCTCCATTTCGAGGGTTTGCGGTTTCTGTCTTAGGGTTTGCGTAGAAAAAAACCACGGGGGGAAAAAGGCCCGGTTTTAAAGTTTTTGGTTTTCGTATATCTAAAATGGGGTTGCCTTTAACAATTCCCTAATTTAATTAAATCACATCTTTCATTCTTTTATAATTATCTTATTGTATTTATTATTGATAAAAACTTAACTAATATGGTACAAGTGCAAGAAGCAAGGAGTAAGGAGCAAAGTATAATGAGCAAAGAGCAAAGTCAAAGGAGCAAGCAACATAGAGCAAAGAGTAAGGAGAAAGGAGCAAGGATGATGGATCAAGGAGCAAAAAACACAAAATAAGCTACCTCAGGTACAATTTAATTAAACATCTTTCTTTCCTAGATAACTATCTTATTGTATTTATTGTTAATAGAGCCTTAACTGATTTGACATAAGAGCAAGGACCCAGAAAAAAAGAGCAAGAAGTAGAAAGACATAAAACAAACTACCTTAGGTATTGTTTAATTAATCCACATCTTTATTTCCTATATAACTATCTTTTTGTATTCATTATTGATAGAACCATAACTGATATGATATAATAGCAAGGAGCAAGGAGCTGGAAGCAAGGAGCAAGGAGAAGAAAGAAGCAAAACAAACTACCTCAAGAGTGAGGAGCGAGGAGCCAGGAGATGATGCTGGAAAGGGGGCGACAATGGAGGTGGGATGACGATGGAAAGGGGACGATGAATTGGGCTGTAGGACGACAGAGTTCGGGGGCTCCTAAGTCGTCCCCTCATCTATCACGTCCTCTTTTGTTGAGCCCTCCACTATCATTTTTGTTGCAGTATACGAGACACATGAGACGAAACAAAGAGCAAGAAGCAAGGAGCATGGAGGAGCAAGGAGCAACGAGCAAGGAACAATGAGCAAGGAGCAACGAGCAAGGAACAATGAGCAAGGAGCAAAGAACTTGGAGTAAGCAGATGATGCTGGAAAAAGGACAACAACGGAGGTGGGATGACGACATAAGCGCAGTGGGATGGTAGAGATCAGGGGATCCTTTGTCATTCCCTCCTCTATCATGCCCTCTTATGTTGCGCCCTCCATCATCACGCTCATCACAATATACAGAGCATGACACAAGGAGCATGAGACAAGCAAGGATCAAGGATTAAGGAGTAAGAAGCAGAAAGACATAAAACAAGCTACCTCATGTATAGTTTAATTAAACCATATCTTTCTTTCCTATATAATTATCTTGTCATATTCATTGTTGATAGAACCTTAACTGATATGATATAGGAGCAAAAAACAAGGAGCCCGGAGCTCGGAGCACGAAGCAAGGAACAACGAGCAAGGAGCAAGCAAAAAAAAAGCAAGGCACAAGGTGATGACAACAGAGGTGAGATGACGACAAATAGGAGATGACGAATGAGGGAAGTCGGATGGCGGAGATCGGGGGCTCCCTGTCG
Organism: Platanthera guangdongensis; assembly: GCA_039583875.1. NCBI lineage: Eukaryota > Viridiplantae > Streptophyta > Magnoliopsida > Asparagales > Orchidaceae > Platanthera > Platanthera guangdongensis. The sequence continues at coordinate 34,475,333 of CM077157.1, read as the reverse complement.
TTCCCTCCTCTATCATGCCCTATTTTGTTGCGCTCTCCACCGTCACGCTCGTCGCAGTACACAGGGCATGGGGAACAAGACAAAGAGCAAGGAGCATGCATCAAGGAGCAATAGGCAAGGTGGAGCAAGGAGCGAGAAGCAATGAGCAAGGAGCAAAGAGATGATTCTGGAAAGGGGACGACAACGAAGGTGGGATTATGGTGGAAAAGGTCCGACGAATGGGGGAAAACAGACGATAGAGGTCGGGGGATCCTTTGCCGTTCCCTCTTTTGTTGCGCCCTCCACTGTCACGCTCGTCGCAATACACGAGGCATGAAGCAAGGAGCAAGGAAGAGCAAGGAGCAAGAAGTAAGGAGCAACGAGCAACAAGCAAAGAACAAGCAACAAGGAGCAATGAGCAAGGAGATAAAGCTGAAAAGGTGATGACAACAGATGTAGGATGGCTGTGGAAGGGAGATGACGAATGGGGGCAGTGGGACGACAACAGTGGTGAGATGACGGCAGAAAGGGGACGACAAATGAGGGCAGTCAGACGATAGAGGTCAGGGGCTCCTCTGTCGTTCCCTTCTCTATCATGCAATTTTTGTTGCGCCCTCCACCGTCACGCTCATCACAGTACACATGACACGGGGCACAAAGCAAGGAGCAAGGAGCATGGTTCAAGGAGCAATGGGAATGGTGCAGCAAGGAGCGAAGAGCAATAAGCAAGGAGCAAGGTAATGATGTTGAAAAGGGGACGACAACGAAGGTGGGATGATGGTGGAAAGTGGATGACGAATAGGGGCAAAGGGACGACAGAGGTATGGGGATCCTCTGTCATTCCCTCCTCTATCGTGCCCTTTTTTTGTGCCCTCCACCGCCATGCTCGTCGCAGTACACGAGGCATTAGTCACGAGGCAAGGAGCTTGGAGCAAAGAGCAAGGAGCAAGGAGCAAGGAGCGAGGAGCATGAAGATGATGCTGGAAGGGGATGACAATGGAGATGGGATGACAGTGGAAGGGGGGCGATGAATGAGGGCAGTGGGACGGCAGAGGTCAGGGGCTCCTCTGTCATTCCCTCCTCTATTATACCCTCTTTTGTGGCGCCCTCCACCATCACGCTCGTCGCAGTATACAGAGCCATACGCAAGGAGCACGGGACAAGGATCAATGATTAACGATCAAGGAGCAAGAGGTAAGGAGCAAGGAGCAGAAAGACACAAAACAAACTACCTCAGGTGTTGTTTAATTAAACCACAATTTTCTTTCCTATATAATTATCTTATTATATTCATTGTTGATAGAACTTTAATTGATATGATATAGGAGCAAGGTGCAAAGCGCGGGGAATAAGGAGCGAGGGCAAGGGGGGCACGAAGGGCACGTAGCACGGACAATTGAGAATAGAGCTCGGAGCACGAAGCACGAAGCACAGAGCAAGGAGCATGGGGCAATGAGATGATGCTGGAAAGGGGACAAGAACGGAGGTGGGATGACGACGGAAAGGGTACGACCAATGAGGCAGTGGATGATGGATATCGAGGACTCCTCAGTCGTTCACTCCTCTATCACGCCCTCTTTTATTGCGCCCTCCATCGTCACGCTCGTTGCAGTATACAGGGCGCGGGGAACGAAACAAGGAGCAAAGAGCATGAAACAATGAGCTAGAAACAAGGAGCAAACAACTAGAATATAGTTTAATTAAACCATATTTTTCTTTCATTTATAATTATTTTATTATATTTATTGTTGATAGAACCTTAACTGATACGATATTGGAGCAAGGAGCAAGTAGCAAAGAACAAAGAGCAGAAAAACATAAATCAAGCTACCTCAGGTATAGTTTAATTAAACCACATATTTAATTCCTTTATAATTTTCTTATTGTGTTCATTATTGATAAAAATTTAACTAATATGGTGTAAGAGCAAGGAACAAAAAGTAAGGAGTAAGGTGCAAGGAGAAAGGAGCAAGGACCAAGGAGCAAGCAACATGGAACAAAGAACAAGGATGGAGCATGGAGCAAGGAGCAGAAAGACACAAAACAAGTTACCTCAGGTATAATTTAATTAACACACATCATTCTTTCTGATATAATTATCTCATTGTATCAATTATTGATAGAACCTTAACTGATTTGGCGTAGGAACACGGAGCACGAAGCAAGGATCAAGACGCAAGGTGACGACAACAAAGGTGAGATGACGACAAAAAGGGGATGGTGAATGGGGGCTGTCAGACGGCAGGGGTCAAGGGCTCCTATATCGTTCCCTCCTCTATCATGCCCTCTTTTGTTGCACCCTCCACCATCATGCTTGTCTCAGCACACGTGGCACGTGGTTCGAGGCAAGGAGTGAGGAGCATGAATCAAAGAGCATCGAGCAAGGTGGAGCAAGGAGCAAGGAGCAAGTAACAACGAGAAAGGAGCAAGGTAGAGCAGGGAGCGAGGAGTAACGAACAAGGAGCGAGGAGCAACGAACAAGGAGCAAGGTGGAGCAAGGAGCGAGGAGCAACGAGCAAGGAGATGATGCTGGATAGGGGACGACAACAGAGGTGGGATGACGGAGGAAAGGGGACGACGAATGGGAGCAGTGGGACGACAGAAGTCAGGGAGTCCTCTGTCATTCCCTCCTCTATCGTACCCTCTTTTATTGCGCCCTCCATCATCATACTCGTCGTAATACACGAGGCACGAGAAACATGGCAAGGAGCATGGAGCAAGGAGGTGCACGGAGTAGGGAGCAACGAGCAAGGAGCAATCAACAAGGAGAAAGGAGCAAGGAGATGATGCTGAGAAAGGGACAATAACAAACGTGGGATGAATACGGAAGGGGAACGACGAATGGGGGGCAGTGGGACGACAGAGGTCGGGGGCTCCTCTGTCGCTCCCTCCTCTATCGTGCCTTCTTTTGTTGCGCCCTACACCATCACACTCATCACAATACACAGAGCACGATGCAAGGAGCACGAGACAAGAAGCAAAGAGCAAAGAGCGAGGAGCAATGGGCAATGAGCAAGGAGGGAGCAGAAAGACACAAAATAAGTTAGCTCAGGTATAGTTTAAATAAACCACATCTTTCTTTCCCATATAATTATCTTATTATAGTCATTGTCGATAGAAATTTAACTGATATGGTATATGAGCACGGAGCAAGTTTCTGAAAGACACAAAACAAGCTATGTCAGGTATAGTTTAATTAATCCCTAACTTTCTTTCCCATATAATAATCTTATTATATTCATTATTGATAGAACTTTAATTGATATAGTATATGTACAAGGAGCAAGAGCAAGAAGATGATGCTGGAAAGGGGACGACAACGGTGGTGGGATGACAATGGAAAGGGGACGACAAAAGTCAGGGGCTCTTCTGTCGTTCCCTCATTTTTCGTGCCCAGTTTTGTTATGCCTTTCACCGTCACACTTGTCGAAGTACACGAGGCACGGGGTAAGGTGCAAGGAGCATAAATCAAGGAGCAAAGAACATGGAGCGAAAAACAAGGAGCTAGGGGAAAGGACCAAGTAGCATGGTACAAGGAGCAAGCCACAAGGAACAAGGAGATAATGCTGGAAAGGGGACGACAATTGAGATAGGATGACGGAGAAAGGGGACGACAAAAGGGGGGCTATGGAATGACAGAGGTCGGGGGTGCCTTTATTGTTCCCTCCTCTATCGTGCCCTCTTTTGTTGCGCCCTCCACCATCACGCTCGTCGCAGTATATAGAGTACGACGCAAGGAGCATGGGATAAGGATCAAAGATGAAGGAGGAAGGAATGGAAAGACACAAAACAAGCTACCTCATATATAATTTAATTAAACAACATCTTTATTTCCTATATAATTATCTTCTTGCATTCATTGTTGATAGAACCTTAACTTATAAGGAGCAAGGCGCGGCGCGCGTGGCGTGCGCGACGATGATGCTGTAAAGGTGATGACAATGAAGGTGGGATGATGATAGAATGGGGACGATGAATGGGGCAGTGGGATGGTAGAGGTTAGGGGCTCCTCAGTCGTTACCTCCTCTATCACGCCCTCTTTTGTTGCGCCCTCCACCGCCACGCTTGTCGCAATATACAGGGCATGAGGAACGAGACAAGGAGCAAGGAGCATGAAGCAATGAACAATGAGCAAGGAGGAGCAAGGAGCATGAAGCAATAAACAAGGAGCAAGGAGGAGAAAGGAGCAACTCGCAAGAATCAAGGAGCAAGCAGCACGGATATAGTTTAATTAAACCACATCTTTCTTTCCTATATAATTATCTTATTATATTCACTGCTGATAGAACCTTAACTGATATAGGATCAAGTAGAATGGAGCACAGAGCAAGGATCATGAAGCAAGGCGCAAGGGGACGACAATGAAGTGAGATGAGGGCGGAAATGGGACGACAAATGAGGGAAGTCAGAAGATAGAGGTTGGGGGATCCTCTGTCGTTTCCTCCTTTATCATGCCCTCTTTTGTTGCGCTCTCCACCGTCACGCTCGTCGCAGTACACGGGGAATGGGGCACGAGGCAAGTAGAAAGGAGCATGGATCAAAGAGCAATGAGCAAGGTGGAGCAAGGAGCGAGGAGCAATGTGCAAGGAGCAAAGAGATGACGTTGGACAGAGGACGACAATGAAGGTACACTGATGACAAAAAAGAGACAACGAATGAGGAAGTGGGACGACAGAGGTCGAGGGATCCTCTATCATGCCCTCTTTTATGTGCCATCCACCGCCACGCTCGTCACAGTACACGAGGCACGGGGCACGAGGTACGAAGCAAGGAGCATAGATCAAGAAGCAAGGAGGAGCAAGGAGTAAGGTGCAACGAGCAAGTTGCAAGCAACAAGGAGCGAGGAGCAAGTAGATAATGCTGAAAAGGGGATGAAAACAGAGGTGGGATGATGACGAATGTAAGACGATGAATGGGGGGCAGTGGGACGACAAAGGTTGGGGGCTCATCATTCGTTCCCTCCTCTATTATGCCCTTTTTTGTTACACCCTCCACCCTCATGCTCGCCCTAGTATACTTAGTAATACGCAAGGAGCACATGACAAAGATCAAGGATCATGTAACAAGAGGCAATGAGCAAAAAGACACAAAACAAGCTACCTCAGGCATAGTTTAATTAAATCACATTTTTCTTTCCTATATAATTATTTTATTATGTTCAATGTTGATTGAACCTTAACTGATATGATATAGGAGCAAGGATCAAGGAGCAATGAGCAAGGAGCAAAGAGCAAGGAGCAAAGAACAAGGAGGGCAATGAGGGCAAAGAGGGCACGAAGCACGGAGCAAGGAACAAGGAGATGATGCAGGACAAGGGACGATAACGAAGGTGGGATGACGACGAAAGGGGGACGACGAATGGGGCTGTATGATGACTGAGGTTGGTGGCTCCTCAGTCGTTCCCTCTATCGCACCCTTTTTTGTAGCGCCCTCCACCGTCACGCTCATCGCAGTATACGGGGCACGGTGAATGAGACAAGGAGCAAAGAGCATGAAGCAATGAGCAAGGAGCGTGGAGCAAGGAGCAAGGAACATGAAGCAATGAGCTAGCAACAACGATATAATTTAATTAAACTAATTTTTTCTTTCTTATATAATTACTTATTAGATTCATTGTTGATAGAGGCTTACTGATATGATATTGTGGCAAGGGGCAAGGGGCAAGGTGCAGAAAGATACAAAACAAGCAAGGTGAATGCTACCGCATGTATAGTTTAATTAAATCACATCTTTCTTTACTATATAATTATCTTATTGTGTTTATTAATGATAACCTTAATTGATATGGTATATAAGCAAGCGATAAGGTGCAAGAGTAAGGTGCAAGGAGCAGAAAGACACAAAACAAGCTAACTCAGGTATAGTTTAATTAAAAACATCTTTCTTTACTATATAATTATTTTATTGTATTCATTGTTAAAAGAATCTTAACTGATATGATATAGGAGCAAGGAACAAGGAGCAAAGCGCAAAGAGCAAAGAGTAAGGAGCATGTAGCAGAAAGACACAAAATTAGCTACCTTAAGTATACTTCAATTAAACCACATTTTTCTCTCCTTTATAATTATCTTATTATATTCATTGTTGATAGAATGAGCGAGGGGTGAATCGTGAGAGAAAAGGCGCGAGGAGTGAGGAGATGATGCTGGAAAGGGGACGGCAACGAAGGTGGGATGATGACGGAAAGGGTACGACGAATGGGGCTGTGGTAGTAGAGGTAGGGGGTTCCTCAGTCGCTCCCCACTCTATCGCACCCTCTTTTGTAGCGCCATCCGCCGCCACGCTCGTTGCAGTATACGAAGCACGAGGAACGAGACACGGAGTAAGAAACATGAAGCAAGGAACAAGGAGCATGGATGAGCAAGGAGCATAGTGGAGCAAGGAGCATGGAGGAGCAAGGAGCATGGAGGAGCAAGGAACATGGAGGAGCAATGAGCAACGAGCAAGGAACAAGGAGCAAACAACAAGGAGCAAGGAGATGGTGCTGGAGGGGGAACACCAATAGAGGTGGGATGGCGACATAAGGGTGATGACGAATGAGGGCTGTGGGATAGTAGAGATCGGTGGCTCCTCTGTCGATACCTCCTCTATCGTGCCCTCTTTTGCTGCGCTCTCCTTCATGCTCGTCAGAATATACGGAGCGCGATGCAAGGAGCATGAAACAAGGATGAAGGATCAACGATCAAGGAGCAAGGAGCAGAATGACACAAAACAAGCTACCTCAAGTATAGTTTAATTAGTCCACATCTTTCTTTCATGTATATTTATTTTATTATATTCATTGTTGATAAAACCATAACTGATATGATATAGGAGCAATGAGTAAGGAGCGTGGAGCACAAATTACGAAGCAAGGAAAAGACGCAAGGGGATGACAATGAAGGTGAGATGATGGCAGGAAGGGGACTACAAATGAGGGCAGTCAAACAACAAAGGTCGGGGGCTCCTCTGTCGCTCCCTCCTCTATCGTGACCTATTTTGCTGCGCCCTCCACTGTCACGCTCATCTCAGTACACGGGGCATGGGGCACGAGACAAGAAGCAATGAGCATGGATCAAGGAGCAATGAACAAGGTGGAACAAGGAGCGAGGAGGAACGAGTAAGGTGCAAGGAGTAAAGAGATAATGCTGGAAAGGGGACAACAACAGAGGTGGGATGACGACGGAAAAGGGACGACAAATGGGGGTAATGGGACGACTGAGGTTGGGGGGGGGGGTCCTCTGTCGTTCCCTCCACTAACATGGCCTTTTTTGTTGCATCCTCCATCATCACGCTCCTCACAATACACATGGCACGAGAAACGATGCAAGGAACAAAGAGCATGAAGCAGGGAGCAGGGAGCAGGGAGCAAGGAGGCGCAAAGAGCAAGGAGTAAGAAGCAACGAGCAAAGCGCAAGCAACAAGGAGAAAAGAGCAAGGAGATGATGCTAAAAAGGCGACGACAATGAAGGTGGGATTAATGCGGAAAGGGGACGACGAATAGGGGCAGTGAGACGTCAGAGGTTGGGGGCTCCTCTGTCGTTCCCTCTATCGTGCCCTCTTTTGTTGCGCCCTCCACCATCATGCTCATCGCAGTACACGGAGCACGACGCAAGGAGCACGAGACAATGATCAAAGATCAAGGAGCAATGGGCAAGAAGCAAGGAGGAAGGAGCATAATGACCCAAAACAAGCCAGCTCAGGTATAATTTATATAAACCACATCTTTCTTTTCTATATAACTATCTTATTATATTCATTATTGATAAAACCTTAACTGATATGACAAAAGAGCAAGGAGTAGAAAGATACAAAACAAGCTATCTCAGGTATAGCTTAATTAATCCAGAACTTTCTTTCCTATATAATTATCTTATTATATTCATTATTGATAGAACATTAATAGATTTGGTATAAGAGCAAGGAGTAAGGATCAAATAGCAAGGAACAAAGAGCAAGGAGCAAGGAGTTGTTGCTGGAAAGGGGACGACAACGAAGGTGGGATGACAGCAAAAAGGGGATGACGATAGGGGCAGTGGGACGACAGAGGTCGGGGGCTCCTCTGTCGTTCCCTCCTTTATCGTGCCCACTTTTGTTGTGTCTTCCACCGTTACTCTCGTTCCAGTACACGAGGCACGAGGCAAGGAGCATGGAACAAGGAGCATGGAGCAAGGAGCATGGAGCGAGGAGTAGCAAGGAGCATGGAGCGAGGAGTAGCAAAGAGCATGGAGCAAGGAGCATGGAGCGAGGAGTAGTAAGGAGCTATCAACAAGGAGGAGCAAGGAACGAGTAGTAAATAACAACGAGCAAGGAGCAAGCAGTAAGGAGCAAGGAGAAAGCAACAAGGAGCAAGCTGCAAGGAGCAAAGAGATAATGCTGGAAAGGGGATGATAACAGAGGTGGGATAACAGAAAAAGGGGTTGACAAAAGGGGGCTGTGGGATGGCAGAGGTCGGGGGGCCCCGCCTTTGTTGTTATCTACTCTATCGTGCCCTATTTTGTTGCGCCCTCCACCATCACGCTCGTCGCAGTATACAGAGTATGATGCAAGGAACATGAGACAAGGATCAAAGATGGAAGAGCAGGGAGCAGAAAGACACAAAACAAGCTACCTCTGATATAGTTTAATTAAATGACATCTTTATTTCCTATATAATTATCTTGTTTTATTCATTGTTGATAGAACCTTTACTGATAAGGGGCAAGGAGCAAGGAACAAGTAACAAGTACCAAGGAGCTAGGAACATGGTGCTGAGAGCATGGAGCAAGGAACACAAAGTAAGGAATATGCGGCATAAAGCATGGAGCAAGGAACAAGGAGCAAGGAGCAATTGAGCACAGGAGCACAGACGCACAACCGCACATGCGCATAGGCGCAAGGCACAATGGCGTAAGGCGCAAGGAGAAAGGAGATGATGCTGGAAAGGGGACAACAATGAAGGTGGGATGACGGTGGAAAAAGGACGACGAATGGGGCAGTGGGACAACAGAGGTCAGGGGCTCCTCAGTCGTTACCTCCTTTATCACCCCCTCTTTTGTTGCGCCTTCCATCGTCACGCTCGTCATATAGTATACAGAGCACGAGGAACGAGAGAAGGAGCAATGAGTATGAAGCAAGGAGCAATGAGCAAGGAGGAGCATGGAGCAAGGAGAAACAAGCAAGAATCAAGGAGCAAGCAACAAAGATATAGTTTAATTAAACAAGATCTTCTTTTCCTATGTAATTATCTTATTATATTCATTTTTGATAGAACCTTAACTGATAGGAATAAAGAACAAGGAGCAAAAAGTAAGGAGCAAAGCGCAAGGAGCAAATAGCAAGAAGATAACAAGGAGACGACAACGAAGATGAGATGATGGCGGAAAGGTGATGATAAATGGGGGTAGTCGGACGTCAGAGGCCGTGGGCTCCTCTATCATTTCCTCCTCTATCATGCCCTTTTTTGTTGCGCCCTCCACGGTCACGCTCGTCACAGTACACGAGGCACAAGGCATGATGCAAGGTGAAAGGAGCAAGGAAATGGTGCTGGAAAGGGGACGACAACGGAGGTGGGATGACGGTGGAAAGGGGACGACGAATGGGAGCAGTGAGACGACAAAGGTCAAGGGATCCTCTGTCATTCCCTCCCTTATCATTCCCTCTTTTGTTGTGCCTTCCACTGTCACACTTGTCGCAGTACACGAGGCACGGGGCACGAGGAAAAAAGCGAGGAACATGGAGCATGGAGCATGGAGGAGCATGAAGCATGGAGTAAGGAGGAGTAAGGAGCATAGAGCAAGTACTAAAGAGCAACAAGCAAGGACCAAGCAACATGAGCAAGGAACAAAGAGATGATGCTGAAAAGGGGAAGGCAATGAAGGTGGGATGACGACAGAATGGGGATGATGAATGGGGGATGTGGGATGACAGAGGTCGGGGGCTCCTCAGTCATTCCCTACTATATTATGCCCTCTTTTGTTGCGCCATCAACCATCGCGCTCGTCGCTGTATACGAAGCACTACGCAAGGAGCACGAGACAAGTATCAAGGATCAAGGAGCAAAGAGCAATGGCCAAGGAGCAAGGAGCAGAAAGAAACAAAACAAACTACCCCTGGCGTAGTTTAATTAATCCACATCTTTCTTTTCTATATAATTATCTTATTATATTCATTCTTGATAGAACCTCAATTAATATGATATAGGATAAAGAAGCAAGGAGCAAGAAGGACGGAGCACGAAGGTCGGAGCTTGGAGCACGGAGCACAGAGCACGAAGCAGAGAGCACGAAGCAAGGAGCACAGGGCAAGGAGATGATGCTGGAAAGGGACGATAATGGAGGTGACATGACGACAAAAAGGGTACGACTAATGGGGTCGTTGGACGGCAGAGGTCGGGGGCTCCTCAGTCTTTCCCTCCTCTATCGAGCCCTTTTTTGTTGGGCCCTCTACCGTCATACTCGTCGCAGTACACAGGGCGCGGGGAATGAGACAAGGAGCAAGGAGCATGAAGCAAGGAACAAGGAACAATGAGCAAGAAACAAAGAGCAAACAATAAGGCTATCGTTTAATTTTACTACATCTTTCTTTCCTATTCTATCATCTTATTATATTCATTTTTGTTATAACCTTAATTGATATGATATAGGAGCAAGAAGCAAAGAACAAGGAGCAAGGAGCACGAAGCATAGAGCATAGAGTAAGGAGCAAGACACAAGGAGACGACGACAAAGGTGACATGATGACGAAAGGGGGGCAATAAATGGGGGAAGTCGGACAACAGAGGTCGGGGGATCCTTTGTCGTTCCCTCCTTTATTGTACCCTATTTTGCTACACCCTCCACCGCCACGCTCGTCGCAGTACACGGGGCACGTGTCACGGAGCATGAGGCAAGGAGCAAGGAGCATGGAGGAGCAATGAGCAAGCAGCAAGGAGCAACAAGCAAAGAGCAACAAGCAAAGAGCAACAAGCAAAGAGCAAGTAGATGATGCTAAAAATGTGATGACAACAGAGGTGGGATGACGACGGAAAGGGGACGACGAATGAGGGCAGTGGGAAGGCAAAGGTCGGGGATCCTCTATCGTTCCCTCCTCTTTCATGCCCTATTTTGTTGCACCCTCCACCACCACGCTTGTTGCAGTACACGAGGAACGAGGCAAGGAGAAAGGAGCAAGAATTAAATAACAATGGGCATGAAGCAAGCAACAATGAGTAAGGAGATGATGCTGAAAAGGGGGCGACAATGGAGGTCGGATGACGACGAAAGGGGAACGACGAATGGGGGCAGTGAGATCGCAGAGGTCGGGGGCTCCTCTGTAGTTCCCTCCTATTATATCATGCCCTCTTTTGTTACGCCTTCCACCATCTTGCTCATTGCAGTGTACAGAGCACTACGCAAGGAACACGAGACAAGAATCAAGGAGCAATGAACAAGGGGTAAGGAACAAGGAGCATGGAGCAGAAAGACACAGAACAAGCTACCTCAGGTATAGTTTAATTAAACCACATCTTTCTTTCCGATATAATTATCTTGTTGTATTCATTGTTGATAAAAGGAGTAAGGAGCGAGGAACGAGGAGCAAGGAACGATAAGTGACGAGCGAGGAGCGATGAGCGACGAGCGACGCGTGACGAAATTTGATGCTGGAAAGGGGACGACAACGGAGGTGGGATGACGACAGAAAGTGGATGACGATGGGGCAGTGGGACGACAGAGGATAGGGGCTCCTCAATTGTTTCCCCCCTCTATCACGCCCTCTTTTGTTGCGCTATCCACCGTCACGCTCCTCGTAGTATACGGGGCACGGGGAACGAGACAATGAGCATGAAGCAAGGATCAAGGACCATGGAGGAGCAGGGAGCATGAAGTAGCAGGGAATAAGGAGCAAAGAGTAAGGAGATGATACTGGAAAGTGGACGACAACGGAGGTGGGATGACGACAGAAGGGGGATGATGAATGGGGGGCGGTGGGACGGTAGAGTCCAGGGGCTCCTCTGTCGTTCCCTCCTCTATCGTTCCCTCTTTTGTTGTGCCCTCCACTATCACGCTCGTCGTAGTATACAGAGCACAATTCAAGAAGCACAAGACAAGGAGCAAGGAGGAGTAGGGAGCAGAAAGACACAAAACAAGCTAACTCAATTATAGTTTATTTAAACCACGTCTTTATTTCCTATATAATTATATTATTATATTTATTGTTGACAGAAGATTAATTGATATGATATAGGAGCAATGAGCAAAAAGATACAAAACAAGCTATCTCAAGTATAATTTAATTAAACCACATCTTTATTTTCTATATAATTATCTTATTATATTGATTGCTGATTGAACCTTAACTGATATGATATAGGAGCCAGAAGGAACGAGGGGCAAGGTGCATGGAGTATGGAGCATGAAGTACAGAGCATAGTGCACAGAGCACGGTGCATGGAACAAGGAGCAAGGAGCAAGGCGCAAGGGGACGACAATGAAGGTGAGATGATGACGGAAAGGGGATGACGAATGGGGGCAGTCGGACGACAGAGGTCGGGGGCTCCTTTGTCGTTCCCTCCTCTATCGTGCCCTCTGTTGTTGTGCCCTCCATTGTCACGCTCGTCTTAGTATACAGGGCACAGGGCACGAGGCAAGGATTAAGGAGCATGGATCAAGAAACATTGAGTAAGGTGGAGCAAGGAGCGAGGAGCAACGAGCAAGGAGCAAGGTGGAGGAAGGAGGAGCAACGAGGAAAGAGAAAGGAGATGATGCTGGATAGTGGACGACAACGAAGGTGGGATGACGACAGAAAGGGGACGACGAATGGTGGCAGTGGGACGACAGAGGTCGGGGGGTCCTCTGTTGTTCCCTCCTCTATCATGCCCTCTTTTGTTGTGCCCTCTATCGTCATGCTCGTCGCAATACATGAGGCACAAAAAACAAGGCAAGGGGAAAGGAGCAAGGAGCATGGAGCATGGATCAAGGAGCAAGGAGGAGCAAGGAGCAAGGAGGAGCAAGGAGGTGCAAGGAGGAGCAAGGATCAAGGAGTAGGGAGCAACAAGCAAGGAGAAAGCAACAAGGAGAAAGGAGCAAGGATATGATGCTGAAAACGGACGACAACAAAAGTGGGATTAATAAAGAAGGGGGATGACGATTGGGGGTCAGTGGGACGACAAAGGTCGGGGGTTCCTCTGTCGTTCCCTCCTCTATCGTGCCCTCTTTTGTTGCGCCCTACACCATCACGTTCATCGCAGTACACTGAGCACGACACATGGAGCTAGGAGCAAAGACCAAAAAGCATGGGTCAAGGAATAAGGAGGGAGAAAAAAGACAAAAAACGAGCTACCTCTAGTATAGTTTAAATAAACCAAATCTTTATTCCAATATAATTATCTTATTATATTCATTGTTGATAGAACCTTAACTGATATGGTATAGGAGCAAGGAATAGAAAAACACAAATCAAGCTACTTCACGAATATTTTAATTGAGCCACAACTTTCTTTCTCATATAATTATCTTATTGTATTCATTATTGATAGAACTTTAACTGATATAATATATGTGCAAGGAGCAAGAGCAAGAAGATGATGTTGTAGTCAATAGAGGTGGGATGACAGCAAAAAGGGGACGATGATGGGTGCAATGGGACGGCAGAGGTCGGGGGTTCTCCGTCATTCCCTCATTTATCGTGCCCAATTTTGTTATGCCTTCCACCGTCACGCTTGTCGAAGTACACGAGGCACGAGGCATGCGGCAAGGTACAAGCAGCATGGAGCAAGGATCAAAGAGCATGTAGCGAGGAGGAGCAAAGAGCTAGGAGCAAGTAACATGGAGCAACGAGCAACGAGCATGGAGCAAGCAGCAAACAACAAGCATCAAGGAACAAGGAGATAATGCTGGAAAGGGGACGACAACGGAGGTAGGATGACAGAGAAAGGGGGACGACGAAAAGGGGTTGTGGAACGACAAAGGTCGGGGGAGCCCTCTTTTGTTGCGCCCTCTACCATCACGCTTGTCGCAGTACACAAAGTACAAAGCAAGGAGCATGAGACAAGGATCAAAGATGGAGCAAGGAGCAGAAAGACACAAAACAAGCTATCTCAAATCTAGTTTAATTAAACCACATCTTTATTTCCTATATAATTATCTTGTTGTATTCATTGTTGATAGAACCTTAACTTATAAAGAGCGAGACGCGACGCGCACGAGGCGATGAAGCTGGAAAGGGGACGACAGTGGAGGTGGGATGACAACGGAATGGGGACAACGAATGGGGCAGTGGGACGACAGAGGTCAGGGGCTCCTTAGTCATTTCCTCCTCTATCGCACCCTCTTTTGTCGCGCCCTCCACCGCCACGCCCGCCGCAATATACCGGGTACGGGGAACAAGATAAGGAGCATGGAGCAATGAGCAAGGAGCAAGGAACAACTCACAAGAATCACGAGCAAGCAACAATAATATAGTTTAATTAAACCATATATTTCTTTCCTATATAATTATCTTACTATATTCATTGTTGATAGAACCTTAACTGATATAGGAGTAAAGAGCAAGGTGCGCGGATCACAGAACGAGGAGTAAGGAGCAAGGTGCAAAGGGACGACAACGAAGTGAGATGACAACGGGAAAGGGGACCACAAATGGGGGCAGTCAGACGACATAGGTGGGGGCTCCTCTCTCGTTTCCTTCTCTATCATGCCCTCTTTTGTTGCACCCTCCACCGTCACGCTCGTCGCAGTACACGGGGCACCGGGCACAAGGCAAGGAGAATGGAGTATAGATCAAGGAGCAATGAGCAAGGTGGATCAAGGAGCAAGGTGGAGCAAGAAGCGAGAAGCAATGAGCAAGGATCAAAGAGAAGCTGGTGGAAAGTGGACGAGAATGATGGTGCGATGATGACAAAAAGGGGACAACGAATGGGGGCAGTGGGACGACAGAGGTCGAGGGATCCTCTGTCATTCCCTCCTCTATTGTGCCCTCTTTTGTTACACACTCCACCGCCACGCTCGTCGCAGTACATGAGATACGAGGCATGAGGCAAGGCACAAGGAGCAAGGTGCATAGTGCAAGAACTAAGGAGGAGCAAGGAGGAGCAAGGAGGAGCAAGGAGGAGCAAAGAGTAAAGAGCAATGAGCAAGTTGCTAGTAGTAAGGAGCGAGGAGCAATTAGATAATGCTGAAAAGGGGATGACAATGGAGATGGGATGACGACGGATGGGAGACGATGCATGAGGGCAGTGGGTCGGCAGAGGTCGGGGGCTCCTCTTTCATTCTCTCATCTATTATGCCCTCTTTTGTTGCGCCCTCCACCATCATGCTCGTCGCAGTATACAGAGCAATACACAAGGAGCACGAGACAAGGATGAAGGATCAAATAGTGAGAGGCAAGAAGCAAGGAGCAGAAAGACACAAAACAAGCTACATCAGGTATAGTTTAATTAAATCACATTTTTCTTTCCTATATATTTCTTTTATTATATTTAATGTTGATTGAACCTTAACTGAAATGATATAGGAGCACGGAGCAATATGCAAGGAGCAAGAAGCAAGGAGCAAGGAGCAAGGAGGGTACGGTGCATGGAGCATGGAGAACTGAGCAAGGAGCAAAGAGATGATGCTAGAAAGGGGATGACAACAGAGGTGGGATGACGACTGAAAGGGGATGATGAATGGGGCAGTGAGTTGATAGAGGTCCTCAGTCGTTCCCTCCTCTATACCGCCCTCTTTTGTTGTGCCCTCCACCGTCACACTCGTCACAGTATACAGGGCACGAAAAACGAGACAAGGAGTAAGGAGCTAATAGCATGGAGCAAGGAGCAAGGAGCTAATAGCATGGAGCAAGGAGCATGAAACAATGAGCAAAAAACAAGGAGCAAGCAACAAGGATATAATTTAATTAAACTAATTCATTATTTCCTATATAATTATGTTATTATATTCATTGTTTATAAAATCTTAACTGATATGATATTGGAGAAAAGGAGCAAGGTGCAAGGAGCAAAGATCAAGGAGCAAGGTGCTAGGAGCAAGGTGCAAGGAGCAAGATGCAAGGTGCAAGGTGCAAGGAGCAAGGAGCAAGTGCAAGGTGCAAGGTGCAAGTAGCAAGGAGCAAGGAGCAAGATGCAAGGAGTAAGCTGCAAGCTGCAAGGAGCAAGGATCAAAGGAGCAAGAATCAAAGGAGCAAGGAGAAGGAGCAAGGTGCAAGGTGCAATGTGCAATGTGCAAGGTGCAAGGAGTAAGGAGCAGAAAGGTACAAAACAAGCTATCTTAGGTATAGTTTAATTTACCCATATCTTTATTTTCTATATAATTATCTTAACTGATATAGTATAGCAGCAAGGAGCAGTAAGACAAAAAACAAACAACCTCAGATATAATTTAATTAAACAACATCTTTCTTTTTTATATTATTATCTTATTGTATTTATTGTTGATAAAATCTTAACTGATATGGTATAAGTGCAGGGAGCATGGAGTGAGGAGCAGAAAGACACAAAATGCTCCCCGAGTATAGTTTAATTAAAACACATCTTTATTTCCTATATAATTATCTTATTGTGTTCATTAATGATAGAACTTTTACTGATATGGTATAGGAGCAAGCGATAAGGAGCAAGATTAAGGTGCAAGGTGCAGAAAAACACAAAGCAAGCTACGTCGGGTATAGTTTAATTAAACATCTTTCATTTCTATATAATTATTTTATAATATTCATTGTTAATAAAACCTTAACTGATATGGTATAGGAGCAAGAAGCAAATAGCAAGGAGTAAGCAGCAGAAAGACACAAAATTAACTACCTCAGGTATAGTTTAATTAAACCATATCTTTCTTTCCTATAAAATTATCATATTATATTCATTATTGATAGAAGGAACGATGGGCGAGGGGGGGGGGGGGGACGGGAGTCGCGCGAGGCACAAGGAGTGAGGAGATGATGATGAAAAGGGGACGACAATAGAGGTAGGATGACAGTGAAAGGGGAAGACGAATGGGGCAGTGGGACGACAGAGGTCGGGGGCTCCTCAGTCGTTCCCCCCTCTATCGCGTCCTCTTTTGTAGCGCCCTCCACCGCTACGCTCGTCATAGTATACAGAGCACGGGGAACGAGCCACGAAGTAAGGAGCAAGGAGCATGGCAGAGCAAGGAGCATGGAGGAGCAACGAGCAACGATCAAGGAACAAGGAGCAAGCAACAAGTAACAAGGAGATAATGCTGCAATGTGAAAGACAATGGAGGTGGGATGACGACAGGAGGGTGATAGCGAATGGGGGCAGTGGGACAGTAGAGGTCGGGGTCTCCTTTGTAGTTCCCTCCTCTATCGTGCCTTCTTTTGTTGCGCCCTCCACCATCATGCTCGTCGCAATATACAGAGCACAACGCAAGGAGCACGAGACAAGGATGAAGGATCAACGTTCAAGGAGCAAGAAGCAAGGATCAGAAAGACACAAAACAAACTACCTCAGGTATAGTTTAATTAATCCACATTTTCTTTCCTATATACTTATCTTATTATACTCATTGTTGATAGAACCTTAACTGTTATGATATAGATGCAAGGAGCAAAGAGCAAGTAGCAAGGAACACAAAGTATGAAGCAAGGAGAAAGGAGTAAGGAGCAAGGCGTAAGGGGACGATAACAGAGGTGAGATGATGGCGGAAAGGGGACAACGAATGAGGGCACTCAAAGAACAGAGGTCGGGGGCTCCTCTGTCGTTCCCTCCTCTATCGTGCCCTCTTTTGTTGCGCCCTCCACCCTCACGCTCGTCTCAGTACATGGGGCACGATGCAACGAGCATTGATCAAGGAGCAATGAGCATGGTGGAACGAGGAGGAACAAGCAAGTAGCAAGGAGTAAGGAGATGATGCTGGAAATGGGACGACATCAGAGGTGGGATGACGGAGGAAAGGGGGCGACGAATGGGGTAATGGGACGACAAAGGTCGGGGGGGGGGGGGGGGGGTCCTTCGTTGTTCCCTCCTCTAACGTGCCCTTTTTTGTTGCACCCTCCATCATCACGCTCGTCGCAATACACGAGGCATGGGGAACGATGCAAGGAGCATGGAGCGTGGTGCAAGGAGCTAGGAGCAAAGAACAAGGAGTAGGGAACGAGCAAGGAGCAGAAAACAAGCAACAAGGAGAAAGGAGCAAGGAGATGATGCTGACTAAAAAGGGGACGACAACGGAGGTGAGATAGATGCGGAAGGGGGACGACGAATGGGGGCAGTGGGATGGCAGAGGTCGGGGGCTCCTCTGTCGTTCCCTCTTCTATTGTGCCTTCTTTTGTTGCGCCCTCCACCATCACGCTCATTGCTGTACACGGAGCACGAGACTAGTATCAAAGATCAATGATCAATGGGCAGCAAGGAGCAGAAAGGCAGAAAACAAGCTACCTTGGGTATTGTTTATATAACCCACATTTTCTTTTCTATATAATTATCTTATTATATTCATTGTTGATAAAATCTTAACCGATATGGTGCAAAAACAGGGAGCAAAAAGTAAAAGGACACAAAACAAGCTATCTCAGGTATAGTTTAATTAATACACAACTTTCTCTCCTATATAATTATCTTATTGTATTCATAATTGATAGAACCTTAACAAATATTGTATAAGAGCAAGGAGCAATGAGCAAATAACTGGGAACAAAGAGCAAATAACAATGCACGAGGAGCAAGGAGATGTTTTTGGAAATGGGTTGACAACGGAGGTGGGATGACGACGGAAAGGGGACGACAATAGGGGCAGTGAGATGACAGAGGTCAAGGGCTCCTCTGTCGTTCCCTCCTTTATCGTGCCCCCTTTTTTTATACCTTCCACCATCACTCTTGTTGCAGTACACAAGGCATGAGGCAAGGAGCAAAGAGCATGTAATGAAGAGTAGAAAGAAGCTAGCAGCTAGGAGGGGTAATGAGCAAGTAATAAAGAGCAACGAGCAAGGAGCAAGCAGTAAGAAGCAAGGAGCAAGCAGTAAGAAGCAAGGAGCAAGCAGTAAGAAGCAATGGGCAAGCAACAATGAACAACGAACAAGCTGCAAAGAGCAAGGAGATAATGCTGGAAACGGGACGACAACAGAGGTGGGATAACAAATAAAGGGGGACGACGAAAGGGGGCTGTGGGACGGCAGAGGTCGAGGGCGCCCTTGTTGTTCTCTCTTCTATCGTGCCCTCTTTTGTTGCACCCTCCACCATCACGCTCGTCGCAGTACACGGAGTACGACGCAAGAAGCATGAGACAAGGATCAAAGATGAAAGTGCAAGGAGCAGAAAGACACAAGACAAGCTACCTCTAATATAGTTTAATTAAACCACATATTTCTTTCATCTATAATTATCTTGTTGTATTCATTGTTGATAGAACCTTTACTGATAAGAGGCTAGGAGCAAGGAGTAAGGAGTAACAAGTAGCCAGGAGTAACGGGGACGATGAACGGGAGCAGTGGGACGACAGAGGTCGAAGGATCCTCTGTCATTCCCTTTTATATCGTGGCCTCTTTTGTTGCACCCTCCACCGCCGTCACACTCATCGCAGTACATGGGGCATGAGGCAAAGAGCAAGGAGCATGAAGCATGGAGCAAAGAGGAGCAAAAAGTAGGGAGCAAGGAGCATCGAACAACGAGCAAGCAACAAAGAGCAAGGAGCAAGGAGATGTTGCTGAAAAGGGGACGACAATGGAGGTGGGATGACAACGGAAGGGGGATGACGAATGGGGGTTATGGTACGACAGAGGTCGGGTGCTCCTCTGTCGTTCCCTCCTCTATTATGCCCTCTTTTATTGCGCCATCCACTATCACGCTCGTCGCAGTATACAGAACACTACGCAAGGAGCACGAGACAAGGATTAAGGAGTAAAGAGCAAGGTGAAGAGCAAAGAGCAAGGAGCAGAAATATACAAAACAAGTTACCTCAGGTATAGTTTAATTAAACCACATATTTCTTTCCGATATAATTATCTTATTATATTCATTGTTGACAGAACCTCAACTAATTTAATATAGGATCAAAGAGCATTGAGCAAGGAGCTCGGAGCACGGGGCACGGAGAACGGAGCTCGGAGCACGGAGCTCGGAGAAAGGAGCACATAGCAAAGAGATGATGCTGGAAAGGGGTCGACAATGAAGATGAGATGATGACGAAAAGGGTATGACTAATGTGGTCGTTAGACGCCAGAGGTCGGGGCTCCTCAGTCTTTCCCTCCTCTATCGCGTCCTCTTTTGTTGGGCCCTCCACATTGCCACACTCATCGCAGTATACAAGGCACGAGGAACAAGATAAGGAGCAAGGAGCATGAAGAAAGGAGCAAAAAACAAGGAACAAGTAACAAAGATATCATTTAATTATACCACATCTTTCTTTCCTATATAATTATCTTATTATATTCATTGTTGTTAGAACCTTAACTGATATGATATAGGAGCAATGAGCAATGAGCACGAAGCACGGAACAAAGAGCAAGAGCAAGGAGCAAGGCGCAAGGGAACAACGACAAAGTTGAGATGACAACGGAAAGGGGACGACAAATGGGGGTAGTCGGACGACAGAGGTTGGGGGCTCCTTTGTCGTTCCCTTCTCTATTGTACCCTCTTTTGTTGCGCCCTCCACCATCACGCTCGTTGCAGTACACGGTACACGTGTTACAGAGCATGAGGCAAGGAGCAAGGAGCATGGTTCAAGGAGCAATGTACGATGAGCAATGAGCATGGAGCAATGAGCAAAGAGCAGGGAGCAACAAGCAAGGAGCTCAGAGGAAGGAGATAATGCTGGAAATGTGACGACAACGGAGGTGGGATGACGCCAGAAAGGTGACGACGAATGGGGCAGTAGAAAGGCAGTGGTCGAGGATCCTCTGTCGTTCCCTCCTCTTTCGTGCCTTATTTTGTCGTGCCCTCCACCGCCACTCTCACTGCAGTACACGAGGCACGAGGAATGAGGCAAGGTGCAAGAAGCATGAGGCAAGGAGAAAGGAGGGGCAAAGACCAAGGAGTAAATATCGACAAGCATGGATCAAGCAACAATGAGTAAGGAGATGATGCTGAAAAGGGGGCGACTATGGAGGTGGGATGATGACGGAAGGGGGACGTCGAATGGGGGCATTGGGACGGCAGAGGTCGGGGGCTCCTATGTCGTTCACTCCTTTATCATGCCCTCTTTAGTTGCGCCCTCCACCGTCACGCTCGTCGCAGTATTCAGAGCATTACGCAAGGAGCACGAGACAAGGAGCAAGGAGCAAGGGGTAAGGAGCAAGGAGCATGGAGCAGAAAGATACAAAACAAGCTATCTCAGATATAGTTTAATTAAACCACATCTTTCTTTCTTATATATTTATCTGATTATATTCATTGTTGATAGAACCTTAACTAATATGATATATGAGCAAGAAGGAAGGAGCACAGAGTAAGGAGATGATGCTGGAAATGGGACGACAACGAAGTGGGGATGATGGCGGAATGGGGACGGCGAAGGACAGAGGTCAGGGGCTCTTTAGTCGTTCCCTCCTCTATCGCGTCCTCATTTGTTGTGCCCTCCACCGTCACGCTCGCCGCAGTATATGGGGCATGGGGAACAAGACAAGAAGCAAGGAGCATGGAGCACGGAGGAGCAAGGAGCAACAAGCAACGAACAAGGAATAAGGAGGAAGCGACAAGAATATAGTTAATTAAACCACATCTTTCTTTCCTATAAAATTATCTTATTATATTCATTGTTGATAGAACCTTACCTGATATGATATATGAGCAAGGAGCAAGGAGAAAAGAGTATAAAGCACGGAGCAAGGAGCAAAGCGCAAGAGGATGGCAATGGTGGTGAGATGACAGCTGAAAGGGGATGACAAATGGAGGCAATCAGACGACAGAGGTTGGGGGCTCCGCTGTCGTCCCTCCCTCTATCGTGCCCTCTTCTGTTGTGCCCTTTACCATTACGCTCGTTCCTGTACACGGGGCACGAGGCAAGGAGCAGGGAGCATGGATCCAGGAGCAATGAATAAGGTGGAGCGAGGAGCAACAAGCAGGGAGCGAGGAGATGATGCTGAAAAGGGGACGACAATGAAGTGGGATGACGCCAAAGGGGGAGGACTAATAGGGGAGGTGGGATGGCAGAGGTCGGGGGCTCCTCTGTTGTTCCCTCCTCTATTATGCCCTCTTTTGTTGCCCCATCAACCATCACGCTCGTCGCAATATACAGAGCATTACACAAGGAGCATGGGACCCTTATCAAGGATCGAAGAGCAAAGAGCAAGGGGCAAGGAGCAGAAAGACACAAAACAAGTTACCTCATATATAGTTTAATTAAATCACATCATTATTTCCTATATAATTATCTTATTATATTTATTATTGATAGAACCTTATCTGATATGATATAAGAGCAAGGAGCAAGGAGCAAGGAGCAAGGAGCAAGAGACGACAACAGAGATGAGATGACGACAAAAAGGGGGACGACAAATGGTGGCAGTCAGATGACAGAGGTTAGGGATCCTCTGTCGTTCGCTCCTTTATCATGCTTTCTTTTGTTGTTTCCTCCACCGTCACGCTCGTCACAGTACACGGGGCACAAGACATGAGGCAAGGAGCATGGATCAAGAAGCAATGAGCAAGGTGGAGCAAGGAGCGAGGAGCAACGAGCAAGAAGCGAGAAGCTAGAAGATGATGATGGAAAGGGGACGACAATAGAGGTGGGATGAGGCGGAAAAGGGACGACGAACGGGGGCAGTGGGACGGCAGAGTTCAGGGGATCCTCTATCATTCCCTCCTCTATCATGCCTCTTTTGTTGCTCCCTCCACCGCCACGCTCGTCGCAGTACATGAGGCACGAGGCAAGAAGCAAGGAGCATGATGCAAGGAGCAAGGAGGAGCAAGGAGTAAGGATTAACTGGCAAGGAGCAAGGAGGTAGGAGCGAGGAGATGATGTTGAAAATGGATGACAACAGAGGTGAGATGATGATGGAAGGGGGACGACGAATGGAGGCATTGGGACGACGAATGGAGGCAGTGGGACGACAGAGGTCGGGGGCTCCTTTATCATGCCCTTTTTGTTACGCTCTCCACCATCACACTCATCGCTATACACGGAGCACGACCCAAGGAGCACAAGACAAGGATCAAGGAGCAATGTGCAAGTAGCAAGGAGCAGAAAGATGCAAAATAAATTACCTCAGGTATAGTTTAAATAAACCACATATTTTTTCTCTATATAATTATCTTATTATATTCATTGTTGATAGAACCTTAACCGATATGATATAAGAGCAAGGAGCAAAGAGCAGAAAGACACAAAACAAACTACCTCAGTGATAGTTTAATTAATCTACAACTTTATTTCCTATATAATTATCTTTTTGTATTCAATGTTGATAAAAGCTTAACTAATATGGTATAAGAGCAAGGAGCAAGGTGTAAAGAGCAAATAGCAAGGAGCAAAGAACATGGAGCAAGGTGCAGGGAGATGATGCTCCTCTATCATTTCTTCCTCTATTGTGCCAATTTTTGTTGTGCTTTCCGCTGTCACGCTAGTCGCAGTACACGAGGCACGCGATAATGAGCATAAAGCATGGAGCATGAAGCGCGGAGTGAGGAGGAGCAAGGAGCAACGACTCCAACGAGTAACGAGTAACAAACAACGAGCAAGAAGTAAGGAGCAAGATCCAAGGAGCGAACAAGGAGATAATGCTGGAAAGGGGACTACAACGGAGGTGGAATGACAGCGGAAGGGGGACGACCAATGGGGGTTGTGGGACTGCAGAGGTCGGGGGCGCCTTTGTCGTTCCCTTCTCTATCGTGCCCTCTTTTGTTGCGCTCTCCACCATCACACTCATCGCAGTACATGGAGTACGACGCAAGGAGCATGAGACAAGGATCAAAGATCAATGAGCAAGGAGCAGGAAGGAACAAAACAAGCTACCTCAGGTGTAATTTAATTAAACCACATCTTTCTTTCCTATATAATTCTCTTGCTGTATTCTTTGTTGATAGAGCCTTAATTGATAAGGAGCAAGGAGCATAGAGCAGGGAACAAGGAGCAGGGATCAAAAAGCAAGGAACAGGGATCAAAAAGCAAGGAACAGGGATCAAAGAGCAAGGAGCAGAGAGCAAGAAGATGATGCTGAAAAGGGGACGAGAACAGAGGTGGGATGATGACGGAAATGAGGATGACGAATGGGAGCAGTGGGACGACAGAGGTCTGGGGCTCCTCCGTTGTTCCCTCCTCTATCATGCCCTTTTTGTTGCGCCCTCCATCGTCACGCTCGTCGCAGTATATAGGGCACATGGTACAAGACAAGGAGCAAAGAGCAAAGAGCAAGGAGCAAACATCAAGGAGCAAACAACAGAGATATGATGTTGGAAATGGGGACGACAACGGAGGTGGGATGACGACGAATTGGGGACGACGACGAAAGGGGGATGACGAATGGGGGTAGTGGGACGACAGAGGTTGCGGGCTTCTCTGTCATTTCGTCCTCTATGTTGCCCCCTTTTGTTGCGCCCTCGATCCTCATGATTGTCACAGTACACGAAGCACAACATAAGGAGCACGAGATAAGGATCAAGGACAGAGGATCAATGAGCAAGGGGCAAGGAGAAGGAACAAACAGCGTAAAGACACAAAACAAGCTACCTCATGTATAGTTTAATTAAACCACATTTTTATTTTCTATATAATTATCTTATTATATTCATTGTTGATATAACATTAACTGATATGGTATAAGAGCAAGGATTAAAAAGACACAAAACAGGCTACCTCAGGTATAGTTTAATTATACCATATATTTTTTTTCTAGATAATTATCTTATTGTATTCATTGTTGAAAAAAACTTAACTGATATGGTATTCAAGAAGCAAGGAGCAAGGAGCAAGGAGCAATGAGATGATGCTGGAAAAGGGACGAAAACGGAGGTGGGATGACGGCAAAAAGGGGACGACGAATGGGGGTAATGGGACGATAGAGGTTGGGGGCTCCTCCGTTATTCTCTCCTCTATCGTGCCCTCTTTTGTTGCACCCTCTATCATCACGCTCGTCGCAGTACACGAGGCACAGGTCACAAGGCAATGCGCATGTAGCATAGATCAAGGAACAAGGAGGAGCAAGGAGCATGGAGCAAGGAGCAAGAGGATGATGCTGGAAAGGGAATGACAACAAATATGGGATGACAGCGGAAGGGGGGCAATGAATGGGGGCAGTGGGACGACAAAGGTCGGGGTATTCTCTGTCATTCCCTCCTCTATCGTGCCATCTTTTGTTGCACCCTCCACCATCATGCTCGGCGCTGTACTGAAGCACGACGCAATGAGCACGAGACAAAGATCAAGGATCGTGGAGCAAGGGGCAAGTAGCAAAGATCAAAAAGCAGAAGCATAAAAAATAAGTTATATCTTGTATAGTTTAATTAAACCACATATTTCTTTCCTATATAATTATCATATTGTATTTATTGTTGATAGAACCTTAACTGATATGGCATAAGAGTAAGTAAGAAGGTGCAAGGAGCAGAAAGACAAAACAAGCTATCTCGGGCAGTCTTGTCACGACGTCAAGAGAAACCAAGGCGAGTGTCGGGCGCCTGGATGCTTAGGCGACAAGGCGGACGCCTAGGCGACAATAAAGCGAGTAAATCGCAAGGCGACGACTTAATATAAAAAAATCTAATGCAGGCTATAGACATCAGTTATTATAATAACCGCTGTTTATAGTCTGCCAGACAGAACTTTAGACATCGATTATTATAATAATCGCTGTCTAAAGTTTCATTTTTTTTTTAATTTGACAGATTGTTTACCAACACACAGCCACACAGATTGCTACTTCATAACAGTTAACAGTAAACACAGATTCTGATATCATGATATCTCAAATTCTCAAATCTCAATATATTTATACCATTAGACAGCAAACAACAAAACAATTTATATATAAATTGTTGTCTATTTTATGGTTCAGAGTATAATAGACAACGGTTTATATATAAACCACTGTCTATTCCCATATTTTTTTAAAAAAAATAAGGCGCCAAACGTCTTGTTTACAATTTGGCGCCTAGACGCCTAGGCGTCGCCTAGGCGACGTCATGACAAGAATGATCTCAGGTATAGTTTAATTAAATCACATCTTTCTTTCCTATATAATTTATCTTTGAAAGTGTGAACAGTTAAGTAAATACTCTGAGAATTCTCTAAGAGGGGTGAATAGAGATTTAAAAAAATATTTAAGTTCTTGATCTAAATCTACTCACAGGTTTTACATTCATAAGAAATCAACTAGAAAAGTAATGCTGTAAATAGAAAATAAACACAACCGAGCAATCACAGACGACACAAAAAATATAGTGGTTTCCCAAAATTTGAGTGCATCCAGTCTTTTATCACTTTGGTAGTAATACAATATCTCAGTGTCTGAGTTTTTTGGTAAGGAGGCTTTTAGAACCAAAAAACAAATATTTTGATAAGAAGATCTTGAATCACCGAGTTTTTTGATAAGAAGACTCTTAGAATCACTTGACTGAGTCTTTTGATAAGGAGACTCTTAGAATCACAAACTGAATCATTTGAAAATGGATTTTTAAAACTCTTTACTCAATCAGTACAAAAGAATGAGAAAGGGATTGAGAAAGAAGAAGTGTGAAGTCTTCAATGATAAATCCTCTCTCAACTTCTTGAGAACTATGTGACACTAAGGCTCCGTTTGGGGGGACTTATTTTCACCGGTCAAGCGGTTACGACCGCATGAATTGGACCTTAATTAATTATAGAGGTTATATGCCTTGGATCCAAATCTATTCTTTGTTTGTTCTTTCAGAATTTTTGTTGTAGCAACAGAGAAAAATGAAGAAGAAGATGAAGATGAAGATAATTTTGCACAGTATTCTGTGTATGTGTCTGTCCTTCTCTATCGACTGAGTATATTATCTCTGAATAAATTTTGAATTATTCTCTTCATGAAATAACTTTTTCAAAAGTAATGATATTATATTCTCCCAAATCTTTTTCAATCAATCCTGTTATCTTCTTCAAAAATCTTCCACAAACTTTCTGAATTTGATTGAGAAATCATTTCCTCAATTTCTTCCAACAGTTAAAAGAAATTTGGAATAATTCCATAACTGATTCCTGAAAATAAGTCTGAACAGATCCTCTGAGATTTTCATATTAAGCTCTAGTCGACTCTCGATAGATGTCACTAATTCTAACAGGCGATGAATATAGTGGTCGTACTTGTTGTATTTCTGGAGCAGAAGCACCAGTTGGCATAGACTCTAGGTGAATTTAGTTTGGGAGTACATTTGGCATAGTAATGTTAGTAGGAGAATATAATATAGTGCCTTCATGTTGGATATTTTCTTGTAGACCATCTCGAGGAGATGATGGAGGGGTGGACTCTTTCTAGGATCTAGACTTGACAATCTGCCTAGTCCACTTGGAGAACAGTGCAATTGTTAGCTTTTTCTCTGGAGGAATGTTCACTCCTTTGATTTGCAGAGTCTTGAATAGTGATGTTTTAGAATCTAACTCATAAAGGTCATGCATGCATTTTCCTTCAAGCCATACTTACGACCTATCAGATGTAAGAGGCATCTGCTCCAGTCAATCTTCTTACCCAGAACCAGGACCCCCATTAGATATAGCTCAGCTTTGGGGACATCATGAGCTGAGATTTTGCACAACAGTACCTTGCCTATAATATCAGCCAGAGCTGATATTCCTCTGAAAAATCCCTTTTCTTTAGGTGAATCGGCTTTGCCTTAGAGAAATTCATCACTTTCAGCACCTCCCTTATTTCTGCATCAGTGACCTCTGCCTCACCCTCTCCAATGGGAAGCTCTAAAGTCACTTGTATCATTTTAGAGGTGATTGTAACATCAAACCCAGTTATGATACCTTATTCATTATAACATTGTGCACTAGCTTAGTTAGTTCAGTAGCATATATGAGATATTTTGTTGTGATTAGTTTGTTCAGTCCAGCATTTATGAAAAGCTGTAAAATTTCCTTGAAAGAGCCTGTTACAACAACAAAGATATCTATATCTACATTGAAACCAGAGTTTGTCTTAATAGCCATTACAGTACCTGCAAAAACACTAGACAAAAACCATGGAGAGAAAGAAAGAATGCAGAGAGTGGGGAAGATGAAGGGTTTTGAAAGAATATTAAGTTATAACCGAAGTCTGGTAAAAGTAGATGATCCGTCGAGAAATTAGGGCACTTTCCCGGCGCACACCAATTTGAATTCGACGTCACATCGAGAAGATTTAACCTCTCCATAATTACCATCTATGGACGTTGCATCGAATGGAATCCTATGTTACGTTGACTTGTATTTGACATTACGTCGAGTACAAACTTAGAGTTTTTAAGTCTTTATATCATTTCTCCAACAATTATCTTTCATTAGTTTATGAAAAAATCATTAATATAAGATATATCTGATATGATCAAGCGTCCCTTGAATTTTAGTTGACTCTGCCAGTATTATTCCTTCTTAGTAGTTTAATAAATCTTTCAATTTTGATCTTTGAATATCATTTCTTTTCAGAGCAATTTTGGTAACATCAGCCTGCTTCTGTCTTGAGAGACTTGGGCAGGTTTGGTGTTAGTCAAAATTTTCTGCTTGATTTAATTAGGGTTTTATTGAGGAACTGGGTAGCTTTGTCTTATCCCTCCATCCTCACAAATTCCACAGATTAACTGATTTTTAAGTTGTGTCATGATCACTTCTTCTGATCATAGACACTTGAGTGTTGAATTTAGATTGAACCGTTTAATGAATCTTGAGAGGATTCAAAATGTGTCAGACTTAGCTCTCAGACAGAGCTTCCAACTAAATCTTGAAGAGGTATCCTTTAGACTTAAGTTAAAAGACTTTCTTCCTGAACTCTTTGCAGGGATTAATTTGACATGTTTAGGAGCACTGAAAGAAGTGATCTAGGTGAATTTTCCTAATCAATTGGAAATAAAGATGACTTAGATCACTTGCTTGATTACGAAATTCTTCTCTAAATTCCTTTTCTCATTCTTACCAAATGGTATGGCCCAGGTTGAAGTTTCCTTATCCATCTTATTAAAAATTAGTATTGTATAATATAATTAATAAATCAAATACTAAAAATAAAAATTTATGCTAAAAATGTCTACATTACCCCTTGCTTCAGTCAGACTGTCCTATGGAATCCAACCCGCACAATCGGCTAGAAAATTAGTTGGGACCCAGGTTATCTTGAGTTCATTACTTTTTTTTTCTATTATAGGGGTGATGAAAGTATAAGAAAGTCTTTCATGATACCCCTTTAGATGAAAGAGTGTTGGTATATTAAGCCAACAACATCATGTTCTCTTTTTAAGCAATTGCCGCACATGTGTTTACAGGAATGATAATATGGAAACATAGTTGTATTAAATCTATTACAGTTCTGTACTGGGAAGTTGCTCTGACTAGAACTCGACGCAACTTTTGGGTTGCGTCGATATTGATTGGACGCATAGAGGGGTTGTGTCGATATGAGGTCGGCGCAAGTTCATCTCTGCATTGAGTAGAGCTCGACGCATCTGTTGAGTTGCGTCAATATGATGTCGACGCACTTTCCCATTATGCAGAATTTTTATACTTTGTGGATTGGTTACTTATAGATTTCTTCCCTAAAATACCCTTGTTCTTATTATGTCCCTAAAATACCCCTGTTCCTGAGTAGTTGACTTCTTCCATTCAAGGAGTCCTCAATGATATAAGTCCTTTCTCAGCTTTCTGAAAATTGTTTGACAGTAAGTGTATTGGATCCCTTTGATATGATGATCCCTTGCTGAAGAAGAAATTACAGGGGTTATAAGCCTTGAATACAAATCTCTTTGTTGTTTGTTCTTTCAAAATTTGTGTTGCAGCAACAAAGAAGAATGAAGGTGAAGATGAACACAATTCTACACACTATTCTGTGCGTGTCTTTGTCCTTCTCTATCGACTGAGTATATTATCTCTGAATAAATTTTGAATTATTCTTTTCATAGAATAACTTCTTCAGAAGGAATGATATAATATTCTCCCAAATCTTCTTCAATCAATCCCGTCATCTTCTTAAAAAATATTCCATATAAGCTTTTTTGAATTTGATTGAAAAATCTTTTCCTCAATTTCTTCTTCCAACAACTAAAAGAAATTTGAAATAATTCCATAACTAATTCCTGAAAATAAGTTTGAACAGATCCTCTGGGATTTTCATATTAAGTTTTAGTCAACGCTACGTCGACTCTCAATAAATGTTACGTCGAGATCTGCCTTTAGATTGAAGCCTTATCGACCTGACTGTGTAGTCGACGCTGCGTCGATATCTTATCAATGCATGCGTCGACATATCCCTTAACGTTGCATCGACATATCATTCCTTGTTGCTCTGACTTTCAGTCGAAGTGACGTCGACTTTCAGTCGATGTTGCATCGACTTCTAGTCGACGTATGTTGGCTTTTCTTGAATTTCTTTTGTAATTCAGTATGTCTAGCTCATAATCTTGACTTCACTGACTTCCTATGATATTTATGACCATATTACCGTCACTATAGAACTTTGGGTAATAATCTTACGTTGTAAAATCACTTAAAATATAATTTGTTAAGTTAATTCAAAAGGAATTTTTCCGAATAATCTTATTCTATTTATTGTTGATAAAACCTTAACTTATATGACGTATGATCAAGACAACGGAGGTAGGATGACGACGGAAAGGGGATGAAGAATGGGGGCAGTCGGACGACATAGGTCGGGGTCTTCACCTTCGTTCCCTCATATATTGTGCCCTCTTTTATTGTGCCCTCCACCATCACGCTCATTACAGTACACATGCACAGAGCACGAGGCAAGGAGCAAGGAGCAAGGAGCAAGGAGGAGCAAGGAGTAAGAAGAGGATGCTGGCAAAGGGACAACAAAGGAGGTGGATGATGACAGAAAGGTGATGACAAATGGGGGCAGTGGGACGGCAGAGGTCGGGGGCTCCTCTATTGTTTCCTCCTTTGTCGTGCCCTCTTTTATTGTGCCATCCATCGCCATACTCATTGCAGTACACGGGGAACGGGGAACAAGGCAAGCAACATGGGGTAAAGAACAAGGAGGAGCTAGGAGTAGGGTGGTGATACTGGAAAAGAGACGACAACATAGGTGGGATCTTAGTTATTAAAGGCGCAAGGAGCATCAAGGAGCAAAGAGGTCTTGGAGCCTATGCACAAAGCTCATGGCGCAGAAGCGCGCCTGATGAAGGCAAGGCGCAACCACATTCATTTTAAATAATTAGTATCAAACATCATTTCATCTTCTCGATTAAATTATTCATCTATTCTACTAATTAATCATTCATTACTATCATGTATATCTCTTAAAAAATAAAACTAATGTAGTTACTTGCATCATATTTAAGTTTCAATGCACAATTATCTTTCGCAAATACCAAATCAATAAAAAATTATTGAGTTTTTACTTTATTTTTTTCTTCATTTTTGAAAAAAAATACAACAAAAATCTCACTTATGCATGTCTTTTATGTTCTAACGGCGCAAATAAGGCGCACGAAAGTGCAAATGTCTGTGTCTGGTGAGCCTTGAGCCTGAGGCGCGCCTGAGGAGAGCCTTTAACAACATAGGGTAGGATGATGACGGAAGTGAGATGATGAATGTGGGTAGTTGAACGACAGAGGTCGGGAGCTCCTCTGTCGCTCCCTCCTCTATCGTGCCCTCTTTCGTTGTGCCCTCCATCATCACGTTCATCGCAGTACACGGAGCACGCCGCAAAGAGCACGAGATAAGGATCAATGTTCAAAGATCAAGGAGCAATGAGCAAGGAGCAAGGGTGCAAGGAGCGAGGAGCAAAAACACACAAAACAAGCTACTTCACGTATAGTTTAAATAAATAATATCTTTTTTCCTATATAATTATCTTTTTGTATTCATTGTTGATAAAATCTTAATTGATATGGTATAGGAGCAAGGAACAGAAGACACGAAACAAGCTACCTCCGGTATAATTTAGTTAATTCACATCTTTTTTCGTATAACTATTTTATTTTATTTATTATTGATAGAATCTTAACTGATAAAGTATAGGAGCAAGGAGCATGGAGCTAGGAACAAGAAGATGATGT
Source organism: Platanthera guangdongensis (assembly GCA_039583875.1). NCBI lineage: Eukaryota > Viridiplantae > Streptophyta > Magnoliopsida > Asparagales > Orchidaceae > Platanthera > Platanthera guangdongensis. The sequence continues at coordinate 34,443,307 of CM077157.1, read as the reverse complement.
TGGAAAGGGGACGACAATGGATGTGGGATGACGACAGATAAGCTACGACAAATGGGGGTATTGGGATGACAGAGGTTGGTGGCTCCTCTGTCTTTTACTCCTCTGTTGTGCCCTCTTTTGTTGTGCCTTCCATCGTCACGCTTGTCACAGTACACGAGGCACGAGGCACGAGGCACAAGGCAAGGACCAAAGAGCATGGAGCAACGAACAAGAAGAAAAAAGTAAGGAGCAAGCAACAAGGAGCATGAAGATAATGCTGGAAAGGGGACGACAACTGAGGTGGGATGGCGATGGAAGGAGGACGATGAATGGGGGCAGCAGGACGACAAAGATCGGGGGCGTCTCTGTCGTTTACTCCTCTATTGTGCCCTATTTTGTTGTGCCCTCTACCATCACGCTCGTCGCAGTACACAAAGTACGACACAAGGAGCATGGACAAGGATCAAATATCAAGGTGTACAGAGTAAGGAGCAAGGAACAAGGAGCATGGAGCAAGGAGTATAAAGACACAAAACAAGCTTCTTCAAGTATAGTTTAATTAAACTATATCTTTCTTTCCTATATAATTATCATGTTGTATTCATTATTGATAGAACCTTAACTAATAAGAAGTAATGAGTAGGGAGTCGAGAGCATGGAGCAGGGAGCATGGAGCAGGGAGCATGGTGCAAGGAGCACAGAGCAGGGAGCAAGGAGCAGGGAGCAAGAAGCAGGGGACAATGAGCAGGGGGCAAGGAGCAGAGAGCAAGGAGCAAGGGGCATGGAGATGATGCTAGAAAGGGGGCGACAATGAAGGTGAGATGTTGGCAAAAAGGGGACTACAAATGGAGGCAGTGGGACGGCTAAGGTCGGGGGCTCCTCTGTCGTTCTCTTCTTTATTGTGCCCTCTTTTGTTGCGCCCTACATCGTAACGCTCGTCGCTGCACTCGAGGCACAAGGTAAGGTGCAAGAAGCATGAAGCAAGGAGCAAGGAAGAGCAAAGAGCAACGAGCAACAAGGAGCAAGCAGATGATGCTGGAAAGGGGACCATAACAGAGGTGGGATGATGACGAATGGGGGCAGTAGGACGACAGAGGTTTGGGGCTTCTTTGTCGTTCTCTCCTCTATCGTGCCATATTTTGTTGCGTCCTCCACCATCATGTTCGTCACAGTACACGGAGCACGACACAAGAAGTACGAGACAAGGATCAAGGAGCATGAAGCAAGTAGCAAGGGGCAAGGAGCAGAAAGACACAAAACAAGCTACCTCAGATATAATTTAATTAAACCACATCTTTTTTCCTATATATTTATATTCTTGCATTCATTGTCGATAAAACCTTATCTGATTCGGTATAGGAGCAAGTAGCAAGGAGCAGAAAGTCACAAAACAATCTACCTCAGGTATAATTTAATTTATCTATATCTTTCTTTTCTATATAATTATCTTATTGTATTCATTGTTCATAAAACCTTAACTAGTATAGTATAGGAGCAGGGAGCAAAGAGCAAGGAGTAATGAACTCCTTTGTCATTCCCTCCTCTATCATGCCCTTTTTTGTTCTGTCTTCTATCTTTGTAACAACCCATATTTGATAAACAAAATAATAACTATTATAATTGAAAAAAATAAGTAATTTTGAGAATAAGAGGGAGTCTAATTTGACTCGAAGAAAAAATTGAGTTAGAATTGAGTGGCAATTTGGTAATTTACCTAAAAGATCATCTCTTAAACCTAAACCCCGCAGCCTCCCCCTACAATTCTCGTATCCCGCTCCCCGTTCTTAGCCGCAAGCCACGCTCATGCCCACAGCCCTTTTCCGATCTCGCTCCAGCCGCCTCTCCCGCTCTCGATATCCGCCTCCCCCGTCGCTCCCGCCTCCTATGCCTCCTGCCGCCGCCTGCTTATCCTCCTCCGCCTCAGGCCGTCGACAACTTCCCCTCCCAAGCCGACAGTTTCTTCCGCCTCCAAAATAACTGACAACCTCCTCATCTTCTCCTTCTCTATTCAGCTAGGGAATCAACTTCTTCCCTCTTCTCAAGGCCAACATTGCTTCTTCCTCCGCCGACAACCCTTATTCCTCTGCGTTTCGGCCGGTGAATCTCAAGAGGAACTCCTAGGGTTTCACTCGAAACTACTTTTCGAGGATTTCTGAGTCCAGATCTGGTCTTTCTTGGTAAGATTCTCCCCCCAAAACCTCATATTTAGATTTTTCTTGCATCATTTACATTTTTTTGTCTCCAATTTTGTGCTCCAAGTTGCGTGTAATTATCAAACCAAGTTTGTGCCCTATTTTAATCCCAAACCCTATTGTGGTATTGGGATTTCCAGCGCCGCTCTTCGACTCAGTTGGCGGGAATCCTGCGAAGTCCTCTCCAAATTAAGGTTTCCCCTAGCCTAAGCATCGCCAAGTCTCAGCCTCAGTCTCCACGTGGAATCTCTTCTCCCCTCACTCTTGAGGGAGGTAAATCTCTTAGCCGCCCTTGATTCAATTTTGTAGCAAATAATTGTCCGTGTTTGTGTGGTGGTAATTTGATGTATCATTTCTGTCGTTCTTGTACAAGTTCAAAATATGATTTCTGATTTTGCTTGCGCTGCTCAGCCGTCTCCGTCAGATTCAGGCTCTTTCAGGCAAGTAGAGATCTATTTCTCTTTCGCAAACGTTGAATTTCAATTACTTGGTCTGTTCTTATGATTATACGAATTCACCCTTGACTGTTTGCGTTATATGAATTTAAGTATCGAATATCTAATCCGGCAAGTTAATGTCTTAGGGTTAATATTTTTGGAATGTCATGAGATTGTAATCACAAACAATTTTATTTAAATGTTCACTTAGATGAACGAATTCCTCGTCTGATGTATAATTTGAAGTATGATGGATTTTTGGGAATGATTAACAAATATCATAATGAGAATTATTAATAATTGTATGAATTATATCATTTGGATTTGCACTTACATGAATTGTATCTCACTTGATGGATGATTAGAAGACTTATAGTTCTTGTGAACATGAGCAATAATTATTTTGAAGGTTAACGGTTAAGATTCCTTGCTACAATTAAATGATTGGTGATTTGTGTCATGCTTGTTTATATACACACAGTTTTACTTGGAGGATATTTATGTCTGAAAATTGTTTAATCTAAATGAATATTTGGTGTCAAGTAAAGTAACGTATTATAATCGTATCACTCGTAAATACTTGAACCCGCTAAATATATTGCTCCATATCCAGTTTTGTTTGTGTCATCGGATCTTGTGACAATGAACCTTGTGTCATCGAATCAGCTGTCTTCGAATCTGGTTTCTTAGGTCTGTTCTAAGAATTGAGCGAATGTTGCTCCGTAGCTCAATTCCTCTCTTGACGCGTTTATGAACTCTAATCTTGTTTAACTGAATCGCTAAATTTGTATCTGATTTTGACATGTTAGGAATCTGCTAAATCATGAATCCCAAAGAAATCATTAATGTTATAAGCAAATCTTTGAACTGTAACGTCTAACTGGACATCTGTCTGCCGCCATGGTCACGGTAAACAAAATTACTTTTCCGACAAGACTTGCACGCAGATCTGATCGTGAACTATGTGTGCCCGCTATAGCACCTACACCCTTAATCGAACACGTCTTACAACATATTACATGAATAATTTTAGGCTATACTCCGAAGTAGTCTAATGAACTAACTTGTTTTGTTTAGTTCTTTTGTTTGCTTGTCTCAAATAGTTTTGCTTCATGAAAACTGGTACACTCCTATATTTCTGCTTCTATTACTGTTCTGTACCTTACCTTGCTCACTTTGCTTATTTCAATATTCTGATGCTTTTATTTTTTGTTTTGGAATTGATTTAGCGTTTGTGCAGCGCCGTCAGGTCCTCGAGCCCGATCTGCTTAGAGTTCCAGGTTCTATGTTTACCTTTCTTTTATTGACAAATATTTCTTTTATGTAATAATTGCAATAAGACATTTTCTCTGGTATCATGGACAACTGCTAGGCTATCTAAATACTTTATGTACTAAAATTTGATGTTAATGCATGCACATCCTCTTTTCAATCATAATTGCATGAAATCTATAGAAATTTCCTGAAAAACATGAATTTTACAAAATACATGTGCATTTAAAACTCTCACTGTTTTAAACCCTAAAAGCTTCCGCAATAAAAATGAAACTGTTTTATCTAAATTAACTATTTTAAAACTATTTTCAGTATTCTCTGCATCCGTCTTAGCAAACATGGTTTTCTTTCCGCCCATGCCTGCGGTATCACGGCCCGCCCGAAGCGCACTATGATTGTTGTCGAGATGGGTCGTTACAATCGTCACGCTCGTCGCAGTACATGAGGCAAGAGACAAGGAGAAAGGAGCATGAAGGAAGGATCAAGAAGGAGCATGAGGCAATTAACAGGGAGCAAGAAGCAAGGAGATAATGCTGGGAAGGGGACGACAAAAGAGGTTGGGTGATGACAGAAGGGGGATGACGAATGGGGGCAATAAGACGACAGAGGTCGGGGGCGCTTCTATTGTTCCCTCCTCTATCGTACCCTGTTTTGTTGCGCCCTCCACCATCACGCTCGATGCAGTACACAGAGTACCACACAAGGAATATAAGACAAGGATCAAAGATCGAGAAGCAAGGTGCAATGAGTAAGAAACAAGGAGCAAGAAGAAGAAAGGTACAAAACAAGCTACTTCAGGTATAGTTTAATTAATGCACATCTTTTTTTCCTATATAATTATCTTGTTGTATTCATTGTTGATAGAACCTTAACTTATAAGGAGCAGGGAGAATAGAGGGAGCAGGGAGCAAAGAACACGGAGCAGGGAGCACGGAGCAAAGAACACGGAGCAGGGAGCAAGGAGTAGGGAGCACAAAGCAAGGAACAAGGAGTAAGGAGCAGGGAGATGATACTGGAAAGAGGACGACAGTGAAGGTGGGATGACGACGGAATAAGGGCGACGAATGGGGGCAGTGAGACGTCATAGGTCGAGGGCTCCTCTGTCATTCCCTCCTATATCGTGCCCTCTTTTATTACACCCTCCATCGTCATGCTTGTCACAATACATGGGGCACGAGGCAAGGTGCAGGAGCAAAGAGCAACGAGTATTGAGCAAGTAGCATGGAGTAAGGAGCAACGAGCATTGAGCAAGGAGCAGGTAGCAGGGAGCAAAGAGATGATGCTGAAAAGGGGACGACAATGGTGGTGGTATGATGATGGAGGGGGTGGGGGCGACGAATGGGGGCAGTGGGATGACAAAGGTCGGGGGCTTCTATGTCATTTTCTTCTCTATCGTGCCCTCTTTTGTTGTGCCCTACACCATCATGCTAGTCACAGTACACGTAGCATGACGCAATGAGTACGAGACAAGGACAAGGATCATGAAACAATAAACAAGGGGTAAGGAACAAGGATAAGAAATACACAAAACAAACTACCTCAGATATAGTTTAATTAAACCACATCTTTCTTTCTTATATAATTATCTTATTGTATTTAATATTGATAGAATCTTAACTGATATGGTAGATGAGCAAGGAGCGAGGAGCAAGTAGCTAGGAGCAAGTAGCTAGGAGCAAGTAGCTAGGAGCAAGGAAATGATCATTCTTGTCACGACATCAAAGCGAACCAAGGCGAGCGTCGGGCACCGGACGCCTGGACGCTTAGGCAACAAGGCAGACGCCTAGGCGATAATACGGCGAAAAAGTCGCAAGACGATAACTTAATATGTACAAAAATCTAATGAAGACTATAAACAACGGTTATTATAATAACAGTTGTCTATAGTCTGTCAGGCAGGCTATAGACAGCAGTTATTATAATAACCGTTGTCTAAAGTTTTTTTTTAATTTGACAGATTGTTTATCAACACAAAACTATACAGATTGTTACTTTATACTTTCATAGTAGTAAGCAGTAAGCACAGATTCTGATATCATGAATTCATGATATCTCAAATTCTCAAATCTCAATATATTTATACCATTAGGCAGTAAGCAACTAAGCACATAATTTCTGAATCTTCTAATATCATGACTTCATGATATCTTCATTTCTCAACACATTCATACTATGAAGTTACACACACAAAGGTTCTGATATCATGAATTCATGATATCTCAATTCTCATTACATTCTACCGTAAAGCAGTAAGCAGTAAGAAAAAACAATGTCACTCAATACAGACTTCAGAGAAAGAAATAACAGAAAAGTGAACACAAAAATATCGTAGTATAGTATTATGTTCAAATCCAAAATATTTTCATCATACACAAGAGCATACTAGCATGAATAATGTTCTTAACATAAACTTTAAATAATCATAAAAGATCAAATAGAATCATCATCTAGTAAGTCGTCATTGGCATTGTATATGTTTGGTTGGTTTAAGGTACTTGTCATTTGCCCATAATTATCATCAATATCTTGATCATCATTGGTAAAGAAAAAATGATATAAATCTTCATCCCCTTCATCTATTAGTTGAAGATTAGCTCCAGCTCCACTTCGTAAATTTCAAGCTCAGTTCCAATAGCTCTTTTTACAGCTTCACATGTGAGATTATCATCATAAAAAACTAGAGCATCCTCTGGTTTATTCATCATCCACTCAATACTCCAATCTAGCTCATCAAACACTAAAGAGTTGTAATTTATTCCTTTTTCACGTCTTTCTTGGAATCGTGCTTGTAAATGACGATTATATTTGATGTATACAAGATCATTAAGCATTTGATGCTCCAATCTATTTCTTTTATTTGTGTGAATTTGAATCAAGATAATTACAAACTTATTAGTAGATATAAAAATATTAAATTTTATATTGAATATTTGTATGCTTACAAACTCAAAAATACTCCAGTTGCGCTCACAACTAGAAGAAGAACATAAGCCAAGTATGTGCAATGCTACCTTTGTAAGATCAACATTCGGTCTTTCATGTGCACCCCATCAATCCACTATTTATTTAAGACAAATATAAATTATTTAATATATAAATAATTTAAGAAAAACTAAAAACGTAATCAATATTTACTTGGATTTAAGGTGGTTCGTTGCCTAATAGCCATAGACTTTTCAAAACTATTTTGAGATGCTTTGTAGTTAGTATATTACTCTGCAATCTTGTCTTGCAATTCTTGATCAGACACTAGTCTTGCAATAACATCATTGAAAACATCTTGAAATTTCCAAACATCATCATTATGTTTTTCCTCGTATTCAAAATATTTGTTTGGATTTAGAAACAAAGCCACACTATATAATTTTTGCTCCATTTGATTTGTCCACTTATTTTCAACAATCTCAATAATTTTTTTAAATAATCTTTCTTTATTATTAAAATATTTTTTAATCTTTTGTTTAGCTTCTTCCAGTGCCACATATACTTGAGGCATAACTGGTCTTTCATCTTCATTTAGTAATCGCAAAACGATAATCAGTGTCTTTCCTGCTTTTAGGTAATCTCTTACTCCATTCCAAAAAATAGTTGAAAGTATTGTTTCAACTTGTTTTTCGGCTTGAATTTTTGCTAAATTAGCGGCATTACACGAAGGTGACACAAAGAATAATTTCAGTTTCTTCTCATGCTTAAGCACATTTTGTAGAGTAAAGAATGATGTTGCAAATCTTGTCACCGAATGTCTCACCAGATCACCACATATAGTAGGTCTTACTGCATTAAGTAAATGAGTGTGTCTGTAGATGAAATTTGTAATCATCCTTGCTTTTCTTATCACTATTTTGTTTTGTTGTAGCTTGCCTATATCATCTAGCATGAGATCAATGAAATGAGCTACACAAGGAGTCTAGAATAATGTGATTCTTTTCTCCATTAAAATTTTATCAGTTGCCTTGTAATTAGAAGCATTGTTAGTCATCACCTGCATACAACATAATTTTGTATATATCAAAAGTTGTAAACTATTAAACTTGAAATATGGAAATTAGTGAAAACAAAAAATTTACTTGAACAATGCACTCTGCTCTTATCTCTCTAATGTTACTATCAAACAACTCTGATAACATTGTAGCATCTTGAATATGACTACATGCATCTACGAAACCCATAAAATAGATTCCTTATGGACAGTTGATTAAGAAATTGATCAAATATCTCCCTCTCCTGTCTGTCTAATTATCTGACATAAGAGTACAACCATATCTCCTCTAGTACGCTTGATACTTTATCTTCGTCTTCTTAACTTTATCTTTTGTATTCAATAACAAATGTACTCTTAAATCATGATAACTAAGACCTTTATAACCATGTCTATACCGTCCAACTGCTTTAAGCATTACTTTAAAACTTCATGCATTTGCAACATTGAATGAAATTACACATTCATAGAACTAATCAGCAACATAACTATCAACTTTCTTTTTCTCTTCAGGAGATCTAAAACATCTCTCAATAGTAGTTTGTGCAACACCTTTAGCACGTCTATCAACTACATCTTTAGGAGCACGTCTCCCATGAGCATCCATAGGGCCCTTTTTTGGCATGTGGATTACTTCTCTTTTTGACACTTGTCTCAGAACTTGGGACAAATGAAGATTTAGCTCTAGATAATGTCGGGGATACATTATATGATCATGTTGCCTGTCTTTCTTGTTCACTTGATATTCACTTTCGTTATCATCATCAGCAGTCAAATACACATTGTCTTTTTTTTTATCATTTAAAGCTGAATACATCTCAACTGATATTTCAGAAGTAGTTTTAAATCATTTGATACATCTCCATACCCGCTATATAAGTGTTGCTTCAACCTTTTGATACCAGTTTTTTGTGTGTCAAAGGATCAAGTGCCAAAATGAACTGCTAATTTAGGCAATGAAATAACCAGTTATTCTTAAGCTAAAGAAATCATCACATGAGGTATAAACGTGTAGAACTATCAAATGATCTGCAATCTGCAATTATTCTACACATTGAATAATTTAAAGTATAAAGAATTAAAGACCATGCTCATTTACAAAACTATTTAAAGATCATGCACATTTGTTCTACTTCTACACAAGTATGAAGTAAGTCAGGTTACTCAATGCGTTACATAAATAGATTTGCAATAAAAAAATATTTGTCAATCATGAATCATGTAGCACAATTAGTGATTATATAATTACAAATCTTATTTCGAATATTATCAATTTTCTCCTGCGAAAATTGCGTCACTTCATCATAAATCTGCAATAAAAAATATTTGTTAAAATAAATTCAACATAATTATTATCATTTACCATTCTTCATGCAACTTACCAATGATGACATTGATATTCTTCTAAGAGCATCAACTATGTCAATCATGTACCACATGATAAAATACCCATATTGAATATTATCTGGTTGTTTTGAGCATTAAAAAATAAAAATTTGGTATGTATTTTAATTAGAAATTTTTAAATATTAAAAAAATTACAATACATATACTCATATATGTTATAGCTTACCAGCTTGCACTTTAAAATCTTTGGTTTGTGAAAACTGGTATGTCGATTCTTTGCCAAACACTTATGCACTTTATAAAATATAGAAAATTTTAGATTATAGTTATATTTGAATTCCAAATAGAAAAATAACAAATTAATAAACTTAATTTGCGATGATATTTTTAATATCTTCACGAATATCAAGATTTAAAGGATCAAACAAATAAACTGTATTATTATTGTAATCAATAATAGCCAATATCTAATGTTTTTTATGAAATAATTAATAACTTAATTTGAATAAAAAATAACAATAAGCATTGATGCTTCATACTTACAATCTATGATAGGGCAAAAATAATAAAGAATCTGATTGAAGTTGACTAAGCCTGTTTTTTAGATCTTCAGCTCGTAAGTTTGAATGTTCCTTTGCATACTTATCATCAAAATAAAAAATGGTCGTGAGATTATGAAAATATACACTTCTATTGTATGTAAATTTTTTAATTGTGAATCTATGTACCTGCAACAAAACTTTTAAATTCAAAATTAATTTATATATTAATAAAAATCTTAATTTTGTAATATTTGATACTCAGTACTCATCCAATATATGCTAATATGATGTTAACTCCAACTTTTTTCATATTTAGAAAATCGTACAACTCTGAAATTTCGAAGTATGTATTTGTCGATTCAACAGTTATGAAACTAGGTAACATAACAATGAATTCATTTGTATTCTGTTGAAATAAAAAAAATTAGTATTTTGAACATTAATATTGAATTCAATGATTACATAAAAGTCAAAAATATTAATTATAATACCGGAGAAGGTAAACATTCATGTGATGTCTTTGGTTCATATGACCTAAATTCAGGCTCCGACTAACAAACCAAAAATTACAAAAATATTATTTATTACCTGCTCAACAAAAAGAATACATGACATTTCATAAAAGTATAGATAATTAAACATAATAATTAATAATACTCGAGATATGTCTTGAGAAGTTTCACATGCAAGTGCAACCCTTATGGACAATTGTTTCAATTCCAGCACTAAACATGCACACAAGTTATTCAATTTGGTTTTTCATACTACATATCTTTGCTTGATGCGTTTGTTGTTGTTGGCTTACATAAGCTTGATGCTCTTGTTGTTGTTAGTTTATATAGGCTTGATGCTCTTGTTGTGGTTGACTCTATAATTCTGCCTAAATGTTTTTTATCTAAAACAGATGCAAGGATTTCTTCTCTTCACTGCGATACTGTTTCAGTACTCTGGGACTCTTAGCTCGACAACTCATCCTAAGCAAAAGTAATAAATATCAATCCAGAATTGCAGATAAGAAATTATAATTCACAATCAATATTACTATTGATAATTTACAAATGATGAAATGATACATTTATACTTACAATTTTAGATGTCAATTTAACAACATCTTTATTAATGTATTCAGCAGTCTTTCTTTTATGACCGACTTTCCATAACTCCGCACGTGAAATTGGTGCAGTTGTACCTTGTTCAGTCTTGATAATAAAATGAAAATTAATTATTATTTAAATTATTGAGAAAATCAATTTTTAAAATAAAAAATACAAAAGAGAAGTTGAGAACTAATATCATTCTTTTTTTCTAATCCAGAATAACTCATTCTGGAAGTAGTATGAAAAGTCTTCTGTGCTTTTATTCTCCATGTATTAACCTTACATTTATCCTACACAAATAAATATTTGTTAATACTTAGATTGCTTATAAGTTAGAAAGTTAATAAATGATATAAAACATTGAATTTAATTAAAATACATAACCATATATTTCAGAGTGGTGCGATGGTCGACAAAAATCCTTCAGTTTTCAGGAGTAATAAAGTTATACTTGAAAAGAACATTGTATTGATGCTCTAAATCAACATCTTTTACATAAGTGATAAGAAGTTTGGATTTTCAAAACCTCCAACTTTCATCGATATTTTTCATTAATGCATTGCGAAGAACATCAATATTATCAAAATAAATATGAAAATAATAGACAACATTAATTAAAAATTAACTAATACAACACAGTTATGTAATCACCGATAACAAAGTTATGTATATTTAATTCTGCTCATATTTGATCTTTAAATTGTTTATCAACTTCCTTACATGCAACATATATAATTGACACATAACACCTCACAAGAGAACTCATAAAACTCATCAATTTATTTGTTTCAGACCTGAGAATAATGTGGTCATCATTACTCACATAAATAATAAGCTTCTTCCCATCTAGCCTAAGCTTATTCAATTCATTCATTTTAGTGAAACCTTTTGTTGACTTTGATGAAGATCTTTTATCAATCATTTTCCTGTAATAAGAAAACTCTAAAAAACCCTAAATCATCAAAAAACCATAAACAAAATTCATAAAAAACCGCAATGATATTGATGTAGTACCACACAATCACATATATAAATAATTAAATATATATGTTAGTGCTAAATGTTAATATGAAACTATAGAGTCAAGTGGTTTAGACATTGTGCAATAAGGGTTAAAATGCAACAATTAGGCAAATATATAGAGTCAATGTATTTTTTAGACTATCAAATACAAAGATGTACATTGTGTTGTTTATATACATTTAGCATAACTAAAACATGAGATTGAAAGATTCAGTGGCTGTCTGCTACACAATGTTTATACTACTAATAATAAAGACATTACCAAATAGCTCAAAACTGAGAAAATAAAGAAATAATATACATAAATGAGAATATGAGATATGCCAAATAAGAATCGTCAAATCGAACTAAAAGAGAGCAAAAACTTTCACAAAATCATTTTTAGGGTTTTTTGCACAGAGCAGCGACTGTAAGAACAAAAAAGTCATGATAAAAACTAAAATTTACGGCTCATGGTTTAAAGCAGATAGTATAGACCACAGTTTTTACAACAACCGCTGTCTATTCTAGGGTTTACGGTAGAATAGACAGTGATTTATATATAAACCACTGTCTATTCTGAACCCTAGAATAGACAGTAGTTTATATAAACCGCTGTCTATTCTAGGGTTCAGGTTATAATAGTCAACGATTTTTTTAAAACCGCGGTCTATTCTAGGATTCAGGATAGGATAGACAACAGTTACTGCTGTATGTTCCCATATTTTTTTAAAAAAATAAGGCGTCCAACGCCTTGTTTACAATTGAGCGCTTGGACTCCTAGGCGCCGCTTAGGCGACGTCATGACAAGAATGAAAATGATGATGGAAAGCGGACGACAACGAAGGTGGGATGACAACAAAAAGGGAGAGACGAATGGGAGCAATGGGACGACAGAGGTCGGGAACTCCTCTGTCATTCCCTCCTTTATCATGCCCTCTTTTGTTGCACCCTCCACCATCACGCTCGTCACAGTACTTGGGGCACAAGGCACGACCCAAGGAGGTGGAGCAAGGAGCAAAGAGATGATGTTGAAAAGGGGATGACAACGAAGGTGGGATGGAGGCGGAAGGGGGACGACGAATGGTAGCTTCTCAGTCATTTCCTCCTCTATCGTGCCCTCGTTTGTTGCACCCTCGACCATCACGTTCATCGCAGTAAATGGGGCACGACGCAAGGAGCAAGAGACAAAGATCAAGTTTCAAGGAGCAAAGAGCTAGGGGCAAGGAGCAAAAATACAAAAGAAGCTACCTTAGGTATAATTTAATTAAACCAAATTTTTCTTTCCAATATAATTATCTTATTGCATTCATTGTTAATAGAATCTTAACTTATATGGTATATGAGCAAGGAGCAAGGAGCAAAGAGTAATGAACAAGGAGATGATGCTAAAAAGGGGATGACAACGAAGGTGAGATGATGGTGGAAAGGCGACGACGAATGGGGGCAGTGGGATGACAGAGGTTGGCGGCCCCTATGTCGTTCCTTCCTTTATTGTGCCCTCTTTTGTTGCGCCCCCCACTGTCATGCTTGTCGTAGAACACGGGGAACGAAGCAAGGAGCAAGTAGCAAGGAGCAAAGAGCAAAGATAATGATGCTAGAAAGGGGACGACAACGGAGGTGGGATGACGACGAAAGGGAACGAATGGGTGCAGTGAGACGACAGAGGTCGAGTGCTCCTCTGTCGTTCACTCCTCTATCGTGCCCTCTTTTATTGCGCCAAGAGCAAGTGGGACAACGAATGGGTGCAATGGGAACGGGGCACGAGGCATGGAGCCAAGAGCAAGGATAAAGGAGGAGCAAGGAGCAATGAGAAAGGTGCAAGGAGCAAGGAGTTGATGCTGGAAATGAGACGACAACGAAAGTGGGAAGACAGCGAAAGGGGGGCGATGAATGGGGGCAATGAGACAGTAGAGGTTGCGGGTTCCTTTGTAGTTCCCTCCTCTAACTTTCCCTCTTTTGTTACGCCCTCTACTATCTCGCTCGTCGCAGTATACAGAGCATGAGGTAAGGAGCACAAGTCAAGCAAGAAGCATAGAGTATGGAGCAAGGAGCAAGGAATAGAAAGACTAAACAAGCTATATCTAGTATAGTTTAATTTAACTATATTTTTCTTTTCTATATAATTATCTTATTGTATTTATTGTTGATAGAACTTTAACTGATACGGTATAGGAGGAAGGAGCATGAAACAAAAAAACACAAAACAAGTTGCATCAGGTTTAGTTTAATTAAACCACATATTTCTTGTCTATATAAATATCTTATTGTATTCATTATTGATAGAATTTTAATTGATGTGGTATAGGAGAAGTAGAAAGGAGCAAGGAGCAAAAAGACACAAACAAGCTGTCTCATTTATAGTTTAATTAAACCACATTTTCTTTCCTATATAATTATCTTATTTTATTTATTGTTTATTTAACCTTAACTTATATGGTATAACAACGAGCAGAAAGACACAAAACAAGTTACCTAAGATATAGTGTAATTAAATCACATATTTCTTTCCAATATAATTATCTTATTATATTCATTATTGATAGAACCTTAACTGATATGGTATAAGAGTAAGGAACAAGGATCAAAGAGCAAAAAGACACAAAACTAGCTACCTCAAGTATAGTTTAATTAAACCACATCTTTCTTTCCTATATAATTATCTTATTATATTCATTGTTGGTAGAACCTTAATTGATATGATATAGGAATGAGGAGCAATGAGCGAGGAGAGAGGAGATGATGTTGGAAAGGGGACAACAACAGAGGTGGGATGACATCAAAAAGGGGACGACGAATAGGAGCAGTAGGATGGCGGAGGTCGGGGGCCCTCTTTTGTTGCGCCCTCCAATGTCACGCTCGTCACAATACATGTGGCTCAGGGCACCAGGCAAGGAGCATGGACCAAGGAGTAAGGAGGAGCAAGGAGCAAGGAGCAAGAAGATGATGCTAGAAAAGGAATAACAACAGAGGTGGGATGATGACGGAAGGGGGACGACGAATGGGGGCAGTGGGATGGCAGAGTTCTGGGGCTTCTCTGTCGTTCCCTCCTCTATCATGCCCTCTTTTGTTGCGCCATCCACCTTCACGCTCATCGCAGTACACAGAGAACGACGTAAGGAGCAAGGGGCAAGGAGCAGAGAACAATGAGCAGAAAGACACAAAACAAGCTACCTCAGATATACTTTAATT
Organism: Platanthera guangdongensis; assembly: GCA_039583875.1. Lineage (NCBI taxonomy): Eukaryota > Viridiplantae > Streptophyta > Magnoliopsida > Asparagales > Orchidaceae > Platanthera > Platanthera guangdongensis. The sequence goes on along the minus strand of CM077157.1, from coordinate 34,428,265 downwards.
AAACCACATCTTTCTTTTCTATATAATTATCTTATTGTATTCGTTTTTATAGAACCTTAACTGATATGGTATGGGAGGAAGGAGTGGAAAGACACAAAAAGGTACCTCGGTTATAGTTTAATTAAACCACGTCTTACTTTCCATATAATTATCTGATATGGTATAGCCACCTCAGGAGCAAGAAGCAGAAAGACGCATAACAAGGTACCTCAGCAATTACTGGTTCTGATGCTTCTCTTTCATCGATCAGTGAAAGTAATTCAATGGTAGTGGCACTTTTTTTCAGCCTGACAGCTGTTCTTATAGGATTCAAAATAGCAAGAACTAGGGCGTCAGCCTGTAATACTAATCTTCTTTTCATAAATTAACTTCAGTCTTTTCTGTTTTATTTAATTTACTTTATGAAGTCATTTTCAAATGTAGCACTGTGTGCTATCCGCACTGTTTCTAGAATGGTGATTGCTTGACCTTCTGAATTTTCCTTCTCTTCCAGTTTTATGTTTTGAATGTAGAGTTACTAAAGAATTTGATGTTTTAAAATATTATTGTTGTTGATATATGCAAAAAATAAATCCTTTTGATTCAATAAGATCAAATTATTATTTCAAGGTTTATCTTAGTGTTTTTTGTGTGTAGGATTTCCACAAATAAGATATTTTCCTTTGATCTTCTTTGCTTGGAAGTGCTTCTCAACAACCTATCTTTGTTTTCAATTTGATTAGGGTATGTTCTTAGCCTGAATGTTTAGCACGGTGGTGTAGAATTGCATGTATAAATGGAGTTGTCGCGGAGATGCATGCTTGTTTCGTCGAGACCCTCGACATCACCAATGAGTAGTGGAACAGTGGAGGCTACCGAGTCTATAATCACATCGTATGGAGTAGGGGCGCCACAAGAAGGAAAGACGGGGACGGCCGAATAAGAGGGGGTGTCAGTAGAAGTCATTGACTGGATAATGTGGGGAGGTAGCAACATGAAGAGTGTTAGGGAGGCATAATCTCTTAATACTTCAAGAAAAATAAAGAACCCTTGAAACCAACCCGTCGAAGGCTTGTCTTGGAACCAACCCGTCGAAGGCTTGCCTTGGAACCAACCTATCAAAGGCTTTATAAAGAATCCTTCAACACGAGGTATGCGACTATTACTACTCAGTCCAACCTAGACCAATGACATCAAACCATTCATAAACTTAAAAAAGTTATAGCACATAAGTAATTTTTTTGACAAATTTTAATGATAATTATTCATGTCGAAACGTGATTGAGGCTATGTGGCAGTTTGTTACAGGCGTATGTCTAACCCACAAAGCATCTATTACAAAATGAATGGAAATACTTTCGAGGAATGCATATATATTGTCCGACTTTGTGATTGATGTAAATACTGCATAAGTTTTCACTCGAACGAATGAAAATCTAGGATAAGTTTACTGACGTTGTTGATGTGCGGAATCTTAGGGTCTAAGAACCCTAATACAAATCTAACAGATGTGAAAAACATTCAACAAGGGCCTAAATTTGTATAACATACTCCGGAGCTACTAACGGTCTTGTTAATGATGTTGAAAGCATGATGAATGTCTCAGCTGTAGTGAAAAGATAAATTGCCCTCTACGAGAGACCAAGGACGAGAATAAAGAACAAAAAATAGATTCACATGATTGAAATTTAAGCATTCAACATAAACTTATCTTGTGTCTGATCTTAGTAATTAACTAGAAAAAAGAGGAAATAAGAGGAATTTATAAAATAATTAACTAGAAAAAAAAAGCTTTTATATGTAGAAGTTGAAAAATTCTCTTGTAAATCTCCAAGTCTGCTACTTGGACATGAATTCCTGAAATTAAAGGATTTATACATCAATTAGAGTTTTCATACAACAATGTGACGGTGATCACCCACCGCACGTGGCTCGTCGCAAGGCATGATCCACATTCGTGTATTCCCATAGGAGGACTTGAGGACTTGATTGGACCGACGTTCCCACTTCACGAATGCGTCCGGATTTTTGTTTACTTGCAGTTTTATATATTATATTGTATTTTTTAGGGGTGCAACTCGGATCGGTTCGGTTCGGTTCCACATAGGACCAAGAACCGACCCGTATAGGTTCTGTTCCAAATTTTTGGAACTGGAACCGATCCACGATTCTAAATTATGGAACCGGATCCGAACCATTCGGTTCGGGTCGGTTCCGGTTCGGTTCTCGGTTCATAACATGAGACTAATGAACTATAAGAAAAATATCAAAGTAAGAGATTTTTACTTTTAGACATTAAATAAGATTGATTTGTTAAATTGTAAAATAACATCTCCAATTAAGCCCTTCGCGACTCACACTGGCACCCAACGCCCAGCCGATGCAATCTTTATAGTTAAAATTTGTAATAATACATATATTCTTTTATGTTAAAATTTGTAATTTATATTCGGTTCGTGTCGGTTCTCAGGTACCCGACTGTCAGAACCGAGAACCAAACGAATCATCGGTTATATATTTTTTGAAACCGTACCCGAACCGACAGAAATATGAACCGACCCGAACCGCCCGGTTCGGTTCGGTTTTACGGTTCTTCGGGTATTTTTGCACACCCCTAATATTTTTTGTTAGTATTTTGTGAGGTCGGGTCCGTTGCATTAAAAATCAATCATAGTCATTGATGTAAGGATGTCCTAGAGATTTTTATTATAAATAGGATGTAAGGGGGCCGCCATTTGATCATTGCTGATTTTGGAGAAGTACCATTCCCGAAATTTTACGATCCTCTCACAATGACTACTCCGTGAGGACCTAGGAGACGACTCCTAGGTATTTCCCTGCCTTCCTTTTGCATCCTCATCCATTGTTGCAATTTCCCCCCTCCAAGGTCTCCATCGAACCCCCCACAACCAGGAGTTCATTCCTGTCACTACAACCCATAAAACCCCCTATTTCCTACCCGGAAACCCTCACCCAAGCCATCACCGACCTACCTATTTCCTCCCAGCACCCTCACACCTTCCACAAAAAACCTCCTTATTCCCCTCAGGGAAACGTTTGTATAAATCTACACTGAACGCCTACAGCTCCGTCTGGTTCTTGTATCCCAACAAACATCCCTCAATCTTCCTCTACATTCTCTTCCCCGTCTAGTTTCAAAAGCCTCACCTGATACCTTGTTTCTTCCCCTACAGAACCCTTCCCACCAACACCCTGAAACCCCCACCTGGAACTTCAATCTGCCCATTCAGACCCCCCCCACACACGCACACATACCCCCTCCCTGCTCCATCCCCCGCAAAAACGCACATCCCCCCTGCCGGCAACCCCATACTCAGTGAGTGTTGTATGAAACATTTTCTTCAATATTAATATATGATTATTTCATGCTTGCTTTGATATTTTATTTAGCTGTTGTTTGTTCTAGGATATCTTGTGATTTGCAAGAACTATTTGTTGCACGTTCTTGCTATGACCCTCAATTCGGAGGAATGTCAAAGCTTGATTACTTAGAAGAATTATTTTACCTTGGCTAAGTCTCTGTTTGGTTGGACTGTTGCCGATGGAAAGTTGTTGATAGGAAAAATGCTGATTCTGGAAAATGGAGTTTTGTTTAAAAACTATTTGGGTAAAATGGAGTTTATAAAACTGAGTTTTGGAAAAATCATTTGGAAACAAAACGGAGTTTCAGGCGAATTTTTTTTTCATAAAATTTAATTGCACTCCAATTTTTTATTTTCAATCCAAATAATTTACCTAGCATTTTTACAAAACGAATTGAAGGCGACGGCTTGGTGTTCCAAAAGGTAGAAGATGGAACTCACGATCTTGTTGATCCTCCAAAAAATGGAGTCGAAAACTGAAACTCATGGTATTTCCCCCTTTGGTGTTGCCAAAGAGTGAATTGTTTGAATTTGCAAATTTCAATATTTTCAGTAGCAGATTAGTGGAGCTTGGAGATTTCGCCGGTAAGGATCTCGGCAAAGACGTCAATCGCTTGATTAATGTGTACCAAAAGATTTTTGCTACATGAAATCATTTATTGGTGGAGCTTTCCATCTGCAAGCGCCGGAAAAATGAGGAGTTCGTCGGAGAATTGTCTGTGGGGAGTAGCAAGCGCTCGAGAAATGAGTGCATCTGGAAGCCGCGAGAGGAGGGAGATGCAAAAAAACTTACGACATCTACAGGGAAGGAGTGGCGAACCCTAGCTTCCGCCTCCTGCACGACTTCCGCCTACTACCAGACGTATGTGAAAAACAAAATTTTGTGGCGGATTGGGTATAGAAGGAAACTGTGGAATTAAAGAAACAAATTTTAGGAAAAAAGTCATGCCAAACATTGCTTATTGCCAAAATCAAGGTGCGGCCCATCCGCACAACAGCCCAATAGCCGAACCAAACACTACCTAAAATATTGCGTGTGATTTAATATTTTATTACTTGTTTTTGTCCTTCCCTCATGTGTCGTTTGCATGCTACATATAGTATCTAAGAATAGAAGAGTTACTTGCACCTCACTTAGGGTTGCTCATTAGTCACACACCCACGTAACCCACTCTACATCAATTGATATTTTATTAATTGCATTGCGTGCTCGCTTCCACAATATTTTAGGGTTAGTCGTATATCTATTGCATTCGTCGCATGCTTGTTTGCATTGCATTTAGGGTTAGGGCACCGCGCACCCGCCACATGTAGACTTATCTTGTGTCAAATTGGTATTAGAGCTATGTTCGATCTTTATTTTGATATACAGTAGTAGAGTCTATATGTTCCTTCATGGTTAGTATTGTTATCGTGCCTCTCCTTTATTTGAGAATTCCGAGTCCGTCTATACTCGATCCCACAGAGCCCATCAAAGAGATCTCCATATTTTTACAATAATTATTCTTGTTCGCAGCACCACATCCAGAGCTAGTGTTGACCTATCGACATGATTCCACTATGCTACCGACAACCACTACGATAATTATCCTCATCCCCATCCCTGCGCACGAGCGGACCGTGTTGAACCTTCAGCACTGCTCGATTATCTTAGGGATGATTATTACAATGAGTATCCTTTCGAGATAGATCTCGAGTGTAGGTTTTGTTCAGTTTTCCTATAGTTTGATGGTTTGTCGAGTTCTAAGTCTTTTAACTACTAGTTCGTGAGCATGAATTATTATTTTGATTATTTTGAAATTATTTTGTGAGCGTCACAACAAATTCATGAAACAGGCTTCTAGATCTGGCGAGAGCATACTGTTTCTAGCAATGAGAGGACGTGTGAGTGAGATCGTCTTCATTGCATCACTAGTTGGGTAGAGATGCAACAAAAGTTGTGTCAAAGATATTTGTCAGCATCGTATCAGAGTCGCTTGCTCAATCAAATATTTACCCCTCGACATTGATATTTGTTCGTTGTTGAGTATATAAATCATTTTATTGAGTTAGTAGTAAGAAGCGACATCCAAGAGGAGTCAACTATGACCACTTTCCAATTTTGATTTTGACTTCGATGCGAGATACGCACTGAGTTGACCCATTGTTACTTAGAGTCTCTTGAGCAGACATACCGGTTGACCCTCCACTACAAGCCGTCCATGAGATCTGCATGCTCGTTTTCACTTCAAATTTTATTTTATTCATTGGATTGTGTGATTGCTTTCACTTCATTCTAGGGTTGGTCGTACGTCCATTGGTGTCGTTGCGTGCTCGCTTGCGGTGCATTAGGGTTAGGGTACCGTGCGCCCATCACATGTAGACTCGTTCTGCATCACAATGTACATGTTGGATTATTGCAGGAACGAGGGATCAAACATATAAATAGGAAATAACTGTAGGTTTGGGAATCAAGTACAAATCTCCAATAATCTTTCATTATAGATAACTTCAAAGGCATGCATATTGTTACGGTCACGCACTCCGATGAGACACGTGCACTTCGATGAGATACCGTGGCATCTACGTGTGTAGGAGGGCGACATATACTAGCTCATTGATCGTGGAAGAGACCGTCGAGGAGCGCGCTACTTAATTTTTGTTATTTTGATGTTATTTCGGTTTTATTATTTGCAGACCGCTTTTGTTCTTCGCACACTGTGGTTATAAGGGTGTTGTATGCCTGTATTATTTTTCATGCTTGGACGTATGAGATTTATGGTTGCTCCCTAGTTTTCCTCTCGATCTCTTCTCCTTCCTCTTCCTCCCCACCGCCGGCCCTCCCCCTTGTCGAATTTCTCTCCGGGATCGTTTTAATTTGCTCCAACCTGTCGGATCTGCCGCCCCTAGCCGTCGGTGATCGAGTTCCCGCAATGTCCGCGTCTTCCGCTCTGCGTTCAACTCCGCCTTGATTTCCAATTCCGTGCTCCCCCCTGTGATCGATTCCACAGCAGCGCGTCCCCCAGCCTGCCGATCTGTCACTTCCTACGTCCGGGCCACCGATCCACCCCACTAGCGTCCGCATTCCTGCCGATTCGTCGATTCCAACATCGGTGCCGCCGATCCGCCCCCCGCATATGCGTCCATGCGTTCGTCGCTTTCAACGTCTAGTAGTCCGCCGATCCACCGGTTTTGAGCCACTATCTGGCACAGGAAGGCCCCGACCCACCGTTTTCGTCGACCTTCACCAGATCCGGCCGCACCTGGCCTCGATCCGACAAGTCCATCGATGTTCCTCCGCTTCCAGCCCTCTGCCTAGGCCATCCCCATCCAGATCCGCCCCTTGGACTCGGTGACTCCGCGAATCAAACAAATTCCTCTCCTATCCCGAGCTCAAACATCAGATAATTCAACAGTATGACACATGCTACTCTGCTCTCCCCTGCTCTCCGCCGCTCTCCGGTCTCCCTCTGCACGATCCAGCAGACCACGAACGTCGGCTTTTCCCCGAGGCTGTGGCCCCTCTCAGGACTCTCTGATGTGCATTCCCCTTCCCCTCCGGACCCCCCAGTGCTTCCCACTGCGCTCGCCGACGTTGTCAAGCCTCTGGCAGGATTGCCACCAGGCCGGTCGGCCGACCACGCACATTCCCTCCAGCCTAGAACCACGGCAGTCTCGGCCCAACCGTAACGTTCTGATCATGTGTGGAAGGATGAGCTCGAGCATCTGGTGCAGGAGTTGTTGCTGGGAGGCCTTATCCATTCTGGTGCAAGCCCATTTTCTAGCCCGGTTCTTTTGGTCCTTAAGAAAGACAACAGTTTTCGCCGTACTACCCAGCCAAGATATTTCTACCACCTTCAGGGGAACTCTCATTCATAGGAGGTCATTGTTTTTGGGCTTTACCGTCCGGAGCCCGAAGCCACGTGGCTGCGCCGGTATGACTTCCGTTGTCAGTCCTCGGTCTACTAACTTGTGGACAAAACATATTTTCCAAACGGCGACGTTGTTACGGTCACGCACTTCGATGAGACGCGCACACGCCGACGAGATACTTTTGCGTGTCTATGCGTGTAGGAGGGAGACATATACTAGATCACCGATCGTGGAAGAGACCGTCGAGGAGCACGCTACTTAAATATTGCTATTTCGATGTTATTTGAGTTTTTCTATTTGCATACCGCTTTTGTTATTCGCACCCCGCGGCTACAAGAGTGTTGTATGCCTGTATTATTTTTCATGCTTGGATGTATGAGATTTAGGGTTGCTCCCTAACTTTTCCTCTCGATCCCTCCTTCCTCTCCCTCACCGCCCCCTTGCCGGATTCCTCTCCGGGATCGTATCACATACATATTACTACTAAATTCAAAATATTTTAAAAAAAAAGAAATACTAAAATGCAAAGTTCATGCTTAAATTTCTAACGCTCATATTTCAAGCTTTTTATCCTTACCCAGAGTGTTCACATTTTTAAAGGTAACACTTTTATATTTGCATCTGATCATGATGATGAATAGTTTTTGGCTAAATACAGCCTCCCTACTGCTGAATGGTCCTCAACTGTGCTGGCTAATCCAACCAAAATTTCTAAATATTCTTGATGGGTTTTGGTTACACTTAAACTTAAACTAACACCATGATGACATACCCTTGTTCTGCTGTTATCTGCTGTTATCTGCTGTCTTGAATTTTTCTAGCAGAGATTTACCACAACAATGCCAATTTCTTTGAGCTTGTTTTTTAGGCTAATCCCATGACTTCTGCCCTCAAATTCACACATAAAATATAAGCATTCTATAGTTTCTATTACTTATGGTACTTTAGATCAGCTAATATGCATTCAAGAAAAGTAATATCAATGTGCTGGGAGAATGAGATGAAGGTGGGTACGGGTAAAGACAACATAGGAGATGTTCAGACTGGTTCTAAAGTATTCAATTGCCTTCAACTTTCTTTATATGTTTGCTTCCTATAAGGCCTCTCTTTTTTTAAACAAGCATGCTATTTTCATGTTATTTTCAGTAATAATAATATAATTTATTTTGGATGCCGGAACAAGAAATTCATGTATTATCTTACAGGTGTTTGCGCACTTGCACAATCTCGATCTTCGCTATCATTTAAGGTAAATTTAAATTATGACAACTTTACTATAAAGCACATTTTTTTAGTCCGAATCTTAGGTATTTGAGCTTAATGCTAGTGCCATCACTCTGCATAGCTACTTGACATAATTATATTGTCATGTTATATTCAGCCGTCAAACTGGCGCCCTAAATCGCGTAATTGATCGAGGAAGCCGGGCGATTAACTTTGTTGTCTTCGATGGTCTTCAATGTTGTGCCAACAATTCTTGAGGTATGACAATGTTGCTAGAGCATGTATTTGAAAATAAAAGAGATTGACCAGAACCAGTGAATCATGTTTGTATGGATCATTGTTTACTTGTGAATTGTAATTGCATTATGAAGAATTTATTGCAGGTGATGCAAAACAAATGCAATAACAGATCCAGTACTCATAAATACATCAAATATTTTTGCAATTGTAGTTCAAACTTACTATATTTATCTATATTGTAGTTCAAACTTACTATAAAACAAATGCAATAACAGATCCAGTACTCATAAATATATCTTCTACATATATTTATCTTTCTAATTTACTATGTTTTATTCTTGATATACACACATCAATTTATAGAGATTTATCTTCTACATATCTTTATCTTTCTAATTTACTATATTTATATACGTCTATCGCTTCCAGAGTTTAATTATGGAAATCCCGGATGTTGACCCACAGGTCTATCGTGTGGCCTTCACCAATGGCTTAGGCCAAGGCTGTTCAAATTCATGATCAGTGAAAAGAAGCCAAAGACTTATGTTGAGCTGATCGAGAGAGCCAGCCAATTCATCGAGGGAGAATTAAATAATGAGTTCATCGCAAGACTCTCGGACTTGGGGGGACAAGAGCCCGCTTAATGAGGAGTTCATCGCAAAACTCTCGGACTTGGGGGCCAAGCGCCCCCAAAGCTCTTCCATCCGCCCTCTAGCCCCCCAGAAGAACAACCTCATCTGCCAATAGTATCGGCCCCCAAACTCGCTGGGATGAAATTTTCATCAGCGGGGTCCGCGAGCCTTTCAGTAAATGAGGTCAGAGCACCCCCGGCCGCAACCAGGTAATAACAACAATCCCCTCTTTTGGCAGCCTCACCGAAGCAGTGGGGAAGCGAGGTGCAGGAGTATACTAATACAGGTGTCCTAATGGAAGAGGTTGTTGAAATCCTCCAGCAGCAACCAGATTTCAAGCCCCCGAGGCCTATGGAGGGAGGGTTTGGGAGCAGAAACCCTAATCTCTACCATAAGTTTCATCGTGACGTAGGTCACGATACGGAGAATTGTCGGGTCCTCCATGACCAGGTAGAGAAGTTGTTAAAAGAAGGGAAGTTGGAGTATTTGCTGGCAGGAAAGGCTGGAGAAACCCCATCCCAGAAGGGAAAAGAGACTGTCATGGCTCGTATCCTTGTGGACACGGGGAGTGTCACAACCCACATTTTCTCTGCATTTAACGATATATCAGAGTAAGAGAAAACACGCTTCATGATGTCACGTCAGCAAGGGATAGCTGCAGACGCTCAGGCAAAATTCTAACTTAACACTTTTATGAAAGATCCGTAAGTTATTAAGAGGAAAATCCAGTTAAAGTTTAAGCGGTTAGCCGTATCCCTCAGCCCAGTGGCTCATCCAGTCCACGAGAAAAAGATAATTATACGCTGCGGAAAATACTTCATTTATAATATTAGACATCCTACATGAGTACAAACATCCACAGAGGACAACTCATGGTATGCAAGACTCTAAATTTATGATAATTATGAAAGTAGCTTTTGCGACCGTTAAATATAGTGATTTAGATTTCAAACATGGCATGCATGAGGTAATAGTAACAATAATTTTTATATTTTATAATATCTAACATGCAACATAACATAAAAGCTTCCCAGAGAGCAAGTATAACCAACCAAAAGAGTAAACTAGCAGCTAGCAAAATATTCAACATTCCAAAAGAAAACTACCAGTAGACATCAATAACCTGACACGAACCCACTGAAAGTATGCATGTCTGAACTAAAACCGAAAACAACAAACTACCTCACGACGGTGAGGAAAACCATTGTAACGACTGCAGTTTACAAGCTACCACCCAACACAGCCGCTCCACCGGCTACAGCCCTGAACATGAGGCATTTAAAGAAAGAACACCTCAACAAGAAATTTGCAAGTGACAATGGAAATAAGCAGATAATAAGTAGAAAAAGACAGGAAAAGGTTTACCAAATCCGACTATAAGAAAAGCTGAAACCACAGCTGATCAACCAAATAGAAACAGGTAAAGTGAAAAGTTTGCAATAATGGAGTTAAAAGAAATTTGTACCAAGTGCGGACGAAGCCACGCTTCGACAAAATCTGCAAGGATAAGCATGAAATAACATAAACTGATCTATAAGAAGCAAATGAGCACAAAACAGCTCGAAAACGTGAATCATTAACACTGGTGAAAACAACCGGGCCAGAGTCGATGACCAAAACGTCCAAAACCGAACTAGCAGACTCAAACGTCTCATAAAAAGGCACTGCGGTGGTGGCCACCTGGCCCAACACAACCCAACAGTGCACAAAACAGAGACCAAACAAACCACCAAGCGTAATGATTCACAAACCGACGTCCAGTTGGTGGTGCTTTATCCACTGCCAACCTTCCTAGCCGAAGAAAACATCATACTCAAACACCCCGCACTAAACCCAAGACTAAACCTAAAGAAATTTCTTGACAAGCCCTAATATTACTCTAAGGACCATACCCGACGAACTGGACAAAATTCGGCGGAAATAAGCTAAGTACTGGCCAAATTCGGCGAGTATACCCGACGAACTCCATCGATACTTGACGAGTTGGCTTCCGATACGCGTCGAAGACTATTGATACTCGACGAATCGTACTCAATTCGGTGTATAAACTCGACGAATTTGACTTGGCGGCCCGGTCACTCAACGCTTCCCAACCTAAGCCATACTCGACGGATCGTCGAATACACTCAACGCTTTCGCCTTCACTCAACACCACGCCCGCCGATACTCAACGATCTCGACGCCTAGATACTCGACGAATCTAACTTCACTCAACGCTACGCCCGCCGATACTCGACGAACTCGACGCCTAGATACTCGACGAATCTAACTTCACTCAACGCCACGCCCGCCGATACTCGACGAACTCGACGCTTAGATACTCGACGAAAATGACTCGGCGAAATCTAGCCTTACTCGATGAATTTACCTTAACAAATTTCTACACCTAGTTCATACTCGACGAATTACTGATAGTTCCCTACACCTATATTCGACGATTTTCACTTAACATGCCTATCATACCCGACGGATTCTAGCCGAACAGTCCTAACTATCCTAGTGTTTTTCTCAAGGCTAACTCCTACATACGAAGGAGAGATAGAAAAGGAAAGACATGAAAGGAAAATAACAAGCAAGGGGGAAATTGCCACCTGCCTCAAATCTCGGAAAAATCGCCTACTCCAATGCTCCACGACAAAGATCGACCGTAAAAAGACCTAGGCAACGTTTCCTGAAATTTTTTGGGGAAGGAGGTCAAAATCACAAACTCTAACACGCAAAAATCGGAGGAACGAGGAAAACTTACCACAAACGCGTAGATCTCGGCGAGAGCTTTCCGAATTTCAACTCCTCCGTCGAAACCGACCACCGGATCTTACTAGATCGCCGGTTGAAATTTCACTACAACCCGCTGCTCCTTCTCTTTCGCGAAACAGACGACGACTCGGTAGGGAAGACAATGAATAGGGTTTTGACGCGACCTTTATAACCGGTTATATATATAAATAACTTTAATATTATATTACAATTAATAATAAATAACCCCAAAACGACCCGAACTCAAACTAATTCGGAATCTTATGAAAATCGCACCGTAGGTAAATATCGACGCTACGAATCCAACGACGAAGTCTAAATCAAAATCTGACAAACCAAACCCGGGTAAAACACCATCCGAAGATAAAACGCCACCACTTCCCTATAAAAAGCTCCACCGAGTCACCAAAGCAAACCCGACTCGCGAGGAAAGGTGCACAACCAAGGCAAAACTAACCACCGGAAAACCACTGAGCAAACTCATGCTCCAACAAACGACACTCGTTAACTACTCGCCAACATAAAGCCCTGACGTTAAAAATACGTCACTACGGGAATTAAAATAAACAACGAAAAATCAGGGGTGTTACAGGGAGCTCTGTTAATATGCTCTTCAAACCCGCGTACGAGTTGATGAAAAGAAATGAGCCGCTGAAAGCTTGTGACGACCCACTTTATGGCTTCGTAGGTGAAAATAAAGAGGTGTAAGGAAGTGTGGACCTCACCGTCATCTTGCGTGGAATAGCCCGACAGGAATCATTTTTTAAACCAGCCTATGCCAGTCCCAAGCCTGGATGAAAAATGGTGAAAATTGTGTTAGGTGGACGACCAGCGTAAAATTTAGTCACCCTTATGAATATGGATCATTTGAAAAATTATACAAAGGCTAGGTTATTCCCCTTAAGGACGCGTCGTATGATCCGAATATTGCGGCTTGGCAAGGACCGATGTATCTCCAGAACTTGGGTGTAGTGTTAAATATGCAAGAGTCCTCGTGATATGGTCTAAATAAGACGTCTTGGCAAAGACCTTTGCACCTCCAAGACAACTTGGGTGTAGTGTTAACTAGGGAAAAGTCCTCCCATATTAGATGTCCTAGGGAAGTATGCCGTATGAATTATGATCGACTTAAGTTTGGAAGTTGGAATATAGGTACGCAAACGGGGAAAACGATGGAAATAGTGGATACGATGATTAGAAGAAGGATAAATATTTTATGCATGCAAGAGACTAGATTGGTGGTGAGAAAACTAAGTTTTTAGATAATTCAGGTTTTAAATTATGCTACACAGGAAAAAATAAAACAAGCAGTGAAGTATGTATTATTGTGGATACTATTTGAAAAGATGAGGTTGTTGGGATAAGCAGAAAAAGACGATAGAATATTAGCTCTTAAATTGGTTATAGGAAAGAAAACTATTAATGTGATCAGTGGTTACGCAATACAAGTAGGATTAAGTGAAGTTATTAAATTGCACTTTTGGGAAGACTTGTATGATTTAGTAAGAGAAATCTCACAAAAAGTGAAGAATTTCATAGGAGACTTAAATGGACATATATGGAAGGAATATATAGATTACACAACCATTCATGGAGGGTATGGATATGGAGAAATGAATGAAGAAGGACGAACAATTTTAGATTTTGTCGTAGCACATGAGCTAATTGTATCAAATACGCTTTTCATAAAGAGGGAAGAACATTTAATTATGTTTAAAAGCATGTCAAATAAGTCACAGATTAATTATTTTATGACTCGCAAAATGGATAAAATGATTTGTAAGGATTGCAAAGTCATAATCGCAGAAAGTTTGATAACACAACATAAGTTAGTGGTGTTAGATGTAAAAATTAAATATAATAAATTTAAGACAAGAACAAAAATATTGCAAAAAATTCGGTGGCGGAGCTTGAAAATGGAAAAGTGGGTTACTATCAAGAAAAAAATTATGGAACAACTAGTTGATGGCCCTTTAGTTGATCATAATGTCGCATGAGAAGTTATGTTTTCATATTTAAGGATAATTGGAAAGAACATATTTGGAGTATCAAAAGGTCGTGCGCCCCCAAATAAAGAATCTTGGTGGTGGAAAGAGGAAGTGCAAGACAAAGTTAGGGCAAAGATGGTCAGCTATAATTCACTCTACGCTTGTAGGAATAATGAAAACTTAGCTAGGTGTAAAGTCGTCAAAAAAGAAGCTAAACAAGCAGTAAGTAATGCAAGAAGTCAAGTTTATGAAGAATTTTATGCGCAACTAGATATCAAAGATGGAGAGCGTGACATGTATAAAATTGCTCGAGCTAAAGAAAGAAAAACAAGAGATTTAAGTTAAGTAAAATGTATAAAGGATGAGATGAATACAGTTTTGACGGATGATGTGGATATTAATGAGCGATAAAAAAGATATTTTTATCAACTCTATAATGAAACAAAAGACAATGAATTGAACTTGAAATAGTTAAGTAAATCAGAGAAGCGTAGGAACATAATATTTTATCGTAAAATTCAAGTATGAGAGGTAAATGTTGTTCTAAAGATGATGAAAAATGAAAAGACGGTTAGGTCAGACGATATACCCAACGAAGTATGAAAATGTCTAGGAAATGAATGAATTTTATGGCTTACATATTTTAAATAAGATACTGAAGTCAGAGAGGATGACAGACCAATGAAGAGAAAGTATCTTGGTACCTTTTATAAAAATAAAGGAGATATATAAAATTGTGTTAATTACCGAGGAATTAAATTGATGAGTCATGTCATGAAACTATGTAAACGAGTAATAGAAAGAAGTTTAAGACTAGAGACTGACGTCTCGGAGAATCAATTTGAATTCATGTCAGGGAGGTCGACCATGGAAGCAATACATCTCTTGAGGAGACTCATTGACAACTATCGAAAAAGAAAATAAGATTTACATATGCTGTTTATTGATCTTGAAAAAGCTTATGATAGAGTTCCAAGAGAGATCTTATCTCGTCTTAGAAAAAAAAGGTGTAAATATATCATATATTGACATAATCAAAGATATGCATACAAATTCAGTGACAAGGGTGAGGACATCTGGAGGATTAACACAACACAGGAATTCCCTATCACTGATGACTTATCTCTTCACCCTATCTTAGATGAGCTCACCAGTGATATCCAACAAGCAATACCTTGGTATTTATTATTTGCGGATGATATCGTTTTGGTTGATGAGATACGCGAGGGTGTAAACACAAAACTTGAATCTTAGCAAGATATTTTAGAAAAGAAGGGTTTTAGGTTGAGCAGGGCAATGACAGAGTATATGAAGCTTACATTTAGCAGTACACGAAGGACAGATGACTTCGTTATTAGTTGGGTGATCAAGATATTTCCCGTAGTGAGGGTTTTAAATATCTTGGATCGATAGTTCAAAAAGACGGAGGTATTGATAAAGATGTGACACAGAATCCAAGTGGGTTGATTGAAGTGGAGAGGCGCGTCAGGGATCTTATGTGGTCGTAAAGTACCACTAAAACTTAAGGGAAAGTTTTACTGTACTGCAATTAGACCCGGGATGCTCTATGGTTCTGAGTGTTGGGCAGTGAATTGTGTACATGAGCAAAAATGGGAGTTGCGGAGATGAGAATGCTTAGGTGGATGTGTGGACACACGAGATTGGATAAAATTATGAATGAAAGTATCAGAGATAAGAGAGGAGTAGCACCAATTGCAGAGAAGATGCAAGAAGCTCATCTAAGATGGTTTGAACACGTACAAAGGAGACCATTAGAGGCACATGTTAGACGTTGTGAGAGTCTAGTCACTAGGCATGTTAAACGAGGGAGGGGTGAACCAATAAAGACTTGAAATGAAACTATAAGGAAAGACATGATGTACATAGACATTAGTGAGATTATGACAAAAGATAGGGCACAATGGCGAGAAAGGATCCATATAGCCGACCCCATTATAGTGGGATAAAGGCTTTAGTGTTGTTGTTGTTGTTGTGATGCGCCCAACAGTTATAATGCAATTTTTCAGAAGGTCTCCCCTGGATGACTTCCAGGCTATTACATCGACTTATCATCGGGTACTGAAATTCCTGCTGGCAAGGAAACAATTTAGGGTCAGAAGAGACCTCAGGACTGCTCAGGAGTGTTACATTTGGTCAATGAATTCGGTTGACGAGTACGTCCCACCTCGAGATAGAGGCGACGACGATGTTGGCCCATCTTTCTAGCACTTGATAGAGCAAATAGAGGATTCTAGAACCTTTGTTTTTTTGTTACTTATCTTGTCATCGTTATTTAAAACTCTTAACGTAATTATTTGCTTTTATAGCTTTTTCATGATGAATATTTTGAAGTTATGCATGATGAGTACTCTTTGATCGGCGCTCATGTGTGATTATCGGAGCCCTCTTGGACCCCCTCAGACGTATTCAGACATCTCGAGCGAAGGTCATTGAGCTTTCGACCCTCCTGTCAATATGAGCTATTCCCCCACCCTAAGACCACTATGATTGTCCTCGTGAAGATACTCTCGAGAGGCATATGTGGCAGGTTCAGATGTGTTAGCCAATCACGCATCGACTGACACGTTGTTACTGTTACTGGTTCCTTTCCGAGGGCAAGCTCTGAGCAACAGGTGCTTCATACCCCTCCAACGATCTTCAGTGTTGCGTGCGAACAAGAACCTTGCAGATTCCTCATGCCCGACTGGTACGTTTAATCTCTAACAACGACCCCATGTGGTATGTGGTGGACAACTCCTCAAACAGAGCATCTTCAGTCCCCCTCGATTCCCGCGACAAGTGCTCGCTTGACAATTTGCAGCATTTAGTCGGGGTTGGTTTGGCAAGTGTCCGCTCGACAATTCGCAGCACTTCGCCGGGGTTGGTTTGGCAAGTGCCCGCTTGGCAATTCACAGCACTTCACATGGATTTTATGTATAAAGTGCTCGTTTGATACGCTATAATTTGCGGCACATCGTCGTGTAGGCATTCGCCTGTCTCTCTTATTCTAAATAGGTGGACACTCAGGATGAGGTCACTTGGCTCTCTTATTCTCAATGGGTGGACATTACGTTGCAAAGAAATTTGGGTTTAAAAAGATGCAAAGGAAATATCCACAGTGACAAATATTAATTTGGGTTTAAAAAGATGCAAAGGAAATATCCACAGTGACAAATATTAAGCGGGCCTTTACTGCCAGTGTGTCATCAAGAAGACTCCAGATTGCGCTGTTACCAGAAAGTGTCTGCAGGTTTGCTGCAGCGGCCCTTGTGGACAGGTCTCCAGCAGGGATCGTCTCTATTTCTGTGCGATTAGCCAAGTCGTAGGTCGTCGCCGTCACTGCCAGGAAGTGACGAAGATCCTGCGCGGTCTCCCTCCAGGAGGGGAGCTGGGCGTTGACTTTGACAGTCTCCAGACTCCGGATGACAGGGGGAACAATCGCCTCATAGTAGGGGCATGATTCCAACGGTGGGCGGATGGACGAACCAACATCCATTTTCTTCTTTTGACGTACAGGTCGTCGCTGCCACTGCCAGGGAGTGACGATGAACCCGCGCGGTCTCCCTCCAGGAGAGGAGCTGGGTGTTGATCTCGACGTTCTCCAGACTCCTGATGACCGGGGGAATGACTGCCTCATAAGTGGGGGCCCGATTCCATCGGCGGGCGAGCGGATGAACCGGCGTACGTTTTCTGCTTTTGACGCGCGCGTCGCTTCTCGGTGCTCGTCTTGACATCCCCCGACGGAGCATGCGGTTTGGAGCCCGACATCATCAAGACAACTGTAATTCGGGAAAAGTGTAAGACCAGGTATGCACGAATATCATACACATCTTTGGAGAAGCTTACATTCCGTGGCAGGCGCATCCCGCTCTTCCTTCACTTGGCAGACATGGTAGCGGGTGTCCAAGAACTCCCCCTCCAAGTAACGGACGATTCACGAACCGGTTGTAAATAAGGCGGGATGGATGAAAGCTTTATCATCCCAAAGGCTAGGGGCAGTGACGAGATCGCCTAAGTTTCCCTTGAAGAAGGCAAAATGTGATCACCAGTCCGCGGAGGTGCCCACCAGGTTCAGGATGCACATCTTATCCAAGCTGAAGTGCAGTTGGCCGCATTTGAGAGCCCGAGCCTGGAATAGAAAACAGAATACTTCCAGGGAGAATGTAATCCGTTGTGACCTGGCGGTGACGCACCATATTCTACCCCTCCCCGATCCTATAAATCGAACGCAGAATTACTCCCAACCTCTGCAGGAGTTAAGGCACACAAGAATGGGCGAAACCCATGGTTTGTGCGCAGACTCTGTCAGAGAGGAGGAATTCTTGGGTCCGGGTCCTGGACCTCTCAGGTATCTTTTGTATTAGAGGAGGACCGTGGGAACATCTCAGCTCTGCAAGTAGAAAAAAGTCTGACTTGCACTTTTTGCGCATGGGGCGGGACTGGCTTGGTTGGGGGTTTTTTTATTGGTCCCGGACGGTCCGGGGTTCAGACCAAAGAAATTTGCTTCGGAGAGAGGGCTAACCTTCATACCACAAACTATGTCAAGCCGCTCGGCGACCGGTCGGGCCCAATGATTTTCTGCTTTGGGCAAACAACGGCCGACCACTCAATATTCCGGTGATCGACATCGGAGGCATCTTGAACGGATCGAAGGAAGCGGACGGCCGGGAGACAATGAAGGCGATATCGAAGGCTTGCAGAGGGAAGATTTTTGGGTACGCGCAGCAACGCACATGAACAGTGCGGTGCACGTACCATCACAGCCGCCACAAAAATTGTATACACATCAAATCGTGTGCGCACCCGATTTGATGTGTATTTCCATGGCTCTGATGGTACGCCCACCGCACTGTTCATTTGCGTTGCGCGTACCAAAAAATTACAGAGAGTGGGGCTTCTTGTATGAGAGTCATCTATGGATGACAAACTTGTAAATAAGATGTTTAGGACTGTTGGACAGTAGACTATAAATATAGCCTAATGTGTTGTAATCGGATATAAAAGGTTCAATGAAAGTTTAGTAGTTCCAAGTTGTCCCCTTCTTGCCACTTTCCTTCGTCTCTACCCCCATCTTTGTCTCTCTTCTCCAGACATCTCTTCCTCCGGTCTTCCTCTTGTTAATTAGCTCACAATTCTTGCGCGAGCAATCCCACCGGCGAACTCGTAACGACTTAGGGTCGTTACATTGGTGCTCTTGTTGAGTCCTCTCGTCGTCTCCGGCCATCTCGCCGGAATAGCCATCATCGCTCTTCGATTCTGCGGCCACCTCAAGAACGCTGCCTGCCATCAAGACCGTCTCCGGCGAAGATCATTTTGAATGGAAGACTGGGTCGCCATCTTGAATGCGGGGGATCGGGTTCTTCTTTAGAGGAACTTGTGTTCAACCAGTGATTGGAAGAAGCAAATTATCCAAATATGTCATATTTAGAAATTCTTCTCCCATGATTAGAAGCAGAAAAAAACATTCCCTAGCAACTAATTTCAAGTTCTACAATCAACTCTCCGCCTTTCTCCTCAAGAACGTTGTTGGAACGCCATTGATCGTCTTTCCGAGCCATCGGAGATCTTCTTCCACTTAAGATCCATTGCCGGCGAACACCAAGCCGCATTCATCAGCTTCCGACAATGGAGCGATACCAGCATCTCACCGCCAACCACTGCTATCTCGCACCCAACTGCTACCTCGCCAACCTGCATTTCTTGGTCTCATGTCACCTCCGTCGTTCCAAGTCTTTATGACGTCGTTGTCGTTCCAAGTCTTTATGACGTCGTTGTCGTTCCAAGTCTTTATGACGTCGTTGTCGCTCCAACTCTTTACGGCACCGCCGTCGCTCCATCTCTTTACGGCGTCATTGGTCCTCCACCTATGAAAATGGGCTCTCGCTGGGATTATACACATCGAATTCCACCGTCATCTATGGCTCAATTTTATTCGCATCATAGCCAACACGCAGGATCACTCCCACCAACCCAGATGAACTCTCCCGTGATTTTAGAAAAACAAGAATGGGATCAACACGACCATGAGCAACAAGAATCATTTCAACAGATCCATGCAAATTTGCAAGCGATTATAGATAGACTTACTGCTTGCAAGCTAAAAAGAGAGCAAAACGCTTGTACATCGACACCTCCTTTTGTAAACTCCTCTGTCCGACCAACAATTGGCGACGCCAAAAGTGCAATATTTCAGAAATTCGAAGATGAGTCCCCGGAGTTCAACGGTTGAAAAGTGATTGTCAAAAATATATTGCGGAGTTTAATTTTGAAGATGAGTCCCCGGAGTTCTTTTTTGAAGATGTGGTGGTATTACCAATTCAAAAGTTTGACGACCAATATTCCACACTTCATGTCGGTGGCGTCGAAGAGATTTAGGCTTCATTTGTTTCGGCGGTGGCGGGTCGATCAGGCGGGTGGAAACGGAGTGTTCGAAACGGAGGGAGGAGGTGGCTGCTCCAAACGGAGCTTTTTGGTGCGTTTCTCAAGGAGGGTGGGTGGAAACGGAGCAAACACCGCCAGAGGTTCATTTGTTTACCCTCCTTCCGGCGGCGTTTGCCCAAACCGGAGCGGCAAAACGCCCAAACAAATAGAGCCTTAGAATATCAACACCAATGCTCTTGACAGTTCCATCATTGGACTTGAAAGATCCAGCATTGTTGTTGCGAATGACACCGCCATGTCTAAGGAGAATGAGTTCTCACCAAGTGGGATACCTTTGATATCTTCTACAATTCTTTATGGCCCCATCACAGACAATAAAAGCATAACAATTGATATCTTCTACAATTCTTTATGGCCCCATCTTCCACAATTCTTTACGATTCCTGTGTTCGACGACCCTGGCGGGCTCGATATAGCCTCAAATTTTCTTTCCCGAGATGTGTATATCATGCTGATCAAGCACATCATTTGGATATTTGATTAAGGAGGAATTACATTTTGGTGTGAAGGCTCAATCAAAGGCCACCACCAGGAAATACTTTGTTCATTTTTTTTAGGACTAAACGACGAGGTTATCGTTTGATGGACAAGCTAGGAATGTGAGGGAGTCATTTATGGATGACATACTTGTAAATAAGATGTTTAGGATTGTTGGCCAGTAAGCTATAAGTATAGCTTAATGTGTTGTAATCGGATATGAAAGGTTTAATGAAAGTTTAGTAGCTCTTTGTTGTCCCGTTGCCACTTTCCCTTCGTCACTAGCCCTATCTTTGTCTCTCTTCTCTGACCATTTCTTCCTCCGACCTTCCTCTTGTTAATTAGTTTACAATTCTTGCGTTGGCAATTCCGCTGGTGAACTCGTAATGACTTGGGGTCATTACACTTCTTCCAACTTGTCAGCCACGGGGTGGGTTCTGAGCTGGAACGAAGGATGACGGAGTTGTGGGGGGAGTTTTTTGACCTCCCGGCGGCGGCGAAGGAGGCTTACGCAAACTCACCGACGATGTTCGAGGGATATGGAAGCAGGCTCGGGTTGCAGAAGGATGCTGTTCTTGATTGGGGAGACTACTTCTTCCACAACTCTTCCCTGAGTGTTAGCAGCCATGATATGTGGCTTAAAGTCCCACCTAATTTAAGGTATGCATGAGTTTCTTTTATGCCTATATAAAATATTAATTAACATGTATTTAATAGAGTTAACATATGAATTTGCTCATAAATATATATATAAATAAATATGTATGTATGTGTATAGTTAACATATGAATTTGCTCTTGAGTTTCTTTTTTTTTTATTTAGAGATGTGATACTTCATGTAATTGCACCATTCTGATTGAAATTTGTGCAGGTCTAATTCTTTGGTTGTAATATATTTCCGGCCTCGGCCTCTAGATCCTGACTTATACTAACTTGATGAAAAGCACCACGAGCCCATTGGCTGAATTCATTGTCGTCACTCACACCAGCCCATCTCTTGGGTGCAATCCGG
The DNA here is from genome assembly GCA_039583875.1 of Platanthera guangdongensis. Taxonomy (NCBI): domain Eukaryota; kingdom Viridiplantae; phylum Streptophyta; class Magnoliopsida; order Asparagales; family Orchidaceae; genus Platanthera; species Platanthera guangdongensis. The sequence goes on along the minus strand of CM077157.1, from coordinate 34,406,280 downwards.
CCGCCAGAAGCGGTCAGATGGGGTTTTCTGGACAATCTAAGTGGTTGGATTAAAACAACAGCAACAACAACACTAAAGTCTTTATCCCACTAGAGTGGGGTCGGCTATATGTATCCTTTGTCGTCATTGTGTCCTATCTTTTGTCATAATCTCACTAATTTCTAAGTACATCTTGTCTTTCCCTATAGTTTCATTCCAAGTCTTTATTGGTCTACCCCTCCCTTGTTTAACATGCCTAGTGACTAGACTCTCACAACGCCTAACAAGTGCCTTTAATGGTCTCCTTTGTACGTGTCCAAACCATCTTAGTCGAGCTTCTCGCATCTTCTCTGCAATTGATGCTACTCTTTTCTCATCTCTACTACATTCATTCCTAATTTTATCCAGTCTCATATGTCCACATATCTGCCTAAGCATTCTCATCTCTGCAACTTCCATTTTTTACTCTTGTACCAATTCACTGTCAAACACTCAGAACCATAGAGCATCGCTGGTCTAATTGCAGTACGGTAAAACTTGCCCTTAAGTTTTAATGGTACTTTACGATCACATAAGATCTTTGACGCGCCTCTCCGTTTCAACCAACCCGCTTGGATTCTTTGTGTCACATCTTTATCAATACCTTTGTCTTTTTGAACTATCGATCCAAGATAATTAAAACACTCACTACGAGAAATATCTTGATCACCAAACTTATTAACAAAGTCATCTGTCCTTCTTGCACTGCTAAATTTAAGCTCCACATACTCTGTCTTTGCTCTGCTCAATCTAAGTGGTTGGATTGGACCAACAAAATCACGACTGTGAATGACTCGACAAGATGATTTCAATGAGCCAATTTCATGTGATTCTGGTTTGATTGACCCCTAATATAGCCTTTGAACGATCCGCGGAAAATCGGCTCGAACCAGACATGCCTGACCGGGCCACCCCTGGACAAACTCCTATCTCATGCTAGGGCAGCGCCGGAACTACAAAAAAAAATCGTTAATTAGCAAGAGGATAAATTCCTTGTAAAACAACAAAATTTCTTGTTAATTTTAATTAACAATTAATATAGAATTAAAAAATCTAATTAATTTGAGCCAAGCTGATTTTATCTTTCTTAAATTAGCAAGAAATTAAAATTTGTGTCTAATTGTTCTACTGAATAAAAAATGATTTTATATATAATAAAAATTATTTCGTTTGACATTAATAAATGCTAATTTATAAATATATATAAGTTTTTAAATAATTTATAAAATTATATAAAGAACTAAATATATTACTTATTTAAATACTAATAATTTATGCTAGTTTATAAATATATTTTAAAACTAAATATATTATTAAATATTTCATTAAATATTAATAATCTATGCTAATTTATAAATGTGTATAACTGTTTAAATAATTTATAAAATTATATAAAAAATCAAATATAAATAGTAATTATTTCGTTGGATACTAATAATCTATACTAATTTAGTGGTTGGGCTGGTCATTCAGCGCCTGGACAACACAAGGAGGGCCGCCTTGCCCCTCCCCCAAGGCCATGGGCCATCTCCCCTCTTTTTTTTCGCACACTTGCTCCACTCTTCAATGCGCATTCTCGCGCCCCTCTCACCAGAAGGCGCTCCGTCCTCCAACATGTTCTCTGCTCTCCACTATGTTCTCCCCACATTCCGCTCGAGTCTCGGGCCGCTCTCTAGAGCACATCGTCACGGACCGACCTTCATGGCACTCTCACGCACACATCACTCTAAAGGATGTCACTGACACATGCAACTATCGGAAGATACTTTTAGCGTTGTAGGACGAGAGGTGACCTCCCACACTCCCTAAATCAGGTGTGTGCTCTGACCTAGTGGATTTATCTGATCTGTATCAAGTCTCATGGTTCTTCCCGTTTCCATGTTTTCCACATATTAACCTTGATGCTGAATTTGAATGTTTGTGCTTCCGATCGACTCTCAAACTAAGGCGTAATCACCCTAAACCCAAAATAAAACATCAATCAACCATAATAATAGTTGTAGTTTGTTTTGTAGTTGTTGCTCACGCATAAGAACATGTTCAAAAAGAAAAGGTTCTCTCTTTGTTGATTTGTACACCTTTTTAATCTCATTGAACTACCCTTCGACCATCCTTTTAACTTTTTGGACAATATTAGCTCCAAAGTTTGATTTATGGTTGGATCTAATATCTCCCGCAACTTCTTCTTCATTTCATGGCTTTGCAAATCAGTTATATTATCATACTTGCTTAGTATGCCTTCGAACTCCATATGCATGTCATGCTTTTGTTCACATGGAACAATGGATGATTGAGAATCCCTACTTGAAGCCCTCTCCAACAATGCCAAGAACAAAATGTTGCAAGAGATTAGGGTATTTTCTAGATTTTCTAGGTTTCTTATTTCACATGAAGAGATAAAGAATCCACTATTACATATTTACATATATCCATTGATAATAACATTAAGGCGCTGCTATCCGCACCGCGGTTTTGGCTATTCGCACCACACTTTCTTCTATTTTTTGTGTCTTTTGGAAATATGTCTTGTACATGCATTTTTAGGAAAAGTGTTCAACACGAAAGTTGTAGATCTCGAGGAGATCTATAACTTTCGTGTTGAACACTTTTCCTAAAAATGTATGTACAAGACGTACTTGGGAAATACGTTCAGGTTTCGCGCCTTTTGGAAATACACTTTGTACATATATTTTTAGGAAAAGTGTTCAACACGAAAGTTGTAGATATCGTCGAGATTTACAACATTCGTGTTGAACACTTTTCCTAAAAATGCATATATAAAGCGTATTTTCAAAAGACACGAAAAATTAGGAGCAAGTGCGGTGGGAATAGCCAAAACTGCGGTGCGGATAGCAGCGCCCTAACATTATGCATGCAATGACAAATGAGCATACATACTATTTTTGTGAAAGCAGCAGAGAAATCATATTTATTAAAGGCATCAAATAAAAAAACTCCCAACTTAGCTTATCAAAGGCTATGAATATGTCCAATTAGTTCATAGGGTTACATCCCCTAGTACCTATACTGATATCATAAGCCAACTTTTTTGCAAAAGAAATGTTATCATGAATAGAAATAAGAGAGTGTAGGATGCTTTTAAGTTTATTGGCAAGTAACCAAGACAAATATGTCTGAATGAATCATGATTAGAAGTTATGAAATTCCTGGAAATAATAGAAGAAACATAAGTTTTGCGTGGCATCAATAATATCGATTTTAGTAATAATATGCGAGGATGACTGAAAAAGTCACAACTAAAGTCACCGCGGGGAGTGACACTATCTTTATGTAAGGAGAAAATGACATTGCATGCCTCAATTTCCATAGGTGGAGAGGTGAGTGAGTAGCATTGACCTTGAGATGAGTTTTTGGGATGATTTGTAGTTGAATGGAGCTAATCCTAGGACTATTAGCAATGAGAGCCTCCTAAAAAATGTTTCACAACCCTTATGATATCTTTATGTAAGGAGAAAATGACATGGCGTGCCTCAATTTCCATAGGTGGAGAGGTGAGTGAGTAGCATTGACCTTGAGATGAGTTTTTGGGATGATTTGTAGTTGAATGGAGCTATTCCTAGGACTATTAGCAATGAGAGCCTCCTAAAAAATGTTTCACAACCCTTATGATATCTTTATTCACATGAAAGTGATTAATGTTCATCCTTTTCAATATTAATGGGTGAAAGAATTTGGGATTCCTATGTACATCCAATATAACTTTATCTTTGCCTTCTAATTCCAAATTATTTCCTCCTAACAATAACAAATTAACAATGCCTCACAAACTTGAGCATCTCGAGCGCAGTTCATTCATTTTCAGAGAAATGTCGGCTCTGTTTGGCACAGTGGTGGTGGTCATGACCATGGGGGTTAAATTGTCATTCGTTAACGCCCACCTAAGAAACTTCGTCCACTTCTATGTTTAAACCAAGCTTTTAAAACCCGGACCGGACTGGCCGGTTCAACCGGTCGGACCGCCGACCGGACCCCCGGTCGGACCGCCGACCGGACCCCCGGCCGGTCCGGTCAAGGGTGAAAACCCGGTATGGTAGCGGACCGCCCAAGAACCGGTAAACCGGGCGGCCGGACCGGCTAACCAGAAATCGGGCACGGTTTTGTGGAACCGGGCGGGCCACAAGCCCAATTATGTATGGCTAGGATTTGAACCCGGACCACCTCCAGCTCAAGCAAGATTGAAGACCACTAGAGCAATTGAACATTGTTGAATTTTTTCGGAATATATTATATAAATATACATACAGATATGAAATTAAATATTTATTTTCATTAAAATAATTTTATGATAAATTTAAATATATTTGTAATTTTATGATAAATTTTAAAAAAATTATGATGCATTTAAAATATATTTATAGATTTAAAATATATGAGTAAATATATAAATATATTTCATTCAAATATATGCAATAATAAATATATATACCGTATAAAATTATATATACTCTTCAAATATATAATATATATATTCATACTTAAAAAATATTTGTAATAATATATATATTTATATATACCGGTTCGACCCCGGTAGAACCGGTTGAATCTTGAACCTTTCGCATCACCGGTTCGATGACCGGTCCGGTTTTCAAAACGTTGGTTTAAACGGATGATGTTTGTTAGGTGATCCTTAACGAATGATGGTTTGTTTAACCCATGCGTTTATAATCGTCACCATCACCACCATGCGAAACAGAGCCGTCATAGTATGAGGTTGTCAAATTAGCCACCGGGGCCAATCACTAAATTAAGGCTCCATTTGGGGGGGGGGGGACTTATTTTCACCGTTCAAGCGATTACGATCGCATGAACCAGACTTTAATTAAGGTTCCCCCAAACAAAGTCTAACTGTAAGATAGCTCATTGATACCTCAACCACTTGTGGGAGACATAATTGGAATAACCCTAAAAAATTAAGTACATAATTAATTGGGATATATGCCCATATACTTAGTTTCTTATCTATTGCCTCTTTAAGAATTATTTTGCTCCATTATTAAGGAGTTGTGGGCCGCCATCTGGAACAATAGTTCCTTGTAGCCCAAGGTAGCTGCCCATTTCGTCCTGGCCCATCTACTGATGGGCCCACCTGACAGAAGAATTTTTAAATGTTTTTTGTTTGCGGTAAATAATTTTATGTACTTATTTACTTATTTACGGGAAAATTATAAAATCAGCCAATAAATTTTACGTAAAAAAACTCGCAAAAAAACAATGATGTTTATATTGTCAGTCCGACAAAATAATAAAAAACACACATAATATGATCGCTAATAGCAGCTCACAAACAACTTCGCCTAAACTTTTAAAACTCAGACGGGGCTGGCCGGTTTTACGTCTTTTGAAAATATGCACATTATATGACATTTTTTTTAAAAAAATGTTAACATGTTAAATTTAGTTGAATGTTATGAGCAAACTTATTATGACTACATGCAGATCAAAAAAATTATAAGTGAAGAACAAATTAAAATAAATTCATTCAAATTCATGCCACTCTTGAGCTATTGCTGAGTATATCAACTTCTCTCATGCATGATTTTTTTAGAGATATCTTGACCGCACTCGAGCGCTCCATTCTCTCCTGCGTGCTCTGCTCTACAGTGCTCACTATGTTATCTAGTGGTCACTTTGCTATCCTGTGTATGCCATGCCCTCCAATCCGTGCTTTGCTCTCTGGTACACGCCCCCGCGCTTCACGCTCCAGCATGCGCCCCTGTGCACTGAATTATAGTATGCGTTGTGCCGCTCTCTAGTACGCGCACCCGCATTATGCTATGGAGCTCGTGCACCTCTCTCAAGCACGCACCCTCACTCTCATCTCTCAGATACGCGCCCTCATGCTTCATCCCCAGCACGTGGCCCCGCACCCCATTCTCCAGCACGCGCCCTCACTCTCATCACTGTTATCTAGTGCTCACTTTGCTATCCAGTGTATGCCATGCCCTCCAGCCCGTGCTCTGCTCTCTGGTACACGCCTCAGCGCTTGACGCTCCAGCATGCGCCCCCGCTTCACGCTCCAGCATCAAGATGCGCCCCCGCTTCACGCTCCAGTACACGCCCCACGCTCCCTCTTCATTATGCACCCTCAGGCCACTCTCCATTACTCTCCCCCGTGCTCTGCTCTCCAACATGCGCTCCACTCTCCAATGCGCGTCTTGATGCTCTCCTGTGCGCTCACCGCGCTCCGCTCCATGAAACACGGCTCACTCAACTCTCTAGTTCGCTCCGCCGCGCTCCATTCTCCAATGCTCTCTATGCCCTACTCTACAAAATGTGTTCCCGCCTACAAAATGCCCCGCGCTCCCCTCTTCAATGCACAATCATGCGCACCGCTCTCCATACCACGCCCCTACACTTAACTCTCCACAACACGCTCTACACACTGCTCTCCACAACTCGCTGCTCTCCAACATGCGCCCTACACATGCATAGCTCTCCATGTGTCCCCTAACATGCACAACAACTGAAAAAAACATATTTTGTTGTACAATGAACTGTGACCTCTCCCCCTCACTAAAGCGGTTGTGTGCTATGAAGTTCCTCCTAGCATATTTATCTCCTAAATTGGACTAGACCCTCATGGGGGTTTTTCCCTTTTCAGATTTTCATGTCAAAACTATGTTGTCGACTCTAAGATCATGCGCACATTCAGTTAACTTTCGATCTAAGACGAATATAATCTACCGAATTTAGGAAACATTGATCGAACCGCGACGAGAATTTATATCACGAAAATTTCTTCATAAAACTAAAAGACATCAAATATTAACTTTCAGCTAATTAATTGAGGAGATCTTTGGTGGGTAGTAGTAGCTCTTTATGACATCCCTCAATTTGTTTTTCAACTATTTGAAAACACCCCAATTTATTTCACTTGGACCTTGAATTCTACTTTTGGAGCCTCAATTCCACCCAATTTCAACAAGCAACTCCACTCAGATGGTGTCGAAGCCATGAACATAGATGTTGAAGTCGGGAAAAATCCCTACTTCAAATGTTCGGATCAATGTAGTATAAGGTTACTGATTCTGCGGTTAAACTTCACGGCTCGGATAGGTAGAGCGGGAGAGAGAAAAATGTTTATAAGCACACCCCAAGTGCTCCAGCAGGGAGGACCTACCACGTACCCGAAAGTTTGGGAGAAACTTTCTCTTCGCAACCAAAAGGTTGGGTGAGGTACGAGGAAGACATAGATTTGACGAGTATCAAACATGGGGGGTCTCAGCCTCGTCCAACGTGTTATTCCTAGTACCTGTGAGGATCTATTTATAGACAAATCCTAGGGTATGCGAGAATACATTGCCCTGTGAGGTTGCTCCTTGCCCATACTAGCGAGGTATAAGGGCTACTCGTCCGAGCTCGCATCTGCTTGCCCGAGCTCGCATCTGCTCGCCCGAGCTCGCATCTGCTCGCCCCAGCTCGCATCTGCTCGCCCCAGCTCGCATCTGCTCGCCCCAGCTCGCATCTGCTCGCCCAAGCTCGCCTGGTGAGGTCTGCAAATAGTTATATCTTTAGGCATTTCTGATCTCAACGAATTACATGTTGTACAATAAAATTCTGAATTATCATGCTTTATGATTAGGGTTGAACATATTATTCGAAACTCGATAATTGCTCGGATATTGAGTCTGCTCAATTTAAGATGATTCAAGTTGACTCGAATCACACGTGTACTCGATCTCGAGTCCAACTTAAATTGCTAAAAAAAATGATTCGAATAAACTCAAATAGATTAAATTATCATGTATTTATTAGCATATTATTATGTTAAAACTAAAAATACTAAAGTCCAAATATTAACTGAAAAAATACTACCTTAAAATGCTTCATTTGCTCAATTTTGAGCCAATTCAATTTAATTTCGGTCCGACTTAGAAAAAAATGATTAATTTCAAGCCATCGCGATTCATTTTCGAGCCGTCTCAATTTTACTTCAAATCTAGCTCGACTCAAAATCAAGTTCAATTTCAAGCTGAGTTCAGCTCGAAAATTTTGATTTCGGACTAAGGCTCCGTTTGGGGGGGACTTATTTTCACCGGTCAAGCGGTTACGACCGCATGAACCGGACTTTAATAAGGTCTGGTTCATGCGGTGGTAACCGCTTGACCGGTGAAAATAAGTCCCCCAAACGGAGCCTGTCCAAATGACGGGCCTATTTATGATTAATTAAGTGCTTGGGAGCATTTATGTTAATTAAATAATTCTTTTTATGATATTTTTGTCAAAATGCATGACAACTTGACCAAATGGTATTGATTCCAACATTTGAAATTAATAATAAATAAACTTTGCTCATGCAAATGGATTAGTAATGGAAGCTGCTTGATTGAGATACTTAACTGCTTTACCTTCATGCTCCTTTATATTTATTATTATTAATAAATATAAATATAAATAATGCTGAAAATAACCTCCACCTTTCATATATATATATTTTTTATGTTCGCACTTTAGAAAAGAAAGATTTTAGGTTGAGCAGGATAAAGACGGAGTATATCGAGCTTAAATTTAGCAGTAGAAAAGGTCGGATTACTTCATTATTAAATTGGGTGATCAAGATATTTCTGGTAGTGAGTGTTTTAAATATCTTGGATCGATAGTTAAAAAAGACAGAGGTATTGATAAAGATGTGGCACATAGAATCCAAGCGGGTTGGTTGAAGTGGATAGACGCGTGAAGGATCTTATGTGATCGTAAAGTACCATTAAAACTTAAGAGCAAGTTTTACCGTACTGCAATTATACCAGTGATGCTCTATGGTTCTAAGTGTTGGGCAGTGAATTGTGTACATGAGCAAAAAAATGGGAGTTGCGGAGATGAGAATGCTTATGTGGATGTGTGGACACATGAGATTGAATAAAACTAAGAATGAATGTAGTAGGGATAAGAAAAGAGTAGCACCAATTGCAGAGAAGATGCGAGAAGCTCAACTAAGATGGTTTGGACACGTACTAAGGAGATCATTAGAGGCACATGTTAGACGTTGTGAGAGTCTAGTCACTAGGCATGTTAAACGAAGGAGGGGTAAACCACGAAACTTGGAATGAAACAATAAGGAAAGACAAAGACATTAGTGAGAGTACGACAAAAGATGATAAAGACTTCAGTGTTGTTGTTATAATTATATAAATATTTCCTTTGGGTTTAAATTTCAATTTATTGTTGAGTTCTAACTTCTAAAGCTAGGAGTTGAAATAATGTACTCAAATTTTTATGATTTTATTAAATCATTCATATATCTTTTTTTTAGTTCCTAAAGGTTTTCAACTTTATTAAATGAGTCTCTATGAGCAAGCTTGCTAATATTTTTTAATTTAGAGAAAATAATGCATGCAAATTAATCACTTTTGGTATTATATATATTTAAAAAGGGCATTGTTACGTGCACACCACTTTTGGTTATGTACACATCATTGATATGTGCACACCATAAATTTTATTTGAAAACCAAAATGTCAAGTAAACATCATAGATTTTATTTGCATGTCAAATTGTTAAATAAACACAAAAATAAAGTTTGAGATTTTTTGTTACTTCATATACAAAGGATTTCATTCCTTTTGCATTTCAAATCAACAAAAAACAAACAAAATAAAAAACAAAAATCTCAAATCATTTTCATTGATATGACTACAAATTTGCATGATCCATTTTTAAGTTTTTGTAGACCTGCACGAACATAAACATATGAATATTAATTGTCTTAATTAAATAAAATATTTGCAAGTTACTTAAAATTGAATATTAGTAAGTCTTGAATGATAGTGCTCATGTGCATCTAATCACTCACAAGTCCCAAAATTCATTTGATTCATACAAGCGAAATAATAATTAGAAAGAGAAGTTGAATATTAAGTAATGCAATGAGGCTAATAATAGTTCATACACATATGTTTAAGAGTCGGCCAAATTTACTACATCGTCGTTCATATGTTTGTGTAAATGTCAATTTTCTGCAGCTACTTCATGATACCTTAACCACATATAGTATATAGGTGGACGTGGACACCCTTCTTTCATCAACAAATTAATGAAATGATTACCGTTGACAAAGCCAATAAAAATTATCTTCCGGATTTCTGGATGTGCGGAATGTAATGATAGGAATGTGAATGACTGATATTTTGAGTAATGAGCAAACACTACATTATAGCAAGATGCAGCTATTAGTCCAATATCTGGCATGGACATCCATTTTTCAAGCGGCGCTGAGTTTCATTACAATTTAGAGACTTGATTAACTCTAATCGTCTGCAATCTCCATATATTTGAGTATACAAACTCTCATTATTAGTAATATCTAATGTCAATTTCTTGCACACTTGTAGCGAGTTTTGACTCATTTTTAAAACATGTCAATTCCTCGCGCTTAGGTTTAATATGAGTGGGATTGGAAAAAAAGAGTGGTATTGTTTATTTTAAGAGTTTGGTGTGCACATAGCCAAAAGTGATGTGCACGCAACAACACTCTTTATTTTAAGAGTTTGGTGTGCACATAGCCAAAAATGATGTGCTCGTAACAACACCCTTTAAAAATTGGCCTTATTGGGATGTTGAGCTTGATCAGGATTCATGACTCAAAATATTCCCATAAAATATGTTACATGAAAGTACATGACAAAGTGACATGATCGTGTCAATGGTCGTGTAAGCTTCGAAACCTCTGTAACACAACACGAGAAAGAGGATGCATGGACGATTGGTCGGGTCAAAGGGCGCGCAGGTTAATTGACACAAAACCAACTAAAAAGGAGCGCACTGGGTGTGCACGACCTCGGTGGCCATGCGACATGCTATTTTGAAGCACATGATGGTGTTCTCGAAAATCAATTGCTAGAGTGTGTGGTGTACACCGCTAGCTAGGGGAGGTCGTGTACATGACCATGTTGTAGAACAAAACAACCTACAAGGCCATGCACATGACCATGTCGCTACACCAATGCAAAAAATGAATTGATAAGGCATGGATCAAGCTGAGAAGTAAACCTTCCTTCAAATAAACGACAGACAAACATCGTAAGATGATCTTTCCGTGCTTTTTATGGTGTCAGATCACGAGGAGTTGACCGTAACATGAGAATAATACCTTTCTGAGCATGACAATGAAAGCATTTGTCAGAGTTCCCACCACACACTCGAAAGTTAATATAAAAGTTCTTCCTACCAACTTTTGTTAATCTCCATTGAATAATTTAATTGCTTGAGTGTCCCTTTTGGTTAGATTGATGAGTGTATATGTAAGAAAGTGAGCTTCAATGCATGACAACAATGACTAATAGAAGTGTCAAACTTTGAGAATTGTGTTGTCAAAGGGAATTAACTATGAAGAATTATCTTCTAAAGAAAGATTAATTATCTTCTACAAAAAAAAGCCGCGCCAAACGGAACGTTAGTACTAGAGCCGGATACTTATGATTGACACTTCCGTTCATCGACACGGGGTTTTCAACATCGTGCAATGATCAATCTAGCTATAAGGAGGTGCATCTTTAGAATAAGTTTATTATGTATGCATACATATATTCATTTCTAGCCTCTATAAGCAAAAAAAATGTTTTTGATAATAAATAAAAAACTTGTGAATCCGTTCAGAAATTGGCCTGCATATAGCCATTTTTAAATACACGGTCTGCAAATAGCCAAAGTGAGGACTGCATATAGTAAATGTGTAAATAAATCGGGCCTTCCCATTGAAATTTGGGCTCGTTTAGCACGGCTATGACCATAGTGAACACGTTGATTATGAATTGTCGTTCGTGAACATTCGATCACGCTAAATTATTACTATTTAATTTTATGTTCAAAAATCAAAAATAGTTTCATTTTCTTGTGACCGCCCAACAAAAATGCCACGCTAAACTAAGCCAAAAAGTATAGCTTTATTTTTTTGACAGTTGTTATTCGCAAATCAAATTTTTCATATTTATAAATTACTATCTGCATACTAAGTTTAAACTTTAACAATCAATGTATTCTTCAATTCTCACGAGTAGTGCTCGATAATGAAGCAACATCTTTGTCAACCTTTTGAGCAAATACCGAAGACAAAATGGAGAAATTTACGTCAAAATGGTGAGATTCATGTCAAATTGTTGGAATGGAGTTGTTGGCATGGGCTCAAAAGGTTATCGGAGAAGCTCGTTCGTTGTCGGGTTTTGCTCAAGAGAAGAAGACATCAATTGCTAAAGTTTAAAGTTGGTATGTGAATAAACATTTATGATTTGCGAATAACAATTGCTCGATAATTATAAACTCGAAAAAAATAATATAATTATTTGATTATGCTGAGTCAGGCCTAAAATAATTGAAGCAATTAGCCGGCCGATTAAATTAAACCATAGATAAATAAATGGTCACATTATATTTGTATATATATATTTCTAAACTATATATATAAAAAAAGACAAATGTCACCAAAAAAGCCCCTTTAACTACAGTCATTAGAGAGCTTCCACGGTGCCCTATTTTGTAAAAATTAAAGAAGTTATTATTTTTAAATAAATTTTATATACTAATTTGATTACTTTAGGCTACGTTTGGCACAGCGGTGACGGTCGTAAACGCAAGGGTTAAACCGTCATTCGTTAACAATCACCTAAATAATTTTATTCGTTTGAACATACAAGTGGATGAAGTTTCGTAGGTGGGCATTAGCAAATGACTGTTTAACCCTCATTTTTATGACCGCCACCACCATGCCTAACGAAGCCTTAATATAAGCACTCTTGCACGGGATTTCCCGTGTTACCGACGGACCCAACCTAAACAGATTTGGACTCCCATAGAGCCGAATTGAACCGCTAGTAAATTATTTGTTAGGTTATTTTATTATATGTCCGCACGTGTCGAGGCCGACTAGGAATAGGTTAATGGGTTCGTGTCATACTAGGGTCTTGCTCTACACTGGAAGTACTATAAATACTCATTCCATACTTAGATGCGGTATTGTAGAATACTTTGAGCGATTAACCCTTTTACATTCTCAAAGTACCGCTCCTAGGGTTTCCGCTCCCGTGCGATTTCGCGATCTTGGATTTCGCCGCTGCTCTCGATCGGGAAGAACGAATTCCGCCGTCGCTCTCGGCGATTTCACGATTCCGTTTCTGCCGCACCCCGCTCCCTCGTTTGGCGATTTTCCCCGCATCGGATCCGCCGTGAAGAGCAAAGAATCGCAGAGAAATCGATCCGCCGCTTCTGCTAGTTCGCCGTTCGTCCTGTGCGCGATTTGTTCGCCGCTCCGTCGCCGCTGGTGTAGGCGAGTTCGTGAATCCTTCTCTCCCGGGTTCACGGTTAAGGGAAGTGATCAAGTTTTTAATCTTAGTCGATCGCCGCTTTGTTCTTCCCCGATCCAATCGTCTTCGACATTCTTCCGTCGATCGGGTTTTCTGCGGCTCTCGATTGGGAAGAGGCAGAAGCAGCCGCAAGTTGTTCTTCCTGTCATCGGCCTAGGGCAGTCGCAGGATCGCGATTCACCTGTACATGCCGCAGATCTGGTAATTTCTGTGAATCCATTTCACCTGGATCCATTTCTCCTAGATCGTGAGACCCATTTCAGCAAGATCCAGAAAACAAGGAGTTTTCTATTGGAAAGTCTCGGTGCTTGATTTCTTCATCTTGAAAGGGCCAACCATCCACAGATCTACGCTTGGATTACTTCTCCATTTTTGTTGAATGGCTGATGGTTGATTGGAGGAAGTGAAGGGGCTGCTACAGTGATTTTCTTCCCTGGTTACTACTGGTTTGGCCATTTCTCCAAATAGTGCAGCAATCCAAATAGTGCAGAACAGATCTTCACTGCTTATACTGTTCTCAGTACTGGATCAATCTAGTTCTCCTATCTATAAGGGGAAGGTGCTTCAGTTGGAGTTTCTCTGCTGTGCTTCTGTGGATATCTTGTTGTTTGGATATAGCTTAGTCAGAGAAGAGCAAAATCCCTTCTTGGATTGGATCCGAAGACCGACGCCTTATCTCCGCGCGGCTCAGGTGACTTCTTTCTGGTTGTTTACTGTTTTAGCTTTAGCGAGATGTCGAAGATTACCTCCTACGACATCGTCAAGCTTCAGTCGTTCGATCTTTCCGACTTCCACGCTTGGAAGCTGCACGTCCAACTTGGTATGAAGGAACGTGGGATTTTCTACACGGTCCTGAGTGATTTTGCCACTACCGAAGAGGACGTGAACGAACTTCAGTGGAGAAAAGACGAAGACTTTTTCAGGGACTACCTCCTAAATTCACTGAACCCTAGACTCGCCCTGACCTACAGCAGTCATAAGACTACAAAGGAGATTTGGGATCGCTTGAATGCGCACTTCCAGAAGGAAGAGGGGTTGTCGAGGACTCTCCTTGGCGAGAGAGTATTCACTTCAAAGTTTAATTTAAACTCGTCAATCACCTCTCAAATAATTGAACTGGAGAGTCTGCGTCTCAAGTTGGCGGACGATAAGTCCGACATCTCTGATAATCTCTTTGTATGTCTGATTCTTAGCAAGCTACCTCCTGAGTGGTTGACCTTTAAGACTGAAATGCACAGACTGAAGGAAAAGATCGCATTGGATGAACTCAAAAGGTTCATTCATATCGAGGATCAAAACATCGCTGGTAAGAGCTTGGAACAAGTTGGTCAGTCCTCACAGGCTGTCAACTTCGTTTCTCGACCCAGCAAGCCTCGAAGGAAGCCACCAGCACCCAAAGGTGAGGCCTCTGCACAGCTGGCACCTAAAAAGCCTTCTTTCAAAAGGAAGATGGGCAAGTGCCACAACTGCGGCAAGTGGGGACACTGGGCGGCTGAGTGCAAGGCTCCTAAAAAGAAAAAGGAGGATGCCCCGCAAAATGTGGCGAACATGCTGGCTGATGCCTCAGATCCCAAGTCCTTCGTGGCTATGATCGGGAGCAGTCACCGCAGTTCGTCCTCTGAGTGGTGGCTTGATAGCGGTGCTACCTGTCATGTGACGAATGACAGAGGTTTACTTGTTGAGGTCAAGGCGGTCCAGGAGAAGGTGGAGAACTGTAATGGAGGAGAGACCGAGGTGACCCATGCTGGGACAGCCGAGCTGGTCCTCTCATCAAGTAAAACTCTTTTTCTGCATAATGTTAAAGTAGTTACATCTTTAACTAAAAACTTGATTTCTATGAGTCTGTTAGATAAGGCTGAGATGTCCTTCACAATTCAAAACAGTAGAATGACCTTAACGGTAAATTCACATTATTTTGGGTGTGCGTACCTGATCAACGGAATGTATAGACTTAGCTTAAACAACGATAGCATTAACCAAATAAGTTCGAACCTTATTGATCCTAAGTTGTTACATAACAGACTTGGACACGTGAACTATAGGAAAATGCTAGATCTAGCGAAGAGTCATAATATTCCCTTAGATCTATCGATTCGATTTAACAAGTGCGAGGTGTGTGCTCAAACCAAAATTACTAGAAAATCATTCAAATCGGTTTCTAGGAGCACGAAACTTCTTCAGTTGATACATTCAGACCTATGTGATTTTCATAGCCACGTCACTAGAGGGGGAAGGAAGTATCTGATTACATTCATAGACGATTTTTCAAGATATTGTCATGTGTATCTGTTAAAATCGAAAGACGAAGCCTTTGAGACGTTTAAGACCTTTAAATCTCGTGTAGAAAATCAGTTGAACCTGAAAATTAAGAGATTTAGAAGTGATCGATGAGGAAAATATATTGTTTCTGGGTTCAAGGAATTTTGCGCCTCTGAGGGAATAATTCTTGAAACCACAGCTCCTTACTCACCCCAGTCAAATGGTGTTGCCGAGCGTAAGAATAGAACTTTGACAGAAATGTTGAACTCTATGCTCCTAACAGCTGGCATGCCTAATTCCTTTTGGGGAGAAGCAGTTCGTGCTGCAAATCACATTCTGAATAGAGTGCCTCATTCTCAGCTCACTACTACCCTGTATGAGCTGTGGCACGGTCATCCTTGTAGATACAATACTCTAAAGACTTGAGACTGTATCGCATATGTGCGATTACAAGACCTTAAGAGGCCTAAGGTGGGACCTAGGACGACCACATGCGTCTATTTAGGTAGTGCAGAAGATAGTGCAGCCGACAGATTTTTCGATCTATCCACGAATATCGTGATAGAGTCTAGAGATGTCATATTCTTTGAAGATAAATTTGTCAAGGATCATGGTTTGTCTGTTTCCGGGTCTAATGATATGATTTCAGAATCTATCGTAGAACCTGTAGCTGGCCCTTCTGGCACTGCTCCCCAACCTATAGAGGTGGAAACTGTTCCACTTAGAGCATCTACAAGAGATAGAATCTCTAAGAACTTTGGTGAGAATTTCGTCACCTACCACTTAGAGGATGATCCATTCTCCTACCAGGAGGCAATGAGATCTATAGATTCGTTGATGTGGGCAGAAGCCATTGATGATGAGATGGACTCGTTGTTGCATAACAATACTTGGCATCTAGTTGACTTGCCAAAAAGCGCTACAGTCCTAGGATGCAAGTGGGTGTTGAAGAAGAAACTACATAGTGATGGGTCTATAGCCAGGTATAAAGCGCGTCTCGTAGCTAAAGGTTATAAACAATAGGGGGGAATAGACTACTTTGATGTTTATTCACCTGTGTGTCACCTATCGACTATCAGGATTCTTCTGGCCTTAGCGTCTATCGAGAACTTTATAGTTCATCATATGGATGTGAAAACAGCCTTCTTAAATGGAGAGCTTGATGAAGAGATCTACATGACACAACCTGAAGGTTATGTGCAGAAAGATCTAAAAGATAAAGTGTGCAAATTAGATAAACCAATCTATGGGCTTAAACAAGCGCCTAAGATGTGGCACATGAAGTTTGACCAGGTGGTAAAGAGCCTCGGATTTCAGTCCAGTCTCTCAGATAAATGTCTTTTATCACCGTTCATTGTCGAATCTGACAGTCATCATATGCTTATATGTAGATGACATGTTGATTTTGGGGTCTAATCTTGCTGCAGTTAGGGATATTAAATCCACTCTGGCAGAAGTTTTTGACATGAAGGACCTTGGTCCTGTGGATACCCTATTAGGTATGAAGGTTAGAGTTGACAAGGGTCGAGTTACTCTTAGTCAGGCTCATTATATTGAGCAACTTCTTTCTACTTGAGGATATGATAACTGTAGGCCGATCGAGACGTCATTTGATCATAATGTGAAGTTGAGTCCTAACGTAGAGACCAGCATTGATCAAGTCAAATATTCCAAAATAATTGGTAGTCTCATGTATGCCACAAGTTGTACTAGACCAGACATTGCTTTCTCGGTTAGCATGCTGAGTCGTTTTACCAGTAATCCAGGCAAAGAGCATTGGGAAGCCCTAGATAGGCTGCTGAGGTACCTGAAAGGTACTAAAGATCATGCTCTGTGCTACACTGGTTACCCACTTTCTGTGGAGGGACATTCTGATGCGTCATGGTGTTCAGAAGTCGGGAACAGCAAGTCCATCAGTGGATATATATTCACTTGGGTGGAGCTGCTATTACTTGGAAATCCAAAAGACAGACTTGTATAGCATTGTTGTAACACCCCCTATCCGTCGCATAGCATATAGCAGTAGGTCCGGCCGGGGCCCGACGCCATATACCACAGACAGACCGGGTGGTTACTTATGGAAACCATACAACTAATCTCAACGTCCTACACAGAGCATTCTAGCGGAAGCAATTTATATAAGTTGCAAAACAAGAACCCAACGACAAGCATGAATGTCCACTAACAAGATAATAGGAATGTTATTACAAAATACTCAAAAGTCGGCCTTAAGGCCTTACAAAAGTTTCACTTGTCTTTTACATGTTTTCCAAACTTCGGCACGCAGGCCGGCCATACATGAATAAAACATAAAACATTTCACTTGGGCCTTCGAGGGCCAGCTTCGCAGAAAGGGCTTTAGCCCGCTATTGACCGCTTGGTCCAGCTGCACCTGCAAGCAAACAAACCACCGCACGGTGGCAAACAAAGCAACGGTCAGCAATGCTGACCAAATTATAACGATCCCGCCCCCAACTCGGGGCGGCGATGCTCCTTCCCTGCATTTCATTAGCTTAAGCGAGCAATATAAATATAGTCATTTCATCACAGGCGGAGGCTCAACGGCCACACACCCCGTGCACTCAGGGCACATTCTTGGTGAACGCAGTCTAAGTCTGCCGACTCACCGCCATCCTCTCTTGGACGACCAAACTATGAGCAGTTTGTCTTCCTGGCATGGGTCACGGTAATTAAAACCATAGACCGCCGAAGACCCTCATCTATGCCAACGGCCCTAATCCGAACGACATAGAGTGGGTACGGTTCCATCTAACCCGTGCTCACAACGCAACGGTAATTTAAACCATATGCGCCCGCAACGGTAATTTAAACCATATGCGCAGGTCAAACTTCTACCGAGTCCCATTTTCATCACAAGTCACATAACCCGATTATGTTCAAGTTGGCTTCCAAGCCACCAAGTTGGCAAGACCTCGTGTCCGCCCAGTTTTCCGGGTGCACCTTTGGGTTAGTCCCCAAGGCTCCCTGCTGCAATCTACCGCGTAGAAAACCCGAAAAACACCAAATAGCACGGAGTCTTCTCCGGCCTTATGCAATGCAACATCACCGATCCGAACTACATGTCCGGGTAGGCTTCAACCAAAATGCCTATGTCCGTTCTCGCATACGGACTCTAAACAACGGGGACTTCACATATCTACCCGAAGGAACGCCTCCAACTCTCCGCAAACTCGCGAGAGCGGGCTTCCTATGCAAAGAAAAGAGCGACTCATGCTCAAGATGAGGATCGTTACCCTTGCGGTCCTCTTTGGCGCCATCGAAAAGTAATCGGATGGAAATCACCGCACTTGCGTTGCCTCCGTGGATCCGGAGTCGGCTTGCGATTCGGAGCTCCGAAGCTCCTCCAATGGCGGATCTAGTTCCTCTTCTTCTTGCCTTAGCTTTTCTTTCTCCAAGGATTTGGAGAGATAACAAGTGGAAAAAGTGAGGGTTTTCTAAGTCAAAACTCGGGTATATCCCTTCAGGAACAACCCCCAGCCATTGGATCCTCAGTCAAAGAAATGAACGGCTTCGATTCGGGACTGAAATGCCCAATCTGGGCCGAACACGGCCTGGCACACGCCCGTGTCCAGGGCCGTGTGCCTCATTCGCCGTCAAAATCAAATCACCTGGAACCTCACACGGGCATCGAACACGCCCGTGTTCGATCTGACACGCCCGTGTTCCAACTGACACGGCCGTGTATCTGGCCGTGTACCCCCATGATTTTCTCCCGTTTCCAACCCGAGCGCTGACACGGGTTCGGACACGCCCGTGTCCTTGCCCGTGTCACCTTGACACGCCTGGGCTCCAGGCCGTGTACAAGGTCTCGGCACTTCGCGGCTAAGTGTCGACACGGGTCGACACGCCCTGCGACACGCCCGTGTCGCAGGCCGTGTGCCAGGTCTCGACACACTGTCGACACCAAAGTGTCGACTTCGCGGGACGAGTGTCGACACGGGTTGACACGCCCTGCGACACGCCCGTGTCGCAGGCCGTGTGCCGTGTCTCGACACAACTTCAAAGCACTGTGTCGACTTCACGGCTAAGTGTCGACACGGGTCGACACGCCCTGCGACACGCCCGTGTCGCAGGCCGTGTGCCCAGTCTCGACACAATGTCGAGACCAAAGTGTCGACTTCACGCCTTAGTGTCGACACAGGCTTGACACGCCCTGGGACACGCCCGTGTCCCAGGCCGTGTGCCTGCAGCCAGAACTCAAACTGGCCCAAATTATTCCCCTTTTGCTCCTTTGAGTTTCGGGGCGTTACAACTCTACCCCTCTTAAAAGAATTTCGCCCACGAAATTACATAAAGGGAAAAACATGTACCAAAACTAAAATTTGTACCTGAGCGGAACAACTCCGGATATTCGTCAAGCATCGTCTGCTCTCGCTCCCAAGAGAGCTCCTCACGACCGCAATTGTCCCACCGGACTTTGACCATCCTGATCTCTTTATTGCGTAGCCGCTTGACCTCCGAGTCCTCAATCCGCACGGGCTTGACTTTTGTCGTTAGCCCACTATCCACCGGCACTTGATTGGCCGCAATCACTTGCGTAGGCTCTTGCACCGCCTTCCGAAGCACCGAAATATGGAATACATCATGTAAACCACTTAGCTCCACTGAAAGCTTCAGCCGATAGGCCGCTTCTCCTACTCGCTCCAGAACCTCGAACGGTCCAAGGTACCTCGGGCTTAGCTTTTTCAATCGCCGCACCCGCGAGACACCCTTGAACGGCTTGATCTTCAAGTATACATAATCGCCCACAGCGAACTCCACGTTCCTGTGCTTGGCATTATAGTACTTTGCTTGCCGGTCCTGAGCGATAAGCAACCTCTCCCGAATGGTTCTCACCAAAGAAGTAGCATCATCCACTTCCGATCGCTTATACAACTTCGACTCGCCCGTTTCTAACCAAGACAACGGCGTGCGACATCTTCTACCATATAGGGCCTCGAAAGGCGCCATCTGAATACTTGCTTGGTAGCTGTTGTTGTATGCGAACTCCACCAAATAAAGGTGGTCCTCCCATTGCTTTCCAAAGTCCAAGACACACATGCGAAGCATGTCTTCCATCGTTCTATTGACCCTCTCGGTCTGCCCATCCGTTTGCGGATGGAAGGCTGTGCTAAACTTCAGCTTGGTTCCCAACATTTGCTGCACCAGCCTCCAATCATTGGACGTGAACCGCCCATCTCGGTCACTCACGATGCTGCGGGGCACACCATGAAGCCGCACTATGTTATCCACATAAAGCTTCGCCAGCTTCTCCACCGGATCATCCTTCCTATGCGGAATAAAATGCGACACCTTCGTTAATCGATCGACCACCACCCAAATGGCGTCGTTCCCCTTTTGCGACCTTGGCAAACCATGCACAAAGTCCATAGAGATGTCGTCGAATTTCCACTCCGGAATAGGCAAGGACTTAAGAAATCCTCCCGGCTTTTGGCACTCCGCCTTTACCAAGGCGCAGGTTTGGCACTTCGCTACATATAGCGCCACATCCTTTTTCAAACCCGGCCACCAAAATAGCTTCTTGATATCGCGGTACATCTTCGTGCTCCCCGGGTGAATCGAGTACTTGGTATGGTGCGCCTCGTACAACAACTCCACCCGTAAATTGCCCACACTTGGGACGCACAAACGACCGTCTCTCCAAAGCAATCCGTCCTCCACAACGAATTGGGAATTTGACCCATCCAGAGCCTCTATCATGATCTGCTTCATATTAGCATCCATATCCAAAGCCTGCCGAATCCGATCAGCCAGGTCATATTGGACTTCAGTCCAATTCAGCACTGCTTCAGCACTAGATTGTCTATCCACACAAACAATCTCCAACGCCTCCAGCTCCTGCACCAACCGCTCATCATGCACTGATAGCCAACTCGCTTGAGCTGGGGCTCGGCGACTCAACGCGTCCGCAACCGCATTCCCTTTGCCAGGCACGTAGTGGATCTTGAAAGTATAGTCCCCAGGAACTCCATCCACCTACGCTGCCGCATATTCAGATCTTTCTGATCAATCAAATACTTTAGGCTCTTGTGATCGGTGTAGATATCAATCTTCACACCGTACAAATAGTGTCTCCACAGCTTCAAGGCAAAAATCACGGCCGCTAACTCCAAGTCATGGACCGGATAATTCCTCTCGTGCACTTTTAGCTGTCTCGAGCCATAAGCTATCACGCTGCCGTGCTGCAATAGCACGCAACCCAAACCACTGCCCGAAGCATCGCTATATATCTCATAGCCTTCGGTTCCAACCGGCGAACTCAGCACAGGCGCCGTGGTCAACCGACACTTCAATTCCTCAAAAGCTCGCGCGCACTCAGGCGTCCAAACGAACTTATGCTCCTTCCTCGTCAAAGTAGTGAGAGGTAGCGCTATCCGCGAGAAGTTCTCTACGAAGCGCCTATAATAACCGGCAAGCCCCAAAAAGCTCCGGACTTCTGCTACCGTAGCAAGCTCAGGCCACTCCCGTATCGCAACAATCTTCGCCGGATCCACAGCAATACCCTCTCCACTCACTATATGCCCGAGGAACGCCACTGAGGATAGCCAAAACTCGCACTTCGAGAACTTGGCATACAACTGGTTTCTCCTGAGTGTCTCCAACACCAAATGGAGATGCTTGAAGTGATCCTCCTCACTTTGCGAGTACACCAAAATATCGTCGATGAAGACGATCACGAAATGGTCTAGGTACTCCCTGAACGTCCTGTTCATCAAATCCATAAATACTGACGGCGCATTAGTCAGCCCAAACGGCATGACCGTAAACTCATAATGCCCGTATCTCGTACTAAACGCTGTCTTCGGGATATCACTCTCCCTTATCCGCAGCTGATAGTACCCAGACTTGAGATCTAACTTCGAGTACACCGTCGACCCGACTAACTGATCAAAGAGATCATCAATCCGGGGGATCGGGTACTTGTTCTTCTCAGTCAGCTTGTTTAGCTCCCGATAGTCAATACACAACCTCAAGCTTCCGTCCTTCTTCTTAACAAAGAGGACCGGTGCGCTCCAAGGCGAAGAACTCGGGCGCACATACCCTTGCTCCAACAACTCTTGCAACTGTACTTTCAGCTCCGCCATTTCCTTAGGCGCTAGCCGATACGGAGATCGTGACACAGGCTTTGCACCTGGCACTAGCTCGATAGTAAAATCTATCTCCCGTTGTGGCGGGGCTCCAGGAAGATCTGCGGGGAACACATCAGGGTATTCCGATACCACTGAAATACCATCCATCGCGGGCTTTGGCTTTGCAACCTCCACTAGTGTAAAGAACAGTTCTGCTCCGGCACGAACCGCCTTCACCACCTGAAGAGCAGACATCAACGTCTTGCTCGACCCCTTTAAGCCCGTAAAAGTCGTCTCACGACTTGCTCCCAGCTTTACTTCCTTGCTACCGCAATCTATATGGGCCTGCTGCTCCGAGAGCCAGTCCATTCCAAATATGACGTCGAACTCCACCAACGGAAGTAAGGACGCCCGCAGGTCAAACTCCTGCTCTCCAATACGAACTTTAACTTCGCAGATCCTAACCGCTCGCATCGAACACCCATTGGGCAACAACACATCCAACTTGTCCTTCGCCATCGAAGAAGGGACTCCGATGCGTGATATAAATCCTTCGGACAAGAAGGAGTGTGAAGCTCCCGTATCAAAGAGTGCTCGTGCCGGATTTTCACAAATCAATACAAATCCTAAACAAGCAGTGGTAAGGTAACATATACATAACAAGCATATAAAGGAATTGACTTGCTATAAATTAAACCGTACCTGTCACCACGTCAGCTTGTTTAATGGCCTCCTGTTGGCCAAGATTATAGACCCTTGGTTGGGCCGGAGCATAGTGGGATGCGGTCGACTCCACCGCCTTACCCTTCTCTTCATAAGTAGCTCCTGGCCTCCTCTCGGACTTAGGACGTCCGCTCCAACAATCACGGGCGAAATGCCCCGTCTTGCCACAAGTAAAGCACGCGCCCGGGGTCCGACTCGTAGCCGCCCCAGAAGCACCAGAAGGAGCTGGACCCGAAGTCCTATGCTTCTTAAAGAATCTTTGATAGCCAGACTTTGAAGTAGTCGGCACTTTGAACCCAGATTTCTTCTCACCCAAGCCTTTCTTCGCTTGCACACTCTTCATGTCCTTCTCCAAGGACCGGGCAGTATTGACCAAGGTTAAGAAACCCTGCGTCATTGGCCCCGACAGTAACAATCTCAGCTCATCCCTCAAGCCTTCATAAAAACGATTAGTCTTGCGCTCCTCATCCATGATGGTGGAGCTAGCATATCGACTCAACCGCGTAAACTCGTGGAGATATTCATCCACGCTCCTCTCACCCTGCACCAACTTCAGGAATTCATTCTCCATCGAGATCCTCTGAGTAGAAGGGAGGTATCTTGCTAAGAACAATTCCGAGAACTCTTCCATCGGAACGTCTATCAGTTGTCTACCTCTCAAATGATGCAGCTCCAAACCTTCCCACCACATGCTCGCTTCCCCATCCAGAAGGAACGTAGCGATGGTGGTCATTTGCCACTCCTCCGTCTCCGTCGCTGTCATGACTCTCTTCACCCTAGAGAGCCAGTCTTCAGCCTGCGATGGGGTTCCCAACCCCGAGAATAACGGAGGGTTAAAGCTCATTACATGCTTCAACTGCCTCTCAGTCGCCCTCCTGGGCACTATTGGTTCTACAACCACTTGCTCCATCCTTCTCGGCTCAGCCTCCTGTAGAGGTACTTGCTCCAACACAGGAGCGGGCTGCTGCGCTTGCCTTCCAGGCTGCGCATTGATCACGGCTAACACCGCTTCAGCCACCAACCGTATATTTTCTGCCGACAAAGGTGTTGCGGGAGCAACTTCTGGTGCACTACTAGCCTCAGAACCTCGGCGTTCTGACGGCCCAACACCACTTCGGGTCACCTATAGTGGTACAAAACACCGTTAAGCGACCAAATAAATTGCAAACAGCAATTATAGGAACACGCAGGTTCCTCAAACACGAGTATTTTCATTCCTAAGTGGACATTCATGGGTTCTTTTTACTGTTATTACGATGACGCACACAATGTGCTCACCACCCCTTAAAAAGAATTCGTCCACGAATTCACTTTAAGCCCGACCAAAACCACTAGTCTGATACCAAATTGTAACACCCCCTATCCGTCGCATAGCATATAGCAGTAGGTCCGGCCGGGGCCCGACGCCATATACCACAGACAGACCGGGTGGTTACTTATGGAAACCATACAACTAATCTCAACGTCCTACACAGAGCATTCTAGCGGAAGCAATTTATATAAGTTGCAAAACAAGAACCCAACGACAAGCATGAATGTCCACTAACAAGATAATAGGAATGTTATTACAAAATACTCAAAAGTCGGCCTTAAGGCCTTACAAAAGTTTCACTTGTCTTTTACATGTTTTCCAAACTTCGGCACGCAGGCCGGCCATACATGAATAAAACATAAAACATTTCACTTGGGCCTTCGAGGGCCAGCTTCGCAGAAAGGGCTTTAGCCCGCTATTGACCGCTTGGTCCAGCTGCACCTGCAAGCAAACAAACCACCGCACGGTGGCAAACAAAGCAACGGTCAGCAATGCTGACCAAATTATAACGATCCCGCCCCCAACTCGGGGCGGCGATGCTCCTTCCCTGCATTTCATTAGCTTAAGCGAGCAATATAAATATAGTCATTTCATCACAGGCGGAGGCTCAACGGCCACACACCCCGTGCACTCAGGGCACATTCTTGGTGAACGCAGTCTAAGTCTGCCGACTCACCGCCATCCTCTCTTGGACGACCAAACTATGAGCAGTTTGTCTTCCTGGCATGGGTCACGGTAATTAAAACCATAGACCGCGAAGACCCTCATCTATGCCAACGGCCCTAATCCGAACGACATAGAGTGGGTACGGTTCCATCTAACCCGTGCTCACAACGCAACGGTAATTTAAACCATATGCGCCCGCAACGGTAATTTAAACCATATGCGCAGGTCAAACTTCTACCGAGTCCCATTTTCATCACAAGTCACATAACCCGATTATGTTCAAGTTGGCTTCCAAGCCACCAAGTTGGCAAGACCTCGTGTCCGCCCAGTTTTTCGGGTGCACCTTTGGGTTAGTCCCCAAGGCTCCCTGCTGCAATCTACCGCGTAGAAAACCCGAAAAACACCAAATAGCACGGAGTCTTCTCCGGCCTTATGCAATGCAACATCACCGATCCGACTACATGTTCGGGTAGGCTTCAACCAAAATGCCTATGTCCGTTCTCGCATACGGACTCTAAACAACGGGGACTTCACATATCTACCCGAAGGAACGCCTCCAACTCTCCGCAAACTCGCGAGAGCGGGCTTCCTATGCAAAGAAAAGAGCGACTCATGCTCAAGATGAGGATCGTTACCCTTGCGGTCCTCTTTGGCGCCATCGAAAAGTAATCGGATGGAAATCACCGCACTTGCGTTGCCTCCGTGGATCCGGAGTCGGCTTGCGATTCGGAGCTCCGAAGCTCCTCCAATGGCGGATCTAGTTCCTCTTCTTCTTGCCTTAGCTTTTCTTTCTCCAAGGATTTGGAGAGATAACAAGTGGAAAAAGTGAGGGTTTTCTAAGTCAAAACTCGGGTATATCCCTTCAGGAACAACCCCCAGCCATTGGATCCTCAGTCAAAGAAATGAACGGCTTCGATTCGGGACTGAAATGCCCAATCTGGGCCGAACACGGCCTGGCACACGCCCGTGTCCAGGGCCGTGTGCCTCATTCGCCGTCAAAATCAAATCACCTGGAACCTCACACGGGCATCGAACACGCCCGTGTTCGATCTGACACGCCCGTGTTCCAACTGACACGGCCGTGTATCTGGCCGTGTACCCCCATGATTTTCTCCCGTTTCCAACCCGAGCGCTGACACGGGTTCGGACACGCCCGTGTCCTTGCCCGTGTCACCTTGACACGCCTGGGCTCCAGGCCGTGTACAAGGTCTCGGCACTTCGCGGCTAAGTGTCGACACGGGTCGACACGCCCTGCGACACGCCCGTGTCGCAGGCCGTGTGCCAGGTCTCGACACACTGTCGACACCAAAGTGTCGACTTCGCGGGACGAGTGTCGACACGGGTTGACACGCCCTGCGACACGCCCGTGTCGCAGGCCGTGTGCCGTGTCTCGACACAACTTCAAAGCACTGTGTCGACTTCACGGCTAAGTGTCGACACGGGTCGACACGCCCTGCGACACGCCCGTGTCGCAGGCCGTGTGCCCAGTCTCGACACAATGTCGAGACCAAAGTGTCGACTTCACGCCTTAGTGTCGACACAGGCTTGACACGCCCTGGGACACGCCCGTGTCCCAGGCCGTGTGCCTGCAGCCAGAACTCAAACTGGCCCAAATTATTCCCCTTTTGCTCCTTTGAGTTTCGGGGCGTTACAATTGTCGTCTATGGAAGCTGAGTTGTTTGCCTTAGCCTTGGCCGGTGAAGAGGCAGACTGGATCAGGAACTTGATTCTAGACATTCCCTTGTCTAAGTTACAAGTCAACTCGTTGATCTTGTATTGTGATAATCAAGCAGCAGTTCAAGTCGTTAAAAATACCCTCTATAATACTAAGAGAAGACATGTACGACTGAGACATGCCTTGTTGAATTATCTGAAAGAACAAGAAATTATCACTTTGATCGATGTACGTTCAAAGGATAACATGGCTGATCCATTGATGAAAGGAATGCCAAAACACCGTCTAATCAAAACTGTGGGGGAAATGAGACTAAAGGCGATTTAGTTCGGCCTTAGTTCAGCGATAGGTGATTCAGTTCAGCCTTTGTCCGGAAGTTTTGATTATTCTGATTTCCTTTGTCAAAACAAGCATGTTGTGTTCCGTTGATGCTCTTGGTTGCTGAGCTCGGATCTGGTAAGTTGTTTCATTGCAAACTTGATGCTAACAACTTCACCTGGATTCGGCTTTTGCCTTGGAGGAGAGTGTTATTCCAAACTTGATAACACAATCTGACTTGGTCTTGTCTCTTCTTCTGTAGATTGGTTCCATTCCAAACTTGATGAGTTCCAATTAACTTTAGAAGGGCAGTAACCGTGACATTCCATATAGGATCACAGATATAGCTGCGGTGTCCAAAAGTCTGAAATCGTTTCAGTTGAAACAGATATCAGGTTCTGAGGTAAAACTATAATATTCTGTGAACATGTCCTCCCAGCCAAATTAAAAATATTTAAATAATAAGTTCTTTTTTTGTAAGAACTAGATATTTGCAAATTTGCAAAGGATAGAATTCATTCTGAAATGAAATTCTCTGTTGAAATTGCAGGGGTTGTTGGGATAGGAGGAGCACTGGTTGACTGGAATCCAGATCAGGATGATCTTCTGGATGATGAGTTTTAGAGTGTTTTACATTATTTTGGTCTGATTTAATGAAACTGTTCACGTCAATTTCATTATATTATTACTCAAACCGGAACTGAAGCGGGAATCGTGACCAACAAGGTTAAATGATTCCAAAAGTTTTAGACCTCATATTAATAGGACAGTTGAACCACAACTTATTTTAATTTAATATGTATATTATACTTGTTGCCGACCGCTCGACACTCTGGTAGATCGATCGAACTGAACCGTTTCAACTCGAGAGTGACCATAGCGAGTAAATAGTCAAAATAAAGTTAGACAGCTGACAAGCAGATTCTTTTAATGCGGAAAATCCAAAAATAGAAAAAAATCACATGATCGGATTGCTGCCAACTAAATTCGACGATATCACTTGGTGTTACAAGTAGTAGATTGCAGAATGCAAGAGAGTGACAGTCTACTGTTAGTAGCAAGGGGTGCAAAGAAGAGTTGGAAAGAGAGAAACTCGGAGAGAGAAGGGAGATCTCATTCGGCCTTTGAAGATCTTCTTCCCTACGAAGATTTCCATCGAAGGCGACTAGAACGCAAGAAGGTAAATTGTGATGTGCGCCCGGTGGGAATCTGAACGCTAAGACGTTGTCTTGTAGCGAGAGGAGGTGATATATCCGCGGGGAAGTGGAGGACTCCTCTTTAGTTCGCAGAGTCCGCTTGTGGCGGACTGCGTATGGAGATCGCGAGATCGGCATCGGCCCGTGCCCTTGATCTTTAGTGGAGCGGTTGGTAATAACCGTAGAGTTTGTGGTTGGCGGATTGTCTTGGGACCTGGCGGTCTGGGTTCTTGTCCGCCAAGCTCGCGCTAGAGGTTCACTGGTTACTGGACTTGGTCACAATCTGTGACAAGTCCAGGTTGATCGCAGAGTCCGCAATGTCCGCTGGTTGACCGGATGATTTGTGCCTGTTGGTCGTGGACTTGTGTTGCGGGCTGGTGCGGTGTCCGCTGCAGCATGCAGACTAGTACGGTATTCGCAGAGTCTGCATTATCCGCTGGTGACCGGGCGGTTTGTGCCTGTTGGTCGTGGACTTATGTTGCGGGCTGGTACGGTGTCCGCTGCAGCATGCAGACTGGCGCGGTGTCTGCTGGGTTGCGGACTGGCTTTTGCCTTGGTGCCTGGCAGATTGGCTGGTGTCCGGCTTTCTCTTTGCGTACTGGGAGGACTGCTTGGTGCTAGATGCGAGCTGGAGTGGTGATTCTATCCACTAGGGCGGTGACCATACTTCTCTCCGCGCTTATAAATAGGACCCCCCGTCACATCAACAATAACTGAATGAACAGTAAGTTGAGCGTGAGTTAATTGCTGCGGGCTCAGTTTTCTTATCCGCGCGGATTGAGAAAGTTTAACTAGTTGTTGTTTTTAGGTTGTGCGGCTAGCATTGAGAAGCCAGGAGTCTGATTCTGACTGCGGTCAGGGATCAGTGGAGCTTGCGGTTAACAATCGGCGGGTTTGCAGCAGGTCGCATTTGCGTCTAGTCAGTCTTCTCTCCTTCAGCAATTTCGTTCAATAACCCGTCCGCCGGTCTCGACGGTCTGTTCTTTCAGTTCGGCTGCGGCTTGCAGAGCGGTCGTTCAACGAAATAACTAGTTGTCCGCGATCTTTGCGGACTCCGTAGATCAGTGTGGTGTAGCAGCAGCTTGGCGGTCTCAGCAGACTCAGCGGACTCTGAGGCAGTCCGCCAGCTTGTATTTCTTGCTTGCTTGTATGATTCCTTGTACTTTGGCGAAACATGTCTCGCCATGTATTCCTAGCCTTCTAGCCAATTCTAACAAATAATGTTTGCCAATAATCAAAAATACGATGCTAGTATGAGGGACGCATAACCCATAATTTTTCGGATCCGGATCCTCTAGATTTCGTGCGGGAAATTCAGGGTGGAGTTCAATACAACAGCGCGAGAACCCTCCACTCCATCAATACAACGGCTGGACTTCTCGCGCGCTAAAAGACAAAAAAGAAAAAGTTAAAATATTAAAAAAATGCAATCTCGCTAGCTCATTAAATTTCAATCGGACAAGCAAGATTGTGCGAACTCCACCCTGAAGTTCCCGCACGAACTCCACCCTGAAGTTCCGGCACGAACTCCACCCTCGAGATCCCAATTCTAATTTTTCATCCACGCTAAAATATTCTTAATTCATACGTAATTTCATGAAATGTGATGAGTAGAAAAAAAAAAGGAAAAGAAGCGCCAAAGAAATTTTCCGCATAAGAGCAATTCGACGTACGGAAAGATCACAGCCGTCCAAATTCCTCCTGCTTTAAATGGTCGGTGTCGCATGCGGGCAGTCAGGATAACATCGCCAACACCGAGGCTTTATTAGGCTTGATGTGGGCCGGGCCCACCATGATAAGACGGGCAACGGTTAATGCCAAGAGATACCCTGTGGGTCGCGGGCCCCACCCTTCTTTGACATTTCGCCCACTATCATTGAACCTTTTGGCGGAGATCTCAGCCGTTCATATGACCGTCAACTGTATTTATTTCCTGTACGAACGGCCTGGATTGACTTCTGGAAAGCTTGGCGAGCTGATGCCACGTGGCTTTAAGGTGCGGTAACGTTATTGCGGTGACCGGACACTAACTCGTGTGGGGAACATTTTTTATTTTTTTTTCTATATTTGTTAAAGGAAAAAAAGGCGCGGTGGCTGGATGCCGCAAGGCTGCCACGTGCTAGTGGCAACCCGCGCGTGATCCTTAATGCGGAAGAATCGTCTCAGGTCCACTCGAAAATAAACTAGTCAACCAACCCTCACGTGACTTTCCGAAGAACAACTCGTGCGCTATTTGTTACCGATCCAATCAATTTACTAATCCCTTTCTTTATTTTATTATTTTTAAAAAAAACAAAAACAATTCTACACATCATTGGATTAAATGAGAATACATCTGCATCATAAAATAAACCTTCATTTTAATGTCCCAAATGAAGAGAATCTTTCATTTGGGAACTTAAGGCTCTATTGTTTGGGCGTTTCGCTGCTCCATTTTGGGCAAACGCTGTCGGAAGGAGGTAAACAAATGAACCTCCGACAGCATTTGCTCCGTTTCCACCCGCCCGCCCGCCTTGAGAAACGCTCCAAAAAGTTCCGTTTGGAACAACCACCTTCCCCCCTCCGGTACGAAGACTCTGTTTCCAGCCGCCATATCGACTCGCCACCGCCAAACCAAATGGAGCCTAAATGGCCTATTCTGATGGGGTGAAGCTACTTATCAATAAAAAAAGTTGACTTAAAAGATTGTACGCAAGTTATCGGATTTGTTTGGTTTGGCGTTTCACCGTCTTCGTTTGAAGCAAATGCTGTCGGAAACAAACGGGTGCTGGCGACGTTTGCTTCGTTTACACTCTTCGGACAAAGGAAAAGCTCCGAAAAATCTTTGTTTCGAGAGGGCGCCTCCGCCATTCAGTTCGAAAGCGGGGTTTGCACCAGCTGGTTCTGCCCGCCACCGCCGAAACAAATAAAGTCAAAGTTTTGATGGGATCTTCCTCAATTTATAGAAATTCCGAGCTGCAATTAGTCAAAATTTCATGACCACCACTAACTTAATGAGAGCCTATGGAGGAAACTACAAAACGAGCGATCCGCGCACCCGATCTGCGCCCGATCCGCGCACCCGATCTGCTGCTCCCGATCCGCGCACCAGCCACCATCGCATCAATCGCATGTGGTTGACTACCCAGCTGGCCTCCGCTCCTTCGGTCTGCGCCCGGCTACCGCGCGCGATACCCGGAGCCGAGCGGGCAGTCGGCCGTCCACCACCCTACTAGGTGCCCGGCGTGGCCACTTGCCCTGCTTGACGCCCAAGGCATGGAGGAAGGTCGGCCTCCCAGTCGGCCGCAGCACAGCCGCCACTACGCGGCCTTCCGACCGCGTGATTTTTGCATGCGGCCTCAAGGTCGACTGGGCGACCGAATGCTCGGCCTCTCGTCATGAGGTCAGCCGCTGCTCGGCCTCCACAGGGCCGCTCGCCAGTATGCTGGCCTCCGCATGGCTGCCCGTCGCGAGGCTGACCTCCGTCCGGCCTCCCGTCGTGGGGCAGGCCTCCCACTGTGTGGTCGACCTCCGCCCGGCCCTTGGCTGCCCTCCTTGATAGGCTGCCTGGTCGGCCCTCACCGACCCGACCTCATCGCTGACCGGCCCCTTCGGCCGACCCTCTTCTGTTGCCCGATCGTCCCAACGCGATCTCCACTATCTAATGTACGGGTAACCACCGGCGTAACCGAGGTTATGGGAGGGTGCACATATCTGAAATTATATGGTCCACACATAGTAAAATTATAAGAAAATGTGCATCGCTAACTATATTAATTTGGCTACAAATAGTAATTCGGGTGTTTATGCTCTGTGGATAGTCGTGCACCCATCATAACCACCCATGAGCTCTATAAATAGGACCCTAGACTTTCCTTCAGATCCATCCTTTCCTCCTATTTCTCCTATGTGCTAGAGAGTTATACCGCGAATCTTCATCTCCTTCAAAGACGCCTATAAAGATCTTCAAGCACTTCAAAGATTCCACAAAAATCTTCATCCACCTTCAAGCTTTCTTCAGTGAGCCTTTCGCTCCGAGCACACTCAACATTCAGCACCTTCAAATCAACGACAAGCTCTGCGCTCCAGACTCCACCCAAAATGCAGGATACACTTCATAAACATATAGATACGCAGAATTCTCCACTCAAGATTCTAAGCGCAAGCAAAAGACCGTTCAGGCTCTAGAGCACGACGCTCCCCACCACAGCCTAGAAAAAGACTTAGCTTCAAGGGCAGTGGTATGTCACCCTCCGAACACGTCTCTCGCTCCCTACAATTGTAACAAGAATCGACATGTCATCCTCGTATTAATTCTCTCAACAACCTAGTAAAGCAACGACTAATAGTGGAAGTTTTATCGGCACAGTCCCGACTATGTGGTTTTCAACCCCTTTTGGGGGTTTTCTGCGCAAAAAAAACGTATGCCAGTCATCTCCTTTCAGTGATTGTTTGTTTGCTCGATCGCTCTGGATCTAAGACGGGCCCATTTAGACCGGTCTACCAAGAGCCTCAAGTGTGCTGCAATAGTTTGACACTGTCTATGAGAAGGAGTTCCCAACAACCCCAAAAGATCTAGAAAATAGTATCCTCTACACAGTGATACTACAAGCAACTGACCATGGTAAGAAAAAGCACCCGGACAACCCAAGGATCAGTCCGCAAGGGACGCGTCATGTAACAACCCCATCCGTTCATATGATATATTCTAGAAGGTCCGGCCGGGGCCCCACAGGATATACCACAAAACAGTCGGTGAAGGTACAGGATGATACCAGAGTAGCGCATCGCACCTATCACAAGCATTCTAGCGGAAGCCTAAACTACTTGAACTCCTCATGAATGTCCAAACATAAAACTCCACATTTTATATACAGATAGGAATGTCTTACAACATGTCAAAAGAGTTGGCCTTATGGCCTTACAGGGCTTTCAATCAGTGGCCTAAAACAGATTGGCGCGCAGGCCGACAACAATAAAAGAAAACACACAAAAGAACACAATAGCCTTCGAGGGCTAGCAGCAGCAGCAGCAACACCAGCAGGAGCATCAACCTCTATGCGTCCCACTCGGCTCTCCAGTACCTGTGCAAGGACATTCCACCCACCGTGGTAAACAAAGCAACGGTCAGCGTTCAGCTGCCAAATTATAACGACCCTACCCCTTCTCTCGGGGCAGCGTTATTTTTCCCTGCAGGCATATCATAGCACAAGTATGGCAAGCTATATCATCAAAAGTGCTTTCACGCACACAAGCCATCACAACCGTTTCGCCACCCGGCCCAACGGTCCGTGCACTCAGGGCACATTCTTGGTGTTCTGGCAACCTCTTGCCCACCACCGTATCAGGTTATCACCCAACGGTAACTCTCTTGAGCATTTACTCCATGGCGTGTAGCCGGAGTTAGTCCTCGGACACCGGGATGGCCCGTAAGCCCCCCTTTGTTCATGGCGCGCATGCCGAAGACTCTTGCTATGCGCTCAACAGACCGCAACTTTTTGGTCTCACGTCAGACGGACATAGCGCAGGTCGGATCCTCCACCCCCCCGTTGCTCAAATCGCCTTGCCTTCTCCGAGTACAGCGTACTCATGGCTATATCAAAGGCGCGGGTCGGTCTCACCAATCCTGTTCCTGGCATTCAAGCCTGGGTATTTCACTATACCCATTTTCCTCACAGCAACAGCGGATCTTTCCTGGGCGCACCAGTACTTCCTGTGATTCTCTCCACAGGTGGATACCGCCTAAGTACAAATGTCAGGGTCTTTCCTGGGCACACAGTACTTCCTGTGACTCGCTCCACAGGTGGACACCCTAGACATCAAGCATCACAAAAAGGGCCTTTCCTGGTCCCACCAGTACTTCCTGTGCCTCATTCACAGGTTGGACCCAAAACCACCACAAGGCTATTTTCCTGGGCTACCACCCCAGTACTTCCTGCTACTCCTTTTCGCGGTCTAACCCGTAGACTCCATACACGACACGTTTTCACGGAGTCTTCTCCGGTTCGTATGCAACATCACCAATCCAGACCAACCTGTCCAGATGGGCTTCACACAGCATGCCTATTCGTACTCCATTTCCGGATCTATATGCAATACAAAGGGGATTTCAAGCATCCACCCAAAGATTCCCAAAATCAGCCACCTCTTGGTGGGGGAAATCATAAGATATGCCAAAAAGGAAGCCTTCACATGGCTAGGAAGAAAAGTCGTTACCCTTGACGATCGCTTCGGTGCCATGGCCTCCACGCTAGCTTGCAAGACTCGCAAGATCGTTTCCTCCGCAACGCTGGCTCGGATCTCTCGTCGGTAAACCGCAGCACCACCAGCAGCAGCCCCCTTTCCTCTTCCTCCTCCTTTCTCTCTCTCTTTCTCTCTCTTGAAGAAAGAAAGGTCAAATTCAAGTGAGCAACACTTCTCTGATTTCGGCCCTTAAGGAAAAGGAGAAGAGGCTTCAGCCCTTGGATTCAGACTGAAGGGGACGGCCACGATTCTGCCAAAAAACACAATTCTGACCAGACACGGCCTCGAACACGGCCGTGTGCCTGGCCGTGTGCCTCAGGCGGTGGTCAACCGACTTATCCAAACCAGTGACACGCCCACGGGACACGCCCGTGTCATGGGCCGTGTCACCAACACGCCTTCATACACGCCCGTGTCTGTGGCCGTGTACCTGGGGAAAAAAATCCCAAATCATCCCGAGACTTCACACGGCCTGTGACACGCCCGTGTCCCAGGCCGTGTGCCCAGACACGACACAAAGACATGCCCTGTCGAATTCTTTCGGCGGGCTGAGTTCGTCGCCTGATTTGACACGCCCTGTGACACGCCCTGTCACAGGCCGTGTTCAACACTCGACACGCACTTCTCGACACTCGACGATCGTCGAGCAAAAATCGTCGAGCATGCGACACGGCCTTGGACACGCCCGTGTCCTGGGCCGTGTGCCTTTTCTCGACGAATCGTCGAGAGCAAAAATCGTCGAGACAAAGCCCAATCGTCGACACAACCTCGACACGCCCTGCGACACGCCCGTGTCGCAGGCCGTGTCACCTGACACACCCTGGGACATGCCCATGTCCCAGGCCGTGTCACCCAATTTTCCTTTTTAGAACTTTGGGCTGTTACAATCCTCCCCTCCTACAAGAAATTTCGTCCTCGAAATTTAAAGACAGGTAAGTAACAGAAACTAGCAAGAAAATGTACACAACATATATCTATATATATAAACGTTTATGTTACAATATTCTCGCTCCAAATTACAGAAACAATTCAGGGAACTCTGCTCGCATGGTTTGCTCGCGCTCCCATGTCAGCTCTTCACGGCCGCAGTTGTCCCACCGGACTTTCACCATACCGACCGTCTTGTTCCGCAACGTTTCTCGGCTCGATCTTCGATCCGAATGGGTCTAACTCTCATCGTTAGCCCATACTCTACCGGCACACGATCATCCGCGATCACTTGAGCTGGATCTTTCACGGCCTTCGAAGCACCGAGATGTGAAAGACATCATGCAACCCACCCAAGTCTGCGACAGAGCTAGTCGATAAGCCGCTTCGCCATTCGCTCAACCACTTCGAAAGGACCCAAATATCTTGGACTCAACTTTTTCAATCGTCGAATCCTGGAGACACCTTTGAAGGCTTGATCTTCAAGTAGACCCAGTCGCCAACCGCAAATTCGACATTCCGGTGCTTGGCGTTGTAGTACTTCGCTTGTCGATCTTGAGCAATAAGCAATCTTTCTCGAATAGTCCGAATGGTTGAGTTTGCTTCATCCACCTCATTTGGTTTAACAACCCGGGCTTCACCCGCTCTACCCAAGCCAAGGGAGTACGACACTTCCTTCCATATAGGGCTTCATATGGTGCCATCTCAATGCTTGCTTGGTAGCTGTTATTATTGCAAACTCGCCATATAAAGATGATCTTCCCATTTCTTTCCGAATCAAGGGCGCACATTCGGAGCATGTCCTCCATTGTTCTTTTGGTACGTTTCAGTTTGGCCATCCGTTTGGGGATGAAAGAAGGCCGTCTGAAAGTCAACTTCGTGCCCAACAGTCGGTGAACTAGCCTCCAATCATTTGACATGAATCGCCCATCTCGATCACTTATGATGCTCCGAGGAACACCGTGAAGACGCACAATCTGGTCAACATATAATTTTGCCAAACTTTCAACCGAATCGTCCCGCCTGTTCGGGAGAAAATGTGCTACTTTTGTTAGCCGTCAACTATCACCCAAATGGAATCATTTCCTCGCTGCGATCTTGGCAATCCATGCACAAAATCCATGGAATATCATCAAATTTCCACACTGGGATTGGTAGTGACTTCAAATAACCGCCCGGCTTTGGCATTCCGCCTTCACCATTGCACATGTTTGACATTTGGCGACATATAGGGCAACATCTTTCTTCAGCCCTGGCCACCAGAAAAGTTTCTTCATATCGTTGAACATCTTTGTGCTCCCGGGGTGAATGGAATACTTCGTATAATGTGCTTCATACATCAGTTCTTCCCTCAACTTCCCCACATTCGGGACGCACAAACGGCCGTCTTTTCGCAAAAGACCGTCATTCCAGGTGAATTTGTCTTCTGGTCCTTCATTCACATAGCGCAAGAGATCTTCATCCAACTCTGTTGCCCGTCGAACTCGGTCCGCAAGGTCACATAGCGCGTTCCAAATGCGGTTTTGGGAATGTCACCTTCCCGAATTCTTAACTGGTAATAACCAGACTTCAGGTCCAACTTCGAATAGACGGTAGATCCCACAGCTGATCAAATAATTCATCAATCCGAGGTATCGGATACTTATTCTTCTCGGTCAGCTTATTCAATTCACGGTATCGATACACAACCGTAAACCCACCATCTTTCTTCTTTACAAAAAGCACAGGCGCGCTCCAAGGTGACATACTGGGCGGATATAACCTTGCTCTAGCATTTCTTGTAGTTGAACCTTCAACTCAGCCATCTCTTTAGGCGCAACGCGATATGGCGAGCGGGCCACGGGTTTCGCACCTGGCCACCACTCAATTGTGAAGTCAATCTCCCGCTGGGGTGGTAGCCCAGGGAGATCCGTGGGAAACACATCTGTAAATTCTGCCACAATCGGAACCTCGCACAACGTGGCCTAGGCTCAACAGCCTGAATTAGTGCAAAGTAAACACTCCGTACCCTTCCGAAAGCCTTGACTACCTGGAGTGCAGACATCAACGTCCCGCCTACTCCTCGCATACCGCGAACTTGGTCTCCTGTTCGGTATTCTGGCCCAACGTGATTTCTTTGGACTGGCAATCAATCAAGCATGCTGCTCCGCAAGCCAATCCATCCCAAAAATCACATCGAATTCCGATATTGGCAAAACAAATGCGGTTAAACAAAAATCCCGACTTCCTAACTGAACACCACATCGCAAGCTTGATCCACAAGCATCCAACAACCTTCGGCAACACCACTCTGACGCTATCTGTCTTTGCACGACTGGGTATCCCAAGTCGCGTAAGAAACTCACTCGACAGAAAAGAATGCGATGCCCCTGTATCAAACAGTGCTCGCGCCAGCGTGTCCCGATCATCACGAAGCCATGACAAACATGTCACACACACAAACCACAAACATAGGGTACTAAGCTAAGCATACAAACAATCGCATAGGCAAACTAAACTCATCCTGTGACCACGTCACTCTTTTTGATGGCCTCTTGCAGGCCAAGATTGTAGACTCGGGGTTGCGCCTGCGAGGCAGAGGAATCCACCACCGCCTTTCCTTTCTCCGCATAAGATGCTCCCGCCTTCTTTTCACTCTTTGGCGGCATCCGACAATCTCGCGCAATATGCCCCATCCTACCACAATTGAAGCAGGTACGAGTTTCTGGCTTGGAGGTTGCCCCTGATGTTGCTCCTGTTGCAACTGATGAAGGAGCTTGTCCACTAGGCTTGGACTTCTTACCCCATCTCTTCTTATAAAACGATTTTCCCGATCGGGCGCCTTCCACTCTGGTTGCGTCATCACCAACGCTCTCTTCCCTTGCACCCTCTTCATGTCTTTTTCCAACACGGTCGCAGTGTCAACCAACGCTTGGAAACCTTGGTTCACAGAACTGGACACAAGGAATCTCAGCTCGTCCCTCAGCCCTTCATAGAACCGATTAGTCTTCCTCTGCTCATCAGCAAAAATCGAACCCGCATACCGCCCCAAGCGAGTAAATTCATGCAGGTACGCGTCAACACTGCCATCACCTTGAGTCAACCGTTGGAATTCAATTTCCATGGCTATCCGTTGAGCCACAGGAAGGTGCTTCGCAAGGAAGAGCCGGGAGAATTCTTCCATCGACACTTGGGTTAACGGACGACCCGCCAAATGATGCAACTCCATCTCATCCCACCATAAACGCGCTTCTCCTTCAAGCAAGAAGATGGCTAAGGTAACTTTCTGGTGCTCCGCCGTTCCTATCGTCGTCATCACTCGCTTGACGCGCGATAACCAATCCTCAGCCTGCGTCGGGGTTCCCGCTCCCGAAAACGTAGGCGGATGGAAACTCATAAACCGTTTAGCTGCTCTTCTCAGCCGCTCGAGGAACCACTTCCACGACAGGTTCAGGCCTTGCCACCACCTGTTCTGTCCTCACAGCCGCTTGTTCCTGCCTCAGTTGCTGGCCTTGGATCAATGGTAAACAAGGCCTCCGCAACTAAACGGACATGTTCGGCAGACGGTGGAGGTGTAGGCACCGCGGCTGGTGCCGTACTTTCATCAGAACGCTGGGGCTCAGACGGCCCACTCCACTTCGTGTCACCTAAGGTGGACAAGACACACACATTAGCGGTCGTACCCAAGCAAACAACACAAAATAGGAACACACAGGTTCCTCAAACATACAAATATGCATTCCTATCATGGACATTCCAGAGTCAATCGTAGACTTTGGTGTGCACAAACACGTGCTCGCCACCCCACAAAAGAAGTCGGCCACGACTTCGAGAGGGAAAGACCAAGACAACCGATACCAAAAATGTAACAACCCCATCCGTTCATATGATATATTCTAGAAGGTCCGGCGGGGCCCCACAGGATATACCAAAAAACAGTCGTTGAAGGTACAGGATGATACCAGAGTAGCGCATCGCACCTATCACAAGCATTCTAGCGGAAGCCTAAACTACTTGAACTCCTCATGAATGTCCAAACATAAAGCTCCACATTTTATATACAGATAGGAATGTCTTACAACATGTCAAAAGAGTTGGCCTTATGCCTTACAGGCTTTCAATCAGTGGCCTAAAACAGATTGACGCGCAGGCCGGCCACAATAAAGAAAACACACAAAAGAACACAAATAGCCTTCGAGGGCTAGCAGCAGCAGCAACAACACCAGCAGGAGCATCAACCTCTATGCGTCCCACTCGGCTCTCCAGTACCTGTGCAAGGGTCATTCCACCCACCGGTGGTAAACAAAAGCAACGGTCAGCGTTCAGCTGACCAAATTATAATGACCCTACCCCTTCTCTCGGGGCAGCGGTATTTTTCCCTGCAGGCATATCATAGCACAAGTATGGCAAGCTATATCATCAAAAAGTGCTTTCACGCACACAAGCCATCACAACCGTTCGCCACCCGGCCCAACGGTCCGTGCACTCAGGGCACATTCTTGGTGTTCTGGCAACCTCTTGCCCACCACCGTATCAGGTTATCACCCAACGGTAACTCTCTTGAGCATTTACTCCATGGCGTGCAGCCGGAGTTAGTCCTCGGACACCGGGATGGCCCGTAGCCCCCCTTTGTGTCATGGCGCGCAGGCCGAAGACTCTTGCTATGCGCTCCAACAGACCGCACTTTTTGGTCTCACGTCAGACGGACATAGCGCAGGTCGGATCCTCCACCCCCGTTGCTCAAATCGCCTTGCCTTCTCCGAGTACAGCGTACTCATGGCTATATCAAAGGCGCGGGTCGGTCTCACCAATCATGTTCCTGGCATTCAAGCCTGGGTATTTCACTATACCATTTCCTCACAGCAACAGCGGATCTTTCCTGGGCGCACCAGTACTTCCTGTTATTCTCTCCACAGGTGGACACCGCCTAGGTACAAATGTCAGGGGTCTTTCCTTGGCACACCAGTACTTCCTGTGACTCGCTCCACAGGTGGACACCCTATGACATCAAGCATCACAAAAAGGGCCTTTCCTGGTCCCCACCAGTACTTCCTGTGCCTCATTCACAGGTTGGACCCAAAACCACCACAAGGCTATTTTCCTGGGCTACCACCCCAGTACTTCCTGCTACTCCTTTCGCAGGTCTAACCCGTAACTCCATACACGACACGTTTTATCACGGAGTCTTCTCCGGTTCGTATGCAACATCACCAATCCAGACCAACCTGTCCAGATGGGCTCACACAGCATGCCTATCTGTACTCCATTTCCGGATCTATATGCAATACAAAGGGGTTTCAAGCATCCACCCAAAGATTCCCAAAATCAGCCACCTCTTGGTGGGGGAAATCATAAGATATGCCAAAAGGAAGCCTTCACATGGCTAGGAGGAAAAGTCGTTACCCTTGACGATCGCTTCGGTGCCATGGCCTCCACGCTAGCTTGCAAGACTCGCAAGATCGTTTCCTCCGCAACGCTGGCTTCGGATCTCTCGTCGGTAAACCGCAGCACCACCAAGCAGCAGCCCCCTTTCCTCTTCCTCCTCCTTTCTCTCTCTCTTTCTCTCTCTTGAAGAAAGATGAAGGTCAAATTCAAGTGAGCAACACTTCTCTGATTTCGGCCCTTAAGGAAAAAGGAGAAGAGGCTCCAGCCTTGGATTCAGACTGAAGGAATGGACGGCCACGATTCTGCCAAAAACACAAATTTTGACCAGACACGGCCTCGAACACGGCCGTGTGCTGGCCGTGTGCCTCAGGCGGTGGTCACCGACTTATCCAAACCAGTGACACGCCCACGGGACACGCCCGTGTCATGGCCGTGTCACCAACACGCTTCAGACACGCCCCTGTTGGTGGCCGTGTACCTGGGGAAAAAAATCCCAAATCATCCCGAGACTTCACACGGCCTGTGACATGCCCGTGTCCCAGGCCGTGTGCCCAGACACGGCACAAAGACACGCCCTGTCCGAATTCTTTCGGCGGGCTGAGTTCGTCGCCTGATTTGACACGCCCTGTGACACGCCCGTTCACAGGCCGTGTTCAACACTCGACACGCACTTCTCGACACTCGACGATCGTTGAGCAAAAATCGTCGAGCATGCGACACAGCCTTGGACACGCCCGTGTCCTGGGCGTGTGCTTTTCTCGACGAATCGTCGAGAGAAAAAAATCGTCGAGACAAAAGCCCAATCGTCGACACAACCTCGACACGCCCTGCGACACGCCCGTGTCGCAGGCCGTGTCACTGACACGCCCTGGGACACGCCCGTGTCCCAGGCCTGTCACCAAATTTTCCTGTTTCAGAACTTTGGGCTGTTACACTTCGATCCCGGTCCATCCCACTCCTCATCAACCAACCTCGACTGAGGAGATAGTGATCGCGCTCGAAAATGCGCTTGCAGGGCGTGTCTTCTGAATAGAAGAGCAACCGCTGAAATGCTAACTCTCTTATGAAACTTGGTGGCATTATAGGCTCCCGCGGTGCCCCCCCCCCCCCGACCACATGCGTCATTATGCTACCTCTGCCTCTAGATCATGCTTGTAGAATGACCAGGA